>VZTZ01026544.1:118328-245332 GCA_013400955.1 Drymodes brunneopygia | reverse complement strand
CTGGAAGACTATCCAATTACTTAGTGCTGTGCTGGGAGTACCTGAGGAAATAGTAAAAGGAAATACAACTGAGAGCCACTGTGGTTTGACTCCTCTCCAGATACTTTGAAAATATTTTGGCAAAAACAAGATTTTAAGTAAAACTGTTTCCTTTGGTAACATACCGAGGACTGCAGGTTTTACATTTTTGTAGTTAGTGTGGAGGGCCAAAAAAAAAACCCAACCCCTTGTGTGAGAAGGTTGTACACGTGGTAGTAATATTGGTGGGGAAAAAAGAGAGGGCAAAGCAGGGGTGAAGGGGGTGGGGAATTTGAACAAGATGAAGAAAGAAGACAATGAGACAACATAATACAAATATCTATTGTCTACTGGCAAAACAAACTGCACAGTGCTGCAAGAAGGAAAACACCTTTGGGTACTTCAGACTTCTAATGAGTGACAGTGTGATGGTTTGTTCATCAAGGGATGACTGTGGTGAAAGAGATGAAAACCATGATTTCTTTTACCTTGTTTGGTCATCCAGTGGTGTTAATGAGGGAGCTCTTAAACTGACAAGTGTAAGTTGTATTTTGTTTTCTTAAAGGAGATTCCTTAGAGTACCTATTACTTTTCCTCTCTGTAGTGTTTATTAAAAATCAAAAGAGATGCCATGAAAAGCTTTCTAAATGCACTATCCATACTGAATTCTCTAAAGCCAAGTCCATCCTGGGCTGCATCCAGAGCCCTGTGGGCAGCAGGGCAGGGAGGGGATTCTGCCCCTCTGCTCTGCTCTGCTGAGACCCAGCTGGAGCTCTGCATCCAGAGCTGGGGTCCCAGCACAGGAAGGACAGGGACCTGCTGGAGCCAGCACAGAGGAGGACACCAGCGTGATAGAGCACATCTCCTGTGAAGAAAGGCTGAGAGAAATGGAATTGTTCAACCAGAAGAGAAGGCTTAGGGGTGACCAAGCTGTGGCCTTCCAGTACCTGAGGGAGCCTGCAAGAATGATGGAGAGGGAATATTTACAAGAGCATGGAGTGACAGGCCTAGGGGGAACGGCATCAAACTGAAACAGAGTAGGTTTAGATTAGTTATTAGGAAGAAATTCTTTACTGTGAGGGTGGTGAGGCACTGGCACAGGTTGCCCAGAGAATCTGTGGATTCCCCCTCCCTGGCAGTGTTCAAGGCCAGGCTGGATGGGGCTCTGAGAAACCTGGACTACTGAAATGTGTCCCTGCCCATGGATGAGCTTTCCAAACCATAATTATGAGGTCTGTAAATGTTTAAATTAATTAAACAAAACAATAATACCTTTGCCCTTCAGGACTGGTTTCTTTCTTTAGAAGATCTTTGTGTTTGTTTGGCTGCCACTGATTACAACATGCCCAAATCCCAAGTCTCCAACACGTGTTTCCATGCTGTCCTGCTCTGTACACATCACTCACAAGTGGCACAACAATTGGCATTCAAGAGAACAGTGCTAAGTCATTCTCATTATTCATAAGCAAATTAGCCAGATAAGCCTAGTGTAAACACTTCTTTTCAGTTTTTCATTTCCAAATACAAAAATTTATAACTCCTTATCATGGCCTTCAGGCAGACATATATTTATGTGTTTCTTTCAATTTTTGTTAAATGTATGAGAGGGTTTTTTTAAGGCTGAATTGTTGTTTTTTCCTGTAGAAATGTTCACCTTGCCACATGGGTCAAATCCTTTCTATTTTGGATGGAAATGCAGTGGGTTAATGCCTTTTCACATCACAGCTTTTTCTCAGAGGAATACTTTTTTCTTTTTTTTTTGTCCTGAAGCCACTTGTTACTGGAAAGGACTCAAGGAAGCCATTATTCAAAAATAATTGTAGGATGGAAGTCAGCTTCATTGGGATTACAGAGGTGCTGACTTACACTTCTGCCAACTGTAGTGATGTGGAAGTTTTGCATTGTAAGTTACCAAGCATATGAGGTGAGAGCTTGGAAGCTGTCAGAAGACAAGGCTGCAAATCAAAAAGAAAAAAGGAAGAAGGTGCAAGTAATGAGTGCATGGAGATAGCAAGGATTGGACAGAACTGAGTTCTTTTGGGAAGCAAATGTCTGGAAAGGTTGTTTTAAGCAAGAGGCAAAAGGAGCACAGTGATACAAGGCTTTAAAGAAATCTAATGGAGCTGAGTTTTGATATGTGAAAAGGAAGGCAAAAGGACCTTTACACTTAATGAATGCATTTGAAATCATAGATGTGATTTCCATTTGAACATGAGTTTGGATTGCTTTTTATTTAGCTGAACCAGTCAGACCTAATTTGAAATTAAATCTGAGGTGCTTTTCAGGGGGAGAAAAATAAAACAATGCATAATGTCCAGTAATTGGCAACTTGCCTCTTTCCTGTACCATACTAAATCATTTTTCTCAGATGCTGAGCTTCATTGTTCTTTGTACCTTGTTGAATTCCTAAGTTATTACACATTGAAATCTAGTATGTTTAACCATGTTTGTGTAGGGTACTTCTAACAGTTCCTTAATATGCTGTGTTTATAAACAAATCTTTCTGATATTTTACTCTCTTCAGCACATATGTCTATTTTTTTTTTTGCTTTGTTTGTTTATGGTGTGTTCACCTGGGAAATCTGAGCATGCTGTTAGAGGTAAACTGTGTTGGAGGAGATATTAACCTCACATAAGTGACAGTACAGTAACATCTACTGGAGCCATGCCCTGGAGAGCAGTCCAGACTTTTCCTCTGGAAATCAATGGAAGGAAGAAGGTTTTTGATATAATTATTCTTTGAAGGCTGTCTCAAGTGAAACTGGGTGGACATCTTCTTTAGGTGCTTAGAATTGAAATCCCTCTTCACACAGCTGTCTTTCAGGACAAGGTTGCAAAATAGACTCAAGCTTTGAGCTGCCATTCTGTTTTCTGTTTCTGAGACACTTGGACGTGGACTAAGACAAGTTGATTTTGTTAATGAGTACCTGAAGGAAAAAAATATGCCCATTTTTTCAGAGCAGTTCAGGGAATAGCACTAGTTCAAACAGAGAAGAGTTAATGTGTGAGAAGACACTGTGTTTTCAAAAATCCAGCACATGTGGGTCGGTTGTTCCATAAACGATGAGTGTGTTCCATTAAAGTGTTATGCCAGGAAGCTTTAATTTCTACATCTAATTCTTTCACAATCTGAACCCAGTTTTTAAAATGTTCATTTAGTGTCTTCAAAAACAAAGCTTTGATGGAGAAATTCCCTGGGTTATTTCTGTAGTGATCTGTTCTAGTGGTTTGCAGCATGCTGTGGAGAACGGAGGGAATTCTTCCTGGAATTCCTTGAAGATGTGGTTTTTTAGGCATTTGTGTAACTAATCTGAAATTAAATGAGACCTATAGCTCTTGTTATTGTAGTTTAGATTAACTATCTTTTTGGGATTGTCTTAGAGGTACTTACAGTTAACATTTTGAGCAATAGTCTGTGTGTCCATTGAGGCTTCAGGTTGTCCTGGGGACTGGGCTCCTTCTCCACAGTGGCACTGAACTTGGAAAGTGAGGTTCATGTCCTCACTGATGTTAGATCTCTGTGGTCACAGCTCACAGCGAGTTACCCTCGGCTCACTACCACACAGGGCATTCACTAGAACTGTATTCTCCAAGTTACAGCTAATTTACTGTCATGACTTCTATTTTCTTTACCTATCATGAACTTTTTTTCTTCCTGTCCTCTTTGCTTTTGTTCCTTATGTTTTTTATCAAACAGGTAAGCTATTTGGCCCATAATTCACCTCTGTATATACAAACTTACATCTGTGAAGCTGTAAGTTTACCTTCAGTATTCTGGCCAATACCCTCAGTTGATGGAAACTTTTCAGCCGTGGGCAATTTCAGCATCCTGTCTGTGGAATCTCTTCAGCATCAGGCAATATCTCAAGATCACCGACCTTCAACTCCTGCAGGCTGGCAGGTGTCCCACTTGAGGGAAGAGTTGAATTCACATTCACCTTCAGACATCTTTCTAGCCCCCTAGAACAAGGAAATAGAGCAATGTATTAAATCCTGTACCATGCCCTCTTTCTACTTAATTTTCTGTTTATCTCCACTGCTTGCTCCTCTTTTGCTTGTGCTCATCATCTCTAGAGCTCCCTGCCCTGTGAGCTGTCCCAGCCACTGTCACATGAGGAATGACAGAAATGAAAGGGCTCAGAGGTCATGATCCCTTTGCAGCCTCCCTGTGGAGCACCTGCATCTCTGACAGTGATGGGTCACTGACAGTCACACTTTTTCAAACCTAAAGGGTTCCATGATTCTGTGATTCCAGCTATGGGGCCCTCGAGGCAGGAGAGATGTTGACTTGTTGGAAGTGGGTCCAGAGGAGGGCCACAAAAGTGATCCAAGGGCTGGAACAAGTCTTCTGACAAGGACAGGCTGAGAGAGCTGGGAGTAAAGAAGGCTCCAGGGAAACCTCACTGCTGCCATCCAGTAGTTATAGGGGGCTTATAAAAAAGATGGAGAGTGAATTTTTACATAAGCAGGTAGTAACAGGACAAAGGGGAACAATTTTCAACTAAAAGATGAGTTGTTCAGATTAGATGTTAGAAAAAAGTATTTCTGCTATTGATTAGTAGTAGCTTTTATTTCATGTAATTTTGTGAAGTATAATTAGCACTAGAGGGAAAGATACTTGCATTCTAGTCATAATTCTGGTATTATTTGTTTCTTTGAATGAGAAAATGCATTGAGATTATGAGTGAAATTCAGAGCCACTGTTATTTTTGGTATTTTCTTCTTTTGTGTCAACTCTGTTTTTCCTTATATCAATAGTTGTGATGTTCTTCTGCTTAATTAGTACTTAATCTGTTACCTTAATTCATAAATACCATACAGAGATTCAGGATGAAGATAATACTAACTAATGTTGAATTAATTGCTGTAGTTTGACTATTTAAAAAGTCTTCTTTTATATTTTAGAGTAATGTAGACAAATCAGACTTTTAAAATTTCTTTCAAAATCACTTGGATGTAGACATAGATTAGCAGGTGCAATGAAAAATGCTAGGCATCCTTTCACAGCACAGTGCTCAAATGTGGATTTTTGATCAGAGGAGAGACAGAGGGAGAAGCTGACAGAGAGACATCTGCTGGTAATGCAGGAGAGCAGTGCTGAGTGTTTGGGCTTCTGAGCTGAGCCTTTCCATCCTGATTAATGTATTTGATTTGACTTGGTGCTGCTCTTACCTCCCAGTGCCAGAAGCACAGGTCTTAAATCAGTAAAAATTCATATGAAAATTGAAGCATTCTTCACTCCAGCACTGGATAACTTTTGTCTCCCTTTCAAAATAACAAAAGAAAAACAGATTTTGTTTAATGTAGGAATATGTGAGTAATTTCAAAACAAAAGTGAGAACAGTTCTAAAGTTAAGGAATCATTTTCACAGTCATGCATATCAACCCAGTTCTAATTATACCAAGAAACAAGCTGGAATCTCTTGCAGTCTTCAGAGCACAGACACAAAGTAGCGAATGGTTCAAGCACCTTCTCGATACATAAGACTTCACTGTTACAACAAGTTTTATGAAAAAGAAGATGCCATTTATGAAAAAAGGTTATTTTTTGTGAATATTAATGAGTAGCAGAAAATGGAGTCTAGTAAATGAGTTAATAGGCTGTGTGGCTATGAAACAGTAATGCTGTCATGGCTTGAAACTTATTTGCTCTGACTCAGGCTGAAAAGGAAGTTCTTCAGACTAGGTACAGATTTATTTTAAGGGGTGGCACGTCGGTTAATCTGAGTCATGTTCAGTCAGTGGCTGGATAGACTCCCTCTTGTTACGAAAAAAACCCCTGATTTTTCTCTACATGAAATAATATTAATTTGGATTTCCCATTTTTACAGCAGAGGAAAATAAAAATTAAACTGACCAGTGGGACACTCTGTCCAGGACCCTTAATGTGCATTAAGTGTCAGCAACAACTGCTGGGAGACACTCTTCCCACCACCACTCCCCATCCTATCTTACTTGTTTTTCACCTTAGTCCAAATGGGAGATGCAGTATTACTTCTATGATGTGCACAGAAATCAAGGCACACGCAAACATGTCCCAGAGTCTTGCTTTTTTGATTTACTCCATTGTTTTCATTCTCTACCTACTTTCAATCATGATAATCTCAAGACAAGTCAAGACAAAATGCAAATCAAAGCATCACGCGTGGTAGACAAAATAAACCATCATAGATAAAAGTGCTTTTAAGGACACAGCTGAAGAAATGGAAGAAAATCTATAGTTGATCTACAAAGAAAGTCCTCTCCTTCTACCATCTAGCTGGCTGTTACCCTTCCAACTAGCTTGTATTTGGAGTTTCAGGCTGTGCACATGCATTCCCTCTTCTTATTATGGAATATACTCATAGTTCCAGCTGATCTTGACTTTGCGCTTTAGTACCTCTACAAATGTTTAATCTTTCTCCCTAAAATTCATTCTGTGCCCTCTGTAAGCAAGAGATAGTGTGACCAATATCCTTAAGGTGTGCTTCATTGTAACAAATGTTCTCTATTTTTATCTTAGGAATGTGCATTGTGAAGTCATTTAAAAAGAACAATTATGAACTGTACTAATTCCTAAATCACAGGTCTTATTAACCAAAATACCTCACCTCCACAGTAAATTAAGTTTTATGCCCATATACTATCACCTACAATCCACATCTCCACTTCCTTTACAAGGGAGAACTCTTGCTTACTGTAAAATCCCTGAAAAAAAAGCCTGAAATGCTTTCTAAACATTTGTGTACAGGCTGATGTTGGTACTTCACCTGCTGGATTCAGAGAAAATAAAGGTCTCTTAAGAAACATTTTTTAAAAGGAGAGTGTTTATTCTGACATATGAACACTACAGAAAAATCTACACCCTCACCTCTACTTTTTTTAAGAGTTATTTTAAATCTCAAAGATAAATTCTGGTGCCAAAATTTGGAAGAAAATATTTTAACTGTTTTTGTTTTCCCAGCTCAGTATACAAATGTGTTAATTTTTCTCTCTCTGACACATTATCAATTTAAACTATTATTTACTTATTAGATTTTTATCCTTTCATCTTGATCTATTTATCATTTTTCAAGGAACAGTAACTCAGAAAATTAGAATAATGAACCATTTCCTATTTCAATTGAGAGATATCTCGTAAATAGGGATAAACTGTGTAGCAATTGCCATGCTATCATGTCTGGGACAGAAAGCAGCAGTGAATTGGGAGGAATTTCTTCACAGAAAGGGTGATTAGACACTGGAATGGGCTACCCAGGAGGGTGATGGAGTTGCCATCCCTGGAGGCATTTAAGGAAAGACTGGACATGCCATGGTCTGACAGAGATGGTGGTGTTCAGTCAAAGGTTGGACTCCATGACCTTGGAAGTCTTCTCCAACCTCATTGTCTTTGTGATTCTGCAAATGCTTGTGATGAGAATGTAAGAACAGTCTGCATAGACTGATCTTCCCTAAAGGTTACTCTGTGCCTTTGAAATGTTGTGTCTAAGGACTCTCTGAGTTAAGGAGTGTATCAATGAAGTTACCTGCTATTAATTTATGTGATATACATATTTTCATATCTTAATTGACACAGTATTCTGACCTTCATAGAAAATTTCTTGTTCCTTCCCCTTCTCAGGGACTGAGTCGAGGCTGAGTAGCCTGTAGTTCTCCAGATTCTCCATATTGCCCTTCTTGAAGACAGAAGTGATATTTTTTTTCTTCTGTGTCTCAAGAACTTTCCCAGATCACCACGGCTTTTCAGCAACTGTTGAGAGTGACCTTGCAATGACATTGACCTACTGAGAAACTCGGTGAAGCTGGGGAGGACTTCCCCTGCCAGTGGCCTGTGGATGAGTAGCTGATGAGCATGTTCTGGCAGCAGAATATTGGAAGGTTGGAAAGCTTGTGTAATTCTGGATACAATTCAAAAGCATGGCTGATACCAGTCCTTTGGAAAGCACCCCAGGGAAACATGATTCAACTACTGTAAATACTGCCTCTATCTCCCTCCTTCTAGCTTAGCTCATTTTTTGCAACCAACGACAGAGAAACTCTGTGGGTCAAATGGAAACCTTTCCAGAGAGGAAAGGTAAAACTGGAAATCAGGATGCTCAGCATGGTCAGACAACCATTTCATTCCTTCTTGGAGGCTTTCCAGAAGTTACTAGGCTTTAGCTCACATTCAATACCCAGCCATGTGAGCGTCTCTGACAGAGTTGAATCTATTTACTTTGTGATGGCAAGAGCAAGGAGTGTTTACAGTGTTTTGTCAAAACTTGAGAATTATGGGAGAATGGCATCTCAGGGCAGGGCTGATCTTCCACATCTGAACCACATGACCAACCAGCTCCTGAGCCTTCATTCTCTCAGAATGTAATGTAAGAAATGCTGTTTCACAAGCTTTTGCACAATATTGTTAAATATAGAGCAACTGGAAATATTGTGCTTCCTTTGTCATCACCAAGAAAGAAGAATGCCAGAAAAAGGAGGGAGAAGCTGTGGAAATCAGAGCCTGGGGCATTTGCTATGGAGGTGGAAAAGTTCTACTACTTGACGGCATTATTCCACTGAGTGGTTTTGTTGCACTGTCACAAATTACAGCTGCACTGTGGGGATCTTCCCTGAAGGAGTCTGTGATCTCTGAGCAAAATCTGCCCTTTCCATGCTGATTTGTGACTCAGTGTAAACTACAGCCTTACTGTGCAGCCACATGATCTTAACACTTTGATCTCCTTTCTTTTTTCCTTCCTTCAACAGCTGCTGTGTTTTGTTTTCGTATTAATTGTAACTTCTGATGTGAAGCTCCAGGCTTGCTCAGAGATGTACTGAGAAAACAAGCTCGTTTTAATGTTATATCTCTACTTACATAGATATATTCTGGAGCAAGACTTAGCAACAGATGTTTTTTAAAGCCACTGGAAGCTGGTCTTCTACTTTTTTATGGCTTCAAGGTTAACTTTAAAAATAGAATTAATGAGTCTTAAAGCATGAATTTAACAAAAAACAAATTCAGATGAAAGGGAAATGCCTTTCAAGATTTCTTAGCTTGCAAACCAACCTGATTCAGTCTGAGGCTGTGTACTGAAATGGATACACTATGGCCTTATTTTCTCCTCAGTAGTTCCCCTCTCAATCTTTTTGTCTTTCTTCTCTTCCGTATAGGAGGAAGACAAAAATGAGGAGTTTATTGCATGGCAGCAAGGTAATCCAAGATTGGCCACCCAGCTTTTTGTGACCTGGAGTTTCTCCATTAGCATCAGATGATGCTGGGCATGCTTTTGGTTACTCCCTAGAGAAGCAGCTGTGCAAGACCCTGCAACCCAGAGCAGAAGTTCAAACACCAGAGCTGGGTTTCCCACTTTCTCTGTTCTCTTGCAGATTAAAGAACTACTCTGTTTTTCCAACGCAGTCTGTGCAGTTTATTTATATTTATACAGCCCTGGTTGCAATAGTGTTATCACTTTAATTGTCAGTTAATTTTTTTGTGTACATATACTATATGGGACAAGATTGATTTATTCATGTTAATCTAAGAGTAAACCATGACCCATTTTATTTGCAGCGTGGTTAACTGTGGTATTCATGGCAGCTCCTCTGAATATTTTTGATGAGGTCTTTAAGTATGTGTAATACTGAAAACACATTCCCATTCAGTAGGTCTCATGTAAGACGTTAAGCCCAACAGGGCAAACAGCTCCTAGAAAAATTCCATAAACATTAAGCATATTTATGCCATAGCATTAACCTTGGTCAATTTGAACCTTACTGTATTGTGGTATAAGAGGCATCTTGTTTGCTTTTATTTACCTTCTCACTAGTAAATGTATTTTGGTTAACCACAATGGCAAGCCTAGGCAAGACATTTGTGTCAACAGATCCTTCTTCTCAACAAAGGAACATTCTTAGTTTCTAGGGCAGCAGACTGGATTCTGAGTAATAAGGTTTTTATAAGTCTTGTTGTAAATCTGAAACCATAAACATGTCTACTTTTCTATTAAACCTGCTGCTGTGTTTAAGGCACAATAAGTTCTCTTTTAAATTTGGTGGTAGCAAGCATGTTGGTTTTCCAGTTTTGATTGCTGTTGATTTAACATTTGCCAGCACCTCCTGCCAAGCTGTTGACCTAAGTCATGGTCCCTGGTGATGTCATTAACAGTGCCTAGAATTTAGTAGTTGATGGTACCTGCTGGCAAGCAGAAAAAGGTTTCATACATCTCCTGTTTTGTTGCAGATGTGTTTGGGAACAGTAGTAAGGAATTGTTTCTTTCTACAGCTGACCTCTAACTGGTTGGTTTTTGATAATAGATTTGACAAAGTTTTGTGCCCGATGAAGTTTTAATTGGGACATTTATTTGGTTTTTTATACTACAGGATTTTAAATACAACTTGAACACTGCTAACAATGAAAATTATTTCTGAAACATCTCTTGCATTCTTCAGCTGCTGTAGGGTATTTCCCTCTACTGAGGACAACAGAGTTATTATTTATTGAACAAAATCTATTCACTTTGGCAAAATCAACATGCCCAGTGCCCTTGCTGTATTCTTTTCCTTTGGGATGTATTAGGAGTTGTATGGTGAATTATTTCTTAAGAATGCTTAAGATAGCTGTTCCTCATTTATTGTGCTGTGGAGGATGATACAAGATCACACCCCGGACTGTTTGGTGTGTTCCTGTCAGTTTCATGGGCTTCTGGAGGCTGCAGGAATCTGCTCAGCTGGAGCAGTGTTTAGGATCAAGGTCTCATATTGAAATGAAAATCATATATGCTCTTTCATATTCAACATTTACTGTAAGAGTTAAATTAGAAACAGGAAGGAAGCATAATATTGCCTGTGTTCCTTTATTTTTTCTATCCTTATCTCAATGCCAACAGTTAGGATGAAAATTCGTGCATTTATTTAAAGGCACCACCACGTGACACAGCAAACAGAAATTTGCTATTTCAACATGTGTAAATGAAGGCTGGAACTGATCCAAGTTCCTTAGTCTCTGTGGACAGCTGCAACTGCAAAACCAAAAATTAGTGTGTCCTGGGGAGGCCTCACATTTTCTTGAGTATTTTTCTAAAACTAAATCAAGGGCTAACACATTCCATCTAAACCATGCTTAAGTGCCTCCATGGTGCTTGGAAAATATGCCTACACTCCCAAACTCCTGGATACTTTTCCAGTTTCTGTATAATCAGTTTGCACACTATTTCTCATGCATCAGGTTTCAGAGTTTCCCTAGACAGTCTGAATATGGTTATCTAACAATTTTAAGGTCTCACTTTCACACAGGACATCTTTAAAACACTTGCTGAAAACAGTAGAAGGGAGAAATTGTCCTTGGAAACAAGCAGAGCAAAACATTAAGAGAAGAATCCTGACTGAATGTGCCATCTTCTTATATTTTAAACTCCACTCTCTTAATGATTATGAATACTGAAAAGATTTAATAAACATATGTTGTGCATGCATATGCCTATAAAAATGTGTATGCATATGCATAAATGTATACTATAAATATATATATATGTATATGAATGTATAGCTCAGCTCCTGTTCTTAGAAATGTCCCTGAATCTTAATGTAAACTTGAGCTCTTTGTGGAGATCTGTTCCAAATGGTTACTTCATCTTGACAGGTTTCACCAAGGGAAACTTCCCAGCAAGGGACATGAAAGGAGCATATTCTTGGTGAAATTTGTCTGCTTCTGACCAATTTGCAGGAATGCAGGAACTGCAGCTCTTTGGAGCAGCTTGGAAAAGTCCCCTGGCTTCAGGTCCCCATGGCCCTGGAAGGGCACATGAATTTCAGGCCTTTGATCTGAAGTTTAAAACAGGACTTAAGAATAAAGCTCAGTGCTGTCACACCTGTCTCACACCCCTATCTTCTTGATCAGGAACCTGGGTGCTTTTCCTAAGTTGAAATCCTTTGGGACCAGACAGATTTTTTTTTTTGCCAGAAACTATTCAAACCTGTTCCAAAATACAACATTTGTGGGTCAAGGATCTGTATCAGTCATATGTGAGATAATTCTGCAGAACTAAGGTCAGGAAAATTATCTGGTTGGTCCTTCCTTCCTATTTATAAGTGAAGGACAGAGTTCTCATCCACCCCAGCACGGGGAGATTGGACTGCAAGGTCTTCTCTGCTTTCAGATTTGGAGAGGCAGCATTTCAAAGATACGAAGGAAAAACCACAGATACTAAAATACCTTAATAAAGAATTGTTAAAATAAAATAAAAACAGAATAAAGGAAGTTTTGCAGTTGAAATTAATGCCTTTTCTTCCTCTTTAGCTTTCTTTGTACTTTTCTCCACTGCAGGCCTTAAAAGTACCAAGTTGCTCTTCTAAATGCACTTTCCTTTCAAGGGTATATGCATTCATGAGCCTTAAGGCTCTTTAGGTGGCAATGTGTGGCAACTGGAATGGCTTGGACCAGAAGAAATGGGACTTCAGTAAAACAGTACATGGGAAGGAAAAGAAAGGAAATGCAAGAAGAGAGGCTGAATGGCAAAAATAATTGCAATATCCTCAGTAAATAAGTGTAACAAGAAGAAAGGGATGTGCTGAAGCATGAAGTTGATTGAAGACAATAGGATAAGAGCAGAAAGCACAGCAAAATCAAAAGACAAATTATCTCACAAAATTCCCTGAATAGAAAGCACTCTTAAATTAACTTGTCAAACATGATAATAAATTGAATGGGTATTTGGGCTGGTATCTTACCTAAGGCAGCAAAATGCCAGGAGCAATTCTGACTCATGTGTTTGTGAGTCAATTCTTTATCAGATAGCTGCTGGAACAAGAACTATTTAACCTGAAAATTTGTTTTTGTGCTGATCTAAACAAATTGAAAACATTTTCATTTGTTTTTCGTGAGCAACACAGATGTTGTTTGGCAACTTCCATACAAAACACCACAGATAAAAACCGTAACAGCACAGCGGAAATGGATGGAGTCTATTTTTTTAGCAGAACCAAAGATCTCTGAAGTTTTTATATGCTTTTTTCCAGGGAATGAAGGAGATTAAATGAGTTTGGGGTCTCTGTGTTTGTGCAGTTTCATGCATCTCCCATGGAAACAAAAGGAAAACTGCTGGAAGTTTCTCCCTCATGCTGGAAAATCCAGTAGGCAGGATATTACGTACTTTTAAATCCACTGAGCAGTTTAAATTTATTTAGTTGTACTGCATATGTACTTTTTACAGATGTAAACCAGTAACAGAAGGGCTAATATTGGAGTTTGCAATGAATGTGTGACCTGCACAGAAATTTCCATTTTTTGGTAGCTAGATGCTGTAGCTTATACTTATACTGTCCTTATACCAAACACTTTGTTTCTACAGGGATTTGGAGAGTTTGCATTTATAAATGATCGTGTTTGTCCACTCAGAGCGTGAATTGCATGTCATTAGCCACAAATTAATTTTGGAGAGAAATTGCCTCTAACGCCTGACTTTCTGCTCCCTGGCCTACGTACACATGCTCTCAATAAACCTGCAGCAGATAACGTGGCAGTAAGACCAAAGACTATTCCTGCATTACATGGTTGAGGGCCAGCCCTTTCTCGAGCACTGTCACTGGAGGCTATTTCATTAGCCATAACTACATCCTCTTAATATCTCACTAAATAATTCATAGGATTTTTCAGCCTCTTTCACATTTGAGTTTTTGATTACTATACTAACAGACAATGAATGTCTCCCTTTAGATATCTCATAGCCAAGTTATGTATATATTTAGCTGCTTTATCTTTCCTCATAAATCCAGTCATTTAATAATTGTTTTGTTGTTATCTGAGTCTGTTCCAGCTTGGCACAATCACCCTTATAGCAAGTTGCTCAAAACCAAAACTGTTTTTAGCAATTGTCTCACCAGAACACCAGAACAGACAGGGTTATACAACCTTTCTTCCCCATGACCTAATGCCATGTAGCTTGTAAATATGTTTTTCTTGCTACCACATCGCACTGAAAAGTCTTATTAAATATTGTATCTCTGTCTCTTTCAGGATCTTTTTTCCATGGTAATTCTCTTTCTTTCTTTTTACATTTCTCCTTTTGTCCTCATTTGGCAGTAAGTCATTCCCCAGAAATGCCTGCACTGGAAGTTTCTAGTTATAATAACAGAATGATGATTTATGATACTAGCAAAAGATTTGAGAATTCTGTGTTTACTTTCCAGCTCCATGGAAAATGAGGCAATATAACTCTTTGTGACTAAACAGTGCTATGAGCCTCAGTGCATCTCACCTCTACAAAACACCTACATGAGCTGATATTGAAGCTGTTTAGAAGCTATTAAAAAAGCCTTGTGTTGTTGTTATGTTTTCAATTTCAGTAAATATTTGAGTAGTATTTTCTGTCCCTTGCAGTATTTACTGCTCCATATTGATCTGGGATTAAATAAAATCTACTTGTGTGTACTTGCCAAATATCTGCCTAAGTTTAGCCAGATTCTAGATAGGTTGATCCCAAAGACAAAAGGTATGTTGAGAAAGAGAAAAAATCCCCAAATGCCTATGTAGTGTCTGAATGTCTGAGCAATTGTTTCTCCAAATAAATGTTTCTGAGAAGCACAGACTCACTAGCAACTGGTCTTGTGCAAAGCAGCAAAATTACTCACTCTGTTCTGCAGCTTGCTGGTACTTGGGGCTGGACCTGTTAGCCTTAAAAATGGTACAGTGGGTGCCATTTTTTCTGGCATTCACAATTGCCAAAGCATTCATGCTGGCTTCTATCAAACTGGAAAATATTCATGCTATTTATTTAGGTACAGTCCTGTCCACTTCAATGAGCTGATATGTGCAGTGGGTGTGCATCTCTGGCAGAGGAGACTGGGACACCCAGGATATGGAGCAGGCTGAGGTACTCCACAACTCTTTTACCTCAGTCTCCAGCAAAAGTTCCAGCCAGACTACCTGAGAAAGCAAAGGCAGGGACTGGGAGAATGAAGAGCCATCTGCTGTAGGACAAGATGAGGTTCAAGAACATCTAAGGATCCTGAAGATGCACAAGACCATGGGGCCTGATGAGATGCCTCCATGGGTCCCGAGGGAACTGATGGATTAAGTGGCTATCCATTGTATTCCAGAAGCCATGGAAGATCTCACTGACTGGAAAAGGGGAATCATAACCCCTATTTTTGAAAACGAAAATAAGGAAAACTTGGGGAACTGTAAGCAGGTCTCACCTCAGTGACTGGAAACATCATAGATCAGATCCTCCTGAAGACTCTGCTAAGACACATGGAAAACAGAGATTTGACTGGTGACAGCAGGCAAGGCTTCACTAAGAGGAAATTGTGACCTTTTACAATAGGGATAAAACAATGGTGGATAAGAAAAGAATAACTGATATCATCTACCTGGAGTTGTGCAAAGCATTTGACACTGCCCCCCACAACTACCCTGTCTCAGAACTGGAGAGACATGGATTTGATGGATGGGCTGTCATAAGGAATTGGCAGGATCAACAGCTCAATATCCAGATGGAGACAAACCTCAGGGATCCGTATTGGGACCAGCACTGCTCAACACCTTTGTTGGTGACAGGGACCGGGGGATCGAGGGCACCCTCAGCAAGCTGGTGATGACACCGAGCTGTGGTGTGCAGTCGACACTCTGGAGGGAAGGGAGACATCCAGAGGGACTGGACAGGCTGGAGAAATGGTCCTGTGAGAACCTCATGAAGTTCAACAAGGCCAAGTGCAAGGTCCTGCACCTGGATTGGGGAAATGCCAAGCACAAGTACAGGATGTGTGGAGAATGAATTGGGGGCAGCCCTGCCCAGAAGGGCTTGGGGGTGCTGTGGGTGAGAGGCTGGACATGCCCCTGCCATGGCACTCAGAGCCCAGAGAGCCAAACGTGTCCTGGGCTGCATCCAGAGCCCCGTGGGCAGCAGGGCAGGGAGGGGATTCTGCCCCTCTGCTCTGCTCTGGTGAGACCCACCTGGAGCTCTGCATCCAGAGCTGGGGTCCCTGCACAGGAAGGACAGGGACCTGCTGGAGCCAGCACAGAGCAGGGCCATGAAGGTGATCAGAGGGCTGGAGCACCTCTCCCATGAAGACAGGCTGAGAGAATTGGGGTGTTCAACCTGGAGAAGGGCCCCAGGAGATACTACAGTATCTCCCAGCATCTAAAAGGACTACAAGAAAACTGGAGAGACACTTTATATGTGAGCATGTAATGACAGAACAATGGGAAATGGCTTCAAAATGAAAGAGGGCAGGTTTAGATTAGATATTTGGAAGAAATTCTTTACTGTGAAGGGGGTAAGGAATTGGAACAAGTTGCCCAGAGAAGCTGTGGATGCCCCATCTCTGCAAGTGTTCAAGGCTGGGCTGGATGGGATTTTGAGCAACGTTGATGTAGTGGAAGGGGCTTTGAATGAGAAGAACTTCCCAACCAAAAGCATTCTATGATTCTGTGACCTTGTAAGAGAAAATTAAATCATACATAGATTATACTAAAATCATGAAAAGAAAGATTATTGATCTCTAGTAAGTCTTTCCTTTGCCAGTATTAAATGTTAGTCCTTCCCAAGGTCAATTTGGCTACTATGTGAAATGAAACCTGCAGATACACATAGATATTCTCAGGAAAAACACAACAGTTCTCTGCACTGAGGAAGGACCATGGGGGTTTTTGCCCATTATTGCACCAGTTTTTCACCACAGAAAATTTTGCACTGATGTCTTCAGTAAGTAACTCTTTCTCTGTTAATCCAGAAGTTTAATCATCAGCATGTCAAGTACCTGCTGCAATGGTTAGTTACACAGGTGTGAGATGTTTTTCCTGCTGTCAGGCTGGACAGTTCAGCCACAAATAAGCTGCTGTAGGAGACCCAAGTGGCATATTTGAATGTAAAATATCCCTGGTTCTGTTTACATCACACTCAGCATCAGTTACTGTTTCTGCGTTTGAATTTAAATGTTTTTTTTAATCTATGTTTATGCTAGTAAAACAATGCTCATGAATGCAGTGATTTATGTGCATCTTAATTTTCTACCTCTCCCAGCAAACAGGCTCTGGGGAACTGTAGGTAAATGTGAGTAAATGTGAGTAAATGTGAATAAAAATTTACCTTAAGCCTAGGAGCAAAATATATGGGCACATTGACAGCTAAGTGTACTTTGGGCCCCTAATGTAGTGAACCATTAAATTACTATTTTAACCCTCAAAATAGATCCTGTTGTATGACTGTCATGGTGACTTTCATGTTCAAAAATGCTGGACTTAATACACACCTCACATCCAGAAAAACCACCATAAAACAAGCTTCACTCAACTCTTCAGGATGTTGTGATATTTGACTTCTGCTCATGTACGTGTAACAGGAATGCCTCGAGGTCTCAAATAATGAGATGAGTAATAATCTGTCTTTTCATTGAAAATCAGGGGGGAAATCTCTATTGCATTCTTAGGAAATTTTTCTTTCAATATCTGTGGGCTTGCACTGAGAATGTTTCTGTAAGAGCTTCTGTCAAACCAAGGCTCACTGGCACAGTGGCACAAGGTTTTAATTTGCTCAGAAGTTAAGCTGGCAACTGTCTAAGGAAGAGACTTTTACCTGTCTGAACCAATCCCTCTTTTTGACATATGGCACTGGTTGTTGCTTCATCTGGCAATACCACAAATGATGTGTTTTGTAACTGACTGCCTAATTACTGTCTAGTGATTAGTATTTGGCATAATAGACTGTCTCTTGGATCACTTTAGCTGCTAATGCTTTGCATGACCATTTCATAACTCAAGACCACAAAATGGAAAGCTAAATTGATTCACAGGCATGAACGGACCTGAAAGGTTTTACCTCGGCCTCATTTTTCCAGCTGCTTATCCACTCCCAGTAATTCTCTCTTGTTAGAGCACATGCACATACTTTGGAAAACAAAAGTTGTATCACCGGCACCGCTAAAACTTAAACGTCTGTGCCTACAGTGCATGACAGGTTTTAGGTAGGCAAAATCTTCCTCATCCCCACTTAGCCCTAAAAATGCTTTTTTGTTTCAAAACAAACAGTCACAGATGTGCCAGGAGCCCAGCTTTGGCTGGGGTGGGTTTTCTTTGTGTCGCTTACAGGAGCTCTGCCAATGCCTGGGCTCCAAGGCTGCTGGGGCTGCTGCTCTCCGAGGGCAGCAGCTCCTCTCTCTCAGCTGCTGGTGCTTCACTCCAGCTGTGCTCACTGCTCTGATGGACAGGGCTGGTGCTTCCAGCTGCTGCCACACCTCAGCACTGCTGGCTCCTGAAGGAGCTGATTCTGGCTGAGGACAGGAGCGGCCAGAGAGGGATGGAGTGTGGCTGCGAGGAGAGCCACTGTCAGATGTCCCAGTGAGTGCATGCTGGCAGAGACTATGGAGAGTTGAGAGCTGAAAGGAAAGACAAGGGGGACTCAGTAAAGAGAAGAGGACTACAAATCCTCTGGGGTCATCAAGGTTAGATAATAAGTTCTGTGTTGTTTTTCACATGGGATGACTGGTTTTGTCAGCAAGAGCAATGATTTGTTGTCAGCTCTTCAGGATAGTGGTGTTCTGGAGAAAGCTGTGTCAAAAATCACTGCAGCTGGTATTCTCAACCTCAACACTTGTCCACAAAATATTTTATCTCTCGGCTATCCCAGCAAACTCAACAAGCTACAGTTTCTTCAAAGTATCAGCCCAGAAGCACAAGATTGAAGAGAAAAAGGGACAGAATGAGTGCTCAGAGCTGCTCACGAAGAAAGACCTCATGAGATTATGTCTGCAGTGACTACTGTTCTGCATTTCAGATGTGAAAGCAAGGAATGTGTCAGAAACATTTTCTCCTGTCTTCAGAATGTTGTCTAGAGTGAAGTCTCCAGAAGCTGGAACACTGTTCTAATGACTGTCTCCTGGATAAATCTCTTGCAACACCATTTTAATACCAACAAACCAAAAGAGAAACCATTGGCCCAGGAGACATTATTACCTTTCCTAATTAATCAGTATCACAATATTAATTAGACTGGGCACACCTCTTTGATGGATGTGAAGAGCTTTTGGCAGCTGAGCAACCATTACCCATCCCAACCATGCAGTTTTGACAGTATTTACCCATTTAGGCACCACAGTTCCAGGGTAGCCTGATCAGGACAACAGATCCCACCAGGTGGGCAGCAACAGGCCTGGAGCTGAGCCATTAGATTTGTATGAGGCTGATGTGTGTGCAAAATAATTTTATTTTTCAAAATTGCATTGCTGAACTTTCAGAAAAAAAAAAAAACCGGGCCACTTCTAACCTAAGACTCCTGATCCCTGCGAATGTTTTGCCAGAAGAACTCCAGTTAAAGGAAATTATCCTGTTTTCCTGAAAAATGATGAAGGAATCCTTGAGCCTTTGGTCCCCTTTCCACACAGCTGCAAGGACCTGCCAGCCTGAGCATCCAAAACAGACGAGAACTGAGCAAGTAAACAGATTTCTACTGCTCTGTTGTGATTTTGCCTTTCTCAAATATTGCAAAATAGAAGAACCAACAAACAACTATCGGGACCTGAACCTTTACCCTAGCTTTTTAAGCTGGACCATTCTGAGGTCTGTCTCTAGGGAGTGTTTATTTGTGGTGTAAAAGAGTCCCAGGCTGCCAACACATCAAAAAGCAAACAGACCAATAAAAGTTGGGCGATTTTTGTTTGTTTTGTTCACCCTACTTCATAAAGAGGGAACTAGCTGGCTAATGAGATTATATAAACCTATTATGTGAATCCCTACATAAATATAAAATCCAGGTTCAGCTTGCAGAGTGACTTGTAGGGAATTACAACATTATTGGATCGTGATCATGAATATTTGGACAACTTTCCTCTCTTTTAGAGAATACAAATAAATCATAGAGGAGTTGTGGATTCTAGCACAAATGATGCATGATGGCAGAAACCTGATCTCTCGTCTTCCCAGGTTTTTCTTCAAGTTTAGGAACAAGAATACTCTCTGCAAAATATTCCTGTCCTGTATTTCTTGTAATCTACCGTGGGCAATAATTGGGCCACCCAAGGCTGCCTGGATTTCACAGCACTGAATTGAGATTCACTGGGATTCAAAACTGGAGTGGGTCTGTGTGAGTAGAGAAGTCTTTGGATGCTGAGTGGACAAGGAACACATCACTCACCTATCAGAGGTAGGGTAAGAGGAATAGGATCTACCCTGAGGTCTGGCCACAATATGAAACCATGAACCGTCCCTCTTTTCAGGCTAAATTTCCTTCCTGTCTCCAACACAAGGTTCAGACAACTAAACAGAAAATTAGAAAGAAAGATCTATAAAGAATACTCCAGAAATTGTTTAGCAAAACCCTTGTTAATCCTTTGAAAAAATAATGGGCACATTCAAAAGGAATGAGAATCTGTTTCTGATGGGTCACACAGACTGCTATCTTGGCAATTTTTGGACACAAGCAACAGTGCAACTGATGGTAACTAATACAGAACATAGGCACACCTCTCTAGTACAACATTCTCCTAAAGCCTCCATACCAGGAAATATTTCACACCTCAAGATCAGTGTTGATTTTAATATCAGCAAACATTATGCAAACACAATGACTTGCCTTTTAGCCATGACTCAATCAAGAATGTCCTCTTCCTACACCACAGCTTCTCCCACTTGATTTACCTTCTAGGATGGGTGCTGGAGTTTAACATTCACCATAAAAGTAAATAAAATTAAAAATGTTTTTGAAAGACCCATTCCATCTAGACATCATCAGTTTAGCAACTGAATGCTGGTGCATTTCAACATTTACCCCTATAGCTATATCAGGTGGCCCCTAGAGAAGCAGAAACTTTGGAAGGTTTAAGGGGGGTCTTTTGGCTTTTGGGGGAGTTTTCTGGGGTTAATTTTTTGGTTGGTTTGTTGCTGTTTTTGTTTTGTTTGTGAGTTTGGGGGGATTTCTGTTTCTTTGGTTTTGGGGGTTTTTTTTGCCTCTATCATTTAATATTATTTGATTCCAGAAAAAACTCCAGTGTTTGAAATCCCACTTGAACATGTTCCTAGGACATAGAAAAGATGTTTCAGTGGTTTTCAAATAAACCAACTGATGCAAACATTAAATAAGAGTCTTGTGCCCTATGGGAGACTACTTAATCTAAGCACTTGAGAGCTGCTGGGAAGTAGCCAGCACCTCTTCCTTAAAAAAGCTGGATATTCATCACTCCCTCTGTATGTCTAGATACCATGGAGGTTGAAAAATCATACACAGCCTAGATCCAGCAGGCAAATAAGGTCATTAAGGGCAGTCATCTTCTTCATCCTTCAGGATTAAGGGATGGAAAGGGAAAGGCTCTGAACTTCTAGCTGCTGGTACAGCTTGCATTAGGCGAAGAGCACTGGACATGCAGGGAACTGTGAAGAGCTAATCAGCCTCTTCTAGAGGACAAAACCAAACTCTGCTGTAGCACAGAGATTGCTAATAGCACTAATTACCAGGTTTACTGGCAACTTGTTGAGACATCAGTAATTAAAGAAATGTTCTGCTCTGGGTTCTGAGCTTTGTAACGCCAGTGTGAATTACATGAAAGCATAACTGTGCTCTTGCTGCAGATCTGAAAATCCATACATTTGAAATAGCTATCATTTATATTGTTTCCTTACCATTATGGCTTTTGATCACAAAAATGACTCAGCCACACTGATTTGAGGAAACTTTTACTCTCTCCGTAGTTGTTATGTAGGTAAATATTGTGGTTCAAGTGCTAAAATGCACACAGTTGAAAAATAATTATCCATAATGTTAGCCAAGAAAAACTTGGCAAGCACTCTAATGCCATAGAGCTGGAAATAGAGCTGCCATAAAGCACCTTTATTTTCTTAAATAAGTAGGATTAGATAAAATATGTCAGTAAAAGAGACCTTTTCAATAAGAATTAGGTAAAATTATCTCTTTTTTTCCCCTAAAAGAATGTAAATTTTCTTCGCATTTTGAACTGAATTAAACAGTCATATATGTCTTCTGTTTCTTCTGACTTTTCTCTCAAGAAATCATATCTTCAGGAGTAATAACTAAGAAAACCTAGAGCAAATTTAGAAAGATAAGGAAAATTAATTTCTGTATATGCTGAATCAAGAACTGGACCTTAACTGTTATTATCTAGTTCCATTTAAATATAAGCAAACTCAGATTTAAGGTGTGTATAAGTATTTATTATGGTTATTTGAAAATAAGATAGGCATTTGATCACTTTGATACTAGTATTAAATACTTACTATACTGTCCTCATTGAAAAAATCCCCTGGGTTCAAAAACTTTTTGAATTAGAATAGTTTCACAATTTTGGAATTATTTTCAATGGATGCATTCCTGGAAATAGCTGTTGTGAACAACAAACTGTAAAACAGAAAATAAAATAACAAAACTCAGCTCAGTGATTTGTTCATTGCATTTCTCTCTCCTTCGTTCTAATAACTAAAATTCAAACATTTATTCTAGGTATTAAATGACTACTTGTTTTAAAATAACACAGCAATTAATTGAGATGTAAAGACTAAAGCTGTAGACCTTTCACATGAAAAACATTCAGCATTTGCCTTTCTGTCTTGATAGCAGTGTTGGAAGTGATTCAGAGATTTGCCAATGTCACACACAAAATTTTTATAAAGAATTTTCTTTATTATACCTTAATGAAGGGGTTTTTTCCTTGTGCACTGTAAGACAAATAGGATGAATTCCTAGGCAAACTTAGCTAAATAAATATGTTTTTGTACTTTATGGAAGAAAGGGGTTACTTTATCACTATCAAAAGCTGAGTGTCTCCAGTTTGTTATCAGTGCACAGTGAATGTTTGCCTTAAGATGAACTTAATATCAGGAACCTTACACATGAGGAAATAAAAACCAGACACCGATAAAAAAGTGCTGAAAGTGTTCCTTTTGTCAAATGCAATGAAGGTGCACTGTGCCTCGTGCTCTGCTTCACTCTGGGGCTGGGCAGGATTCCTCCATTTACTCCACTGACAGTTTGTTCCATTTTAACTTCCTGGGACCCACTGGAGGCCTGGGAAAACTCAGGAGTTCTGGTGACAGATGCTGGAGGTCTGTTATCTTTAAATGAAGAGTTTTTGGGCCATTCCAGCCTGAATTTCTGTCTTTTGGTTAAGCTCAGAGGAGATCCATCTGGTGTTCTGGCAGCAAAACTATCCTATTATTGCCTCCTCCGTGTGCTGCAACACTGGCTTAGAAAGTGCACCTGTAGGATTGAGGGGGAATCTCCCCCATCACACCCCACCCCGGTCATTTACTTTCAAGCTTGACCTATCTTGTTCTGTTGGGCTTGCCAAAAAAAGGCTTAAGTCATGGTAGTGGTATTTTTTTGTGCAACCAAGAATAAAACCGAAGTTACTAATTAGTTCTATATGTAGCCTGGAACAGTCACTAAATTTTGACAGGCTTTATCTCTTCCAGTTCAGCTCATTGATCTAGAGCCAAACACTTATGTTTCTCAATATTAATTCCATCATCCCAGGAAAAGTAGTTTTCTCCAGCTGTTTTACTGGGAAATGATAAAACACAGTGGAAAAACAAGAAAACATGGGGATTTTTTTTCCGTTCAATTTACAGGCAGTGCTTTGAAAGAGTTAAACCAAAATCTGACTTAAGAATTTGTTAACCAGTTTGGATATTTGCTCTGGAAATTTCATGGATTTCTATCCATCAGCAGCTGTCTAGGCTGAATGGATCATTAATGCATGCCTGGATCCTGAGCTCCTTTCCTTGGTGCTTTTGCAGGTTTCAAACTCAGACTGTTCCCCCCCTACATCCTCTCTACATCCTAATGCTGTTTGTTTACTCTTCTCTATTTTAATACAGTTGGAACATCATCTCCTGGACCTTCTTCTAAGAAGTTTCAATGAGCTAAAAAATAATTTAAACTCTCAAGGAGTCTTTCCAGTTTTGTGCCGAATTTAGGGTAGTTCACAATACAAAACTTCAAAATTCAATTAAATTTCATCAAAATAAAATTATTTAAAAAAAACCCCAAACCACAACCCAAAGCCTTTCTCATGAGAAGCAGTGTTTTGTCGCCCTAATTTTGACAGCATAAACAAAAACAGATCAATAAATAGAAGTTACCTGTCACTTACCCACGTGACCAGAAAGAGAATCAGCTTTCACCCTGCAGATCTTGAAGAGAAGCAAACCAGCACAGGACAAGCTGAGGGAAAAGCCCTCCTGAGATGCAGGTTGCTGCCAGATGCCAGAAGGGCATGCAAGGATGTGCTGGGAGGTGCAGGAAGGTGAAGGGATGTGCAGGGATGATGCTCCTTATTTCTGATTGCCAGCTCTCCAGAGTCTGTCCTGTCCAACATGGATTGACCAGGCTGGTGTGGTTCTATCTCATAAAGAATGGGAACATGCTCTTTGGGGACCTTCTCACTAACTTGGTTTCACATTCACTGGACATTTGAACTCCCAGGAACCTTTATAAAATCATAAGTATAATATGAATCCCAGAAAATATGGATTATTTTTAAATAGTTAACTTCTGTGAATCCTATTTCATGGTGCAGAAATGTCACTCCCTTGCCCTGGTGCCTATCAGATGACATGACCCTACACCTACATCTGTCATTTGATGCAGCCAGGAAGAACAGGGTCATTCAGAGGGTTGCTTTCCTGGGGCAGAGTCTCCAGCTTTGAAAATAAACATCTCAGCTTTTTCTTGACATTTTGTTTTGATAGTGACTTGAATGCACTTTGGCATTTGTCTAGTAACAGGAGATAATTGCACCAGGGTGGGATGGTCTCAGAGGGCCCTTCTGTTACACTTCTGGAGTTTCTGTTGGGATCAGTTGCTGCCTCTTGATCTTCTCAGTGATCTGCCATTCTGTAAAGTATCATGCAGCACAACAGATGCAAACAATCTACATTCACCAAAGAACTCAGATGGAATAATATTTTCTTTTTGAAATTTGTTCTATCCATAAATCTTTTATAAGGAATCTTAAAAAAAAAAAAGAGAGAGAACAACCAACACCAAGTGAAGTTAATATGACATCTTAATCACCTTTTATTTTAGTTCAAATTATAGATCCTACTGCTACAATACAAAAGGAAGCAAACTTACAAAAACACACCAATCAAAGTCTGTAGTTTCTGCATACACTCTTAGAGTTTTTTGTACCATCAATTATGGCACAGAGACTTTGAACAAAACTCTACCATCTGTATTTATCATGCTGTTTGTCAGAACAGCAGCCTTATCATATTACTATTTTTTTGAAGTACAGGTTGCTGGTCTATCACTCAACTCCTATCCTGTAAGTAGCTTTTTGTCTGGATTTAGGTCTTTAATCTCTCAAACTATATGGATTTCCAGGAATTTAAACACTCATTAGTCTAAGACTTAATGGATTTCAGAACTTTCCTGCCGTTCCAATACATTAAGGAAGGGCCTCCAGGGAAAATGCTGTGTTTGTGTTGTACTGTACAACCTCTTGAAGACTTCCCTATCCTGTCTTGCTATGATTATGTGGTTATGACCAGACCATCACCTAACCTCCACTTTGTTCTTCATTTCCTCTGTTTGGAAATTCACTTCATATGAGAGTGAGAAGAAAGAAAAGGCCTGAATTCATTCAGCGTCTGGCTATTCCTGGGTCAGGTTAAAAAGGCAGATGTGCTATGTTTAGTTCTTTTCCTTTTCCATCCATGGGATCCTAGCAAGACTCCTTGATGCCAACACTGCGAGGAAATCTTGGCTCCCTCCTGAGTTTGCTGATATGCTTTAAAACTAAGAAATGGAACAAAAGAATGCACACTCATAAGGAGGTGTCTGTGATGCTCTACTGAGAGTGTGATCTTTATTAACAGCTTGCTGCCTGGTTTAACATAACAAGCATGCAATGTGGGGTAGAGGTGTTCACAGCTGTGGTAGGTGGGTTGGCACTGGCTTTTTGGAACCTGCAGGGGTGTAATGAGGTGACATATCCAAAGGCTTTATACTTAGGTTGGGTTTCCATTGGATTTAAAATGTATTCAAACATCTTGAATGAATTGAGAGAGCAGCCTTCCTTGAGACATTTGGCACTTTGGATGCAATGAGAAACCAAAAGTGGAAAAGACTTATTGAAATAGTTTTAAACTTCAAAAAACAGTGCACTTTGGAGGTAGTTGTAGGAATGGGGAAGGTTCGAGGATTATAGCAAATATAAAAACATTTTTGCATGTTACCATCCAGTCCAAACCTCTGTACACCAAATCCTTTCATCACTTCAGCCAGGTTTGTTATCTTACTTCAGGCAAAAAAGCAGAACAGTTAGAAAATCAAGTTTTATTCATCTTGTCCTTTTTTTAATGTCAACATTAGGTTTTGGTGTGCAGATGAATCAAAATGTATTTATCTGCCAAGAACTGAGTCCAGAGTTCTGGATTTCTTCTGCAACAGCAGATAATTTTGCTAGCACTTCAAGCATATTCTCTATTTCAAATATTAGTTTTTTATACAGTAGAAATTCAGAGACATGTAGCTAGGTTCTGACAACATAAGCAAGGGTGTCGATTTGCAGTCATTTGGTTTTAAAATCCAAGTATTCTGAACTTGCAACTGGCTCCTGTGTTTCTCAGTGTCAAGCCCCAAATGAATGTACTCGACACCCTGTCTTTAGGGAAGCGGGGATGTGGATTTAACTGTGTGTGTCAACCCTGTTCCTGGAGTTAAATGGAATGTGCAAGTCTGTCCATATTGGACTGAATCTGATTTCACACTGGGGCAGGTCAGAGGTAACTCTTCTGCAGTCAGTGGAAGAGGCCCCAACCTCGTAACTTCTGTACCATTGAATTTCACTTACTTCAACAAAGTTGATTTTGATATGCACTGATTGAATGAGCCTCATATTAAAGACCTCATATTAAAATCATTGTTTTTCTTTTGACTTTAGTAAAAATCCCAATACAGCAATACAGTAATAAGATGAGATTTTTTTCTGCTAAATGTGCTGGTTAAATTTCTTTAAAATAAGCACATGGAAAGTTTTGAATTGTCTCTATAAAGAAATGCATGCTGCTAGCTAAGAGAGAGGAGAAATATTTTTCAGCGTTAAATAATTTTTCACAGTTCAATCATCTGGAAGATTTCCATACATCATATTTACTCTCACTTCCTATTTAATGCAATACAGATTTTTTACATGCATCAACCTTGAAAGAAAATAACATATAGAGTAGCCTATGTAGTAATTTTTTTAAAAAAATGGCATGCTTTTGTTTTGCAAAAGAATTTTAATGGGGAGAGTGCAAGACCCTGAAACATGACAGTGTTTCATTAAATCAACCATTTTTGCATTTCCACTGCCCAGCTCAAGCTGTGACCAAGAAAATGTAAAGGTTTCATGTGTTCCATACAAACCAAAGATTTATTAATTCAATAATCATGATGAATGAAAATGAAGTTATAAAATCACAGAAAGGTCAGCAAAGACCTTTTGGTTCCCTGAGTCCGACCACTAACCCAGCACTGCCAAGCCCATCACTAAACCATGTCCCTGCTTGTCACATGTGCACGTCTTTTAAAAACCTCCAGGGATGGTGACTCCACCACTTCCATGGGCAGCCTGTTCCAATGTCTGACCACCCTTTCAGTGAAGAAATTTTTCCAAATATCCAACCCAAACCTCTCCTGGCACAGACTGAGGCTCCTGTCACTTGTTGCTTGAGAGAAGAGACAGACCCCTACCTGGCTGCACCCTCCTGTCAGGTCACTGTAGAGAGTGATCAGGTCCCCCCTGAGCCTCCTTTTCTCCAGGAGAAACACCCCCCGCTCCCTCAGCTGCTCCTCATCAGACTTGTGCTCCAGACCCTTCCTCAGCTCCAGTGTCCTTCTCTGGACTCACTCCAGCACCTCAATGCCTTTCTCATAGTGAGGGGCCCAAAACTGGACACAGGTTGCAGCCTCACCAGATCTAAGAAAAGTTGTGTTTGGAAACTTGATATTCAAGCTTGAATATCCTGAAGTGCTCTTTAATGGGCTCTGTGCTGGCCTTAAAAATGCAAGACACCTAAATTCCAGTCCAAAATTCTTCCTGATTGTTAACTGCTACTTCTGTACCTAGAATGATCTATAAATGTTGGGTTTCTGAGCATGGTCCAGTCACCTTGATGGTTAAAATGTGCAGCAGCACATTTTTCTATTGAGAAAAAGAGGATTATTTTAGGGATTATAGGGAGTGATAAGATAATGAATCTCTGAGCTTCTAAAAAAACTTTGGAGCTACATTCCACCCTGGTTAGATTATAAAATTCTACTGGATTGTATAAATCAAGACTTAGCCTATAGACTTCTGTCTACTTTATATTTAGGCATCTTGAGCTGATGGAACTATTGTGGACCCACATGATTAGAAAATTAAAAATGCAAGGAATGAAATATAGCTGTGTTTGTAGCATGGAATGCTGCAAACAGATTAGCTCCGTAAGTCTACCAGCACATTCAAATCTGATGGATATAAGGGCAGCTCCCATGGAAACACCAGGGTGGCACCCAGCATGGTTCACAGGAAGCAAGCAGGGCTCAAAAAGAGAGTCCTCACTTACTGCTGTCCTGAGGAAAGCCTGCATTTCTAGTCTTGGTTCCCCAGGCCACAATGGGGGCTGTCTGGAGATACACCAGTGGCCTTCCAAGAGGGTTCACTGCCAAGAAGCTTGACAGAACAACAGTCAACTTTCTGTGTTTTCTTGGGGGTTGAGGAGTGGGGGGAAAGGTGAGGTTTTGTGGGGGTGTGTTCAGCACCCTGTCTCTGTTCACAGAAATCAAAAGTGGTCCTTTATTTGCTGCTGAATATTCAGGAAAGAAGACTGATTTTCACAAATGAGAGAGTTATGAAAGATCCCCACCAGTGCCCTCTACACTGGAACAACACTTATTTGCAAGAAAAATATGCTGAAATGCTTGAATATGAAAATAACTAATTATGAAAAAAGATTGTGATTCCATGAGACTTTGGGGAATGATGTCTGCAAGTGTTTGCTGTTGGATTTGCCATCCTGGACAAAGGCCAGACTGGAGGGAGCACAGAAACAAGCTTCAAACACATTGCTGTACTTTATGTAGCAAAGTAAACACTTTTGCACTCCACTTACTCTCCCTTAAATAACAAAGAAAATGTTTTTGTGTTTTGTTTGATTAGTGTTGAATAAAGGCCAGTGCTGAGTAATTGCTGGGTCAGCCCTGCTATTGGCACATGTAACTCATGGCTCAGAGAGAATCCTTGTGCTTCTGGCCCCCACAGCCCTTGGGCCAGGACAGACACCTACACTGATCTGGGGGAAGGACAGCTGGCATCTGGAAGCAGGCAAACTGCGTGGCCCTGGCCCCACAGCTGCTTCACACCTTGCAAGGACTGACAAGACCCAAGCTGATTGATATACCTGGATTTGCTCTGTATTAAGCTGCACTGAGTGGGTTTATTTTCTCAGGTTCCAAATGCACAGCAATTCCCTAAATCTCCTTTTTGTTGTGTGGTGTAAGTACAGCCTAGGTAGAATGAAAGCCTTGTATGTTTTTTGCATGCAGCAGAAGGCATTTCTCCTCCAAGAGGGCTTCCCACATCCTTAATTTTTAAGTCTTTTTTCAAGGAAAAATCTTCTTGAAGCTCATTGACTTGATTGTGGTTTTGCATCAAAATGCTGTTTTGAGCTAAGTCAGTAAGTCACTGACTGCAAACCAGTCCAAGCTGACTTGAAACTTTTGGAAGTACAGTTCCTGACCTGAGTAAACCTGGCCTCAGTTAAAAGTTTGCAATGAAGTCAAGGTAGTTTGCTACCAAATGTTTAGTGTGAGGTTTAAGATTCCATATCCACCTCATTAACAACCAGCTAATCACTATTTAATGTTTGTGTGGTTGTACCAGTGAAGACGTGGTAAAGGACGAACACAAACTTTATTTATCTGGACACTGCTATCTGCTACCTATGTCAGTATCACTGCAGATTATGAGCACTCACTTGGCACTGCCTGCTACTGTTGATAGGATGTGATCTTTGCTCCAGTCCCCGTATTCTGCATGCAAGCAGCTAATCAGTCTGACCATTTGCTGAGTGACTTGACAACGGCAAGAACCAGATGTTAAGTTCTAGAATTTATTTTTCCAGTAGGGTCATTTAGGTCTCTGATTTGTTTCCTAGCTAGCTCTTCTTAAGTCTTTTATCTGCCTTCTTGGCTGATTTCCATCAAAACAATAAAGCATTTATAAGTCTCAGTTTCCGCATAATCATCATCTCCAACTGCAATTCCAAGAAGTCCCCTGTGTAATGATGTGGAGGTTTTATTTTCCTTGTGAAAGCTGTGAATGAGGTACAGATTTTGTTATGTCAGATACAATATTCGTATCTTGTTTATAAGTGCTCAAAGGAACATACTGTGAAGCTTCATTCACAGAATTGACATTTCAGATTTATCAGAACAGGATTTACACTCTGATGTTGCTACAACTACAAAAGTTATCTCTGATGGGTGGAGGAAGAAGTTTGTTTTGGGTGGAGTGAATCCATCCAAGTCTCCATAGGGAGCAAAGAAAGGACAAAAAAACCTGGGATAGCCTTTGCAATCATACTGATAACAAAGAGTCACCCTGAAAACACTGGGGAAAAACAAATTAAACACTACACACTTTCCTGGTAAGGTTCTTACCCTTTGCTTACTTGCACTCAGAGATTTATATTAAGTAAAACAAATGTGCAATAAATATATATACATACACACATACTACATATATATATGTATACGTGTATATATATGTATTAAAAATGTATAAACATTTTTAAGAGAGTGCAGCTTTCAAACTCCGTATATTTTGGTTTTGCATGAAGGAAAGCATGAAAAAAAGAAAATATTGCCAGATATGTCAACACTCATTAATCAATATCTAATAGAATAGTATTTGCACCTGTAAAATACTGCTTCCTCTTTAGCAGATGTGCTTCTCTCTGCAGTTCTGCTATGAAGGAGTACCCGGTTCTAACAGTCACTTCAATTACTTTTCAACTCTTCTTATTTACATGGTGATACTATCCTAATGTACAAGCAGTACCCAAAAATACGTTGCTAGTTCTTTCAGCCAATCAGACATTGGATGAATTCGCTGGCTCAGATGCAAATCCTGGCTCAGAAAATCCATTTGCAGAATGCCAGCAGAGAGGGTGTACTATAGAAGAACTTTGTTAACACCTCACCTCCTTCAAAACTCTTCCCTTGGCTGCATGTTACTGGTTACTATCAGAGATGAGCTACTGGATAGAGGGTGCTTTGATCTGAATCACTCCAGTTGTATTCATGTCAAACCTTTTCGCTTTGGAATGCTATTCTGTTAACATTATCGATCTCAATTTGCACTGCTGGGTTGACAAACCTGGGTTTGGCAACAATATACAAACCCAAATCATCCACCCACAACAATGTCCAAAATTAATAGTTGGGGTGTCCTCAAGCAGTCAAAGGTGTAGTCATTATTGTACAAAGCTCAGAACACACTGTAATTGCTACTCCAAAGAAATTAAATCTGGGCAGTTGAATCCTTCTCCTTTTAGTTGTGATAAGTTGAATTTCTTCTCCATGTAAATTGAGGACTTAGGTGCCACTTCAGTAAACACAGGACCACAGAATCACAGAGTTGGGTTTATACAGTGGTGCTGGTAGGGACATGCAGTGTCATTTTCTCTAAAATACACTTTCAGATGCCAGAGGGCATCTCCTCCATGGATGGCATAAGCTAACCTTGGCTGAAATTCACGTGCATCATGGTTTTCCAAGCCTTGTTAGAGGTTGTTATTTTTCCACATTCATAGCTACTGTAAACGTGCTCTGTAAACATGCTGTTTGGGGAGTGTTGCTGGCACACAAAATTAATGTCCTTGAAGAAGTTTCCCCTTGTCTATGGATGAAAAGATTAAAAAGAATTTAAGGGGAGAAAGCAAACATCAGTAAGAAGTATTTGAGCAATGGGTACAAAATTCAAAATTACAATTTCAGCCACCTGATTCTGAAATATATCACAGTAATTAATCAATAGCATCTGTTCATACGAGGAGGTGCTGTGGAAACAAACACAAGATAGACTCTGAATGTTTCTGGCATGGTTCTGGTAATGCTCAGTCACTTGTCTAGTATTTCAGAGAATTCACAAACTACTGTTTTTCTCTCTCTTGCCAGCTGTGACTGTCAAGAGGGCCCCCAATGCCATCAGCCAGATGATGAGGTTTTCAAAACTCATTTTGAATTCTCCCAGGCAGATTACTTCCCTCTGTTGTGTTTGGCCAGGATGGCTTCCAGGGAATTGACTCCTTAAGCTTCAGACAATTCTCATCTCTTTGTTTCCCTCTCTTTATTCCCTCTAGGTAAAGAATCAGTTACAATATTTAAAACACTTGGGTTTAAGATCCCACCATTTCACATGACAGATGGGTGATATCTAGAAAACTTGCATGACTTGTATTACTGTTTAAGTCTTGAACATTTCCTCTTTTAGTGAAGCCACTTTCATTCTGTTGTAGCACTAAGGACAGAAAGACGCTGGCTTCACTAAAAGAGGAAATGTTCTTTGCATTATCTTCTGATGTGTAAGTGTTAAGGCAGCTCCACAATCCTCTGTGCTGTTGTTTGGTAGTGCACAGCATGTGTTGGTGGGCCAGCACAAAAAGGCAGTGCTCCCCTAATGCCAATCCTTTCCAAACATGCCGTGTCTTTCCCTCATGTGGGCATGTCTTTGAAAGGAAATTTTCACCAGCAAGTGAAAACAAATCTCTCTCCTCCATTCTGAGCCCTGCTGAAATTAACATCTTGTGTGAAACAGAAAATGCCCAGCTCAGCCTTCTGGATTTCATTTCAGGAGAGTGTATGTGTGCCCTGCTAGGTCTAGGTTTGCTCCAGGCCTGGAGAAGGTTCTGTAGCTGATGTGTGGACTGTACTGGCAGGTTTCTGTTGTGGCAGATTTACTGGTCCTGTGAAACACTGTACTGGAAGCTGCTAAAATGTGCCTGTGTGGCTCTGGTTGCATCTCTGCTTGGGTCTTTGCTGGCATATTTTTCTGTTTCCAGTTGATAAGGCATTCCAAATGGAGGCATTCAGATGGGAGGTTGAATTTTCCCCAGCAGACAGTTTTATTTTGCAGCCAGCTCAATATGCCAGCAAAACTTTGAAGTTTCTATGATACATTAACTTTATTGTAGGGGTTTTTTAATCAGAACTATAATACCATTGATTATTCTTTAAAAATTCTTCCTTTTGTTTGTACATGCACAAGGTCAAATCCAATGCAACTTTAACTGAGGAGCCATCAGGAACCTTACTTCTTTGATTTTGTTGTTTTACAAATCACCCCTTGCAGACTGAACATCTTTCCATGTGCTTGTAGTAGCTCGTAGTAAAATACTGTGGAAAAAATTCTTAGTAAACCAGATAACTTGACCCTGATGGATATGTCACAACACCTATTTAGCAATTAAGTAATTTGACAAAAGTTTTGTGGCAAATCCAGGCCCGTACAAAGTGATGACTCCAGGGGTCAAAAGTCTTGACTTCACTGAGAATGCGATCAATTTCTTAGTTCAATCAGCTTTCAGGAAATAAAAAATTCTTGTAAAGGCTTTATTTTAAAAAGTGTTCTGCAAATAGTATTTTACATTATCAACAAATACATAAATATTAGTGTTACCATTGCCTCAGTCCTGTTTTATCTAGAATCTTCTTTTGTGTATTTGTAGAACTTGACAAAAAGGAACCATGCTGAATTTGTGTTATTCAACGTTAGTGACAAGGCAAGAAGTATTCCCTAAGTTCTGCAGAGTAAGAAAGAGACAGAGAGAGCATCTAGTATGGCTTTTATTTCAGAGTGGCAGCTCCTGGTATTGTTCTGAAGATTATGGTAAGTACTTCTTTATTAATGTTTAAGGGATTGATCAATCTTTGCCACCCATTGCTGGCTCTTAGCAATCAAGTTGGTAAGCATGAGCAGACCTATGACTGATGCTCCTCTTGGTCAGCAGGGCTTCACAGAGGAAAGGGAGAAGGTTTGCCATCTCTGTGCATCCTACCTTCACAAAGAGGGTTCAATATGAACATATCAACTTAAACAAGGTAGATATACATGACATGGAAGGACTAGGGCAGATTTTTTTTTAATATGTAAGTGGCCTGTTTGTATTTTGAGGTACAGTCATCATTCATAAGAGCTGTTTCTGTCTGCTCCTGAGCTGGATTATGCACAGGTAATCCTTCTACTTTTCCAAAGTGGCCTATATGCAAAAGCCAATTGTTAGCCAGTGTAAGAGTCCTGCTTCAAATTGCAAAACCTACCAATTGTCTAAGAGATTTTCTTCTGCTCTGTAGATACTAACATAAGTTCTATTCTACTCTCCGGTTTCAGTGGCATTGTGTGAGAAGGGACAGATGCTGGATTACAAATGTGGCCAGCCCAGCATTCTGTGACCAAGTTCAGCTGTGGGGGAGGAATTCAAGGAATCACAGTCAAATTCAGCTCTGGAGCTGATAAAAAATTGCATATCCTTTTCCAAGGTATGTTAAAGAAGAATCTACAGTAAATCTGTAAAATAGCCACTAATCTTGTAAAAAAGCTTTTTTATGTCCAAGATATCCAATAATTGCGCCTAGATGGTTATATTTGTGCATAAAGAACTGCCATGTATAAAGAAAAGAACTGCCATATGCTTTCAATTAACATTATTTCAATATTAGATTAAAACAACCAAATAAGGAACAATGCAAAGTTTCCATGAAAAGATAACAATATCTGTATTTCTTTATCTTTAGTGAACTCTGTAAGAAACTGGGTGCCTCTGTCTTTTCCTTGCCTGAATAAGAAAAATAATAGAAATAATCCAAAAGCTTAAATATTTGTTTTGACTTTGCAGCTTAAGTGAGAAGAAATTTCAGACTACAGCTATCCACCTTCCTGAACTGAGTCCTTCTACCTCACTCAAACTATATAGTGTAAATCTTAAAAACAGGAAAGAAATTAGTTTTCTGGAAGTTGTGACAGCTATTTCTTTCAGTTGTTTAAAGCTAAAGGAGTCGTGTTAGATATGTAAATAGTAATGTTTATACCTCAGTCAGAATGCTAGCAAGAATTTTTATCCTTCATTCTGCCTAAATGGAAATGATAACAATTAGAATGTTTTCACTTTCTGTCTTTGCCAGGTGTGGATGTCATAGGAAGAAAATTACACAAGACAGATTTTAGAACTCTGTTCACAGAAAGCAAAACTCTTACTCCTGGAGAGAAAAAACAGCTACAGGAGCCAATTAAAGGATCAAATGGCTTTCTTAAAACATACGAGGCACTTCACAAAGTGCACCAAAACATGATTTTCAGAAGGACATGAAGAGTTGTTATTCGAAATGCCAAATAAGCCACCAAAAACTTCTAGTCCTGTCATAACATTCTTCCTAATTGAAGTAGATGATCCCCTGGGGTATCATCTTCAATATTTATGAACAGCAAGTTGTGATTAATAGCCACAGTGGTATCCATTTAGGTAGAAAGCTGCTTTGTTTGAATCAATAGGAACCACAAAATAAATACATGTTTTTGTCAAGGGATTCTGTATAGTTGTACATCTATTGCAGACATTGCTCTGCTGCCATAGCTTTCATTTTATAAAGAATTGCTGTACTCTCACTTACAGAACAAAATAATAGCTTTGAATTTTAACAACCAGTTTTGACAATACAAGTAACATCCAACCTTTATTAATCAGAATATCTTGCAATATCCCAGAACAATTATCTGATCTAGGAAGAAGTTCTGCTTGGTTTTTTTAATCTTTCTTTGTCCACTATGTGTGCTGGATGACAGACCTCAGCCATGCTTTTAGACAAAGATATTATCTTTTTAAAGAGCAACTGCTATGAGTAGAAGAAGCATTCAAGGCTTTGGGCATCCAGTTGAGTTTTGACTCACTACAAGAGTTGTTAAGTCCATTAAGGATTTGGTCCAAAGCCCAGTGAAGTTGAAGGATACTGTTTTAAGCTAAAGAAATGACTGAGAACTGGATCAAGCTTGCAGTGATCCAAATTAAATCTAATATTTTTGAAAAAAATATTATTCTTGCTTGCTAGATTCCTATCAGGAGACCATCTGAATTTGTCTTTGTAAACTGTTTTACAATCTCAGATACTTCCATTTATCACTGGGCTTTTAAACTTTCAGAAAACACAGTAATTTTAGCCAGTAACAGTGTAAGTTATTTGCTTTCCTTGGTTATTTTCATATGTGTCTCATAACTCTAAGCTCTTTCATAGTTTAAAATTCATAGCCTAAGTTACAAAGCTTCTTTTATCCACTTACTCAATCACCCTGATATTGGAGTGCCTACTAAAAGCAATAAAACTAATACTGCAGACCTTGAGACTCCATCTTCACTATGCTCTTGTCTCTATTTTCACTAGTTATGAGCCTATACTTCTCCCAAAAACACTTTAAAAATTATAGCTTATTATATTCAGTTGCACACACTAAACTTGATAGGACTGAGTCCTCACTAAGATAAGCTGGAGGAGTTTGCACTACAGCTTTTTATGCAAACCTAAAAAACTTCTAAACTACCTCAAATCTAATGAATGATCCATGTGCTCAAGAACAGCTGTGGTATAAGAAAATTACATTAATGTATGAACCAGAATGGATTTTTCTTCATGTCTGTTGTGAAGGTCTTGTCCATATGTGATTCTGCATTATGCAAGGTGAAGCTCTGGCTACTTTATTTCTTTTTCTGTGGCTGTGAAAAAAAGGCATCAGTTGAGAACTTATTCCTATATGTATATTAAAGGAAGACCATGCCATTTAAGTCATGGCAGACAAGTGACTGACACGGCATTTTTGAGGCATGGGTTCATTTCATCTTTCTTCTACTTTGTGAGTTTGAGAAAGCTATCATATCCCTCCATTTTTCAAGTCTCCTCCCAAAAAATAGGAACTTAGGAAATAGGCATACTGATAGTAGTAAGAGCTTAGATACCTATCCTGCATGTAAATGCCTCTGTTTAAACATCTAAATACCAGCAGGTTATTGTAAAGAATTCTTTCTATATTTAAATCCAATCCTATGTAGGAAAAGCAATTTCTCTAGGTGTATTCCAAGCAGAAAAAGCAGTGGGATTGTTGCTCTGAAAGATGCAAGCACTCTATGAGTGACCATAAAAGACTGAGCTAACACAGCTTCATTGAAGTTTAAGACAGTATGGGTAAGGTAGGTAGGAATGCAGAGGGTCAGTTTGTATTGCTATAAAGGCAGAGTCAGAATGTGATTTAAAGCAGGTTTTCTACTGAGAATTAAGCACTACTGTGGCCTCCAACCTCCCGAGATAAATAATCAAGCCTAAAAGAAAATGTGTTTTCCTACATGGCAAGTAGTAATTATAGTACTGTTAGTCATGCTGTGCTGTTTGCTCTCCCATGACAGTGGCAAAATGCTGGCCCACCTTCAGTTCTGTGTCTGCTGCTTGACGTAGTTCAGGCTGGCAAATTTAAGTCCTACTGGCATCCTTTGAAAATGAAATTATGCCTTTTAAAACATGAGCTTATGAATAATTCTGCTGTCATACCTCAGACCGAATGTAGATAGAGCTAAAAAGAAAACAATATTAAGCCACTGTCATAAAATGTGCATCAAAGGTACAAGGAGCTTTGAAAACTATGGCAAAAACTGACATGGATGTGATACATTTTGTCAGGAAGGCCTTTGGATTTACATTTTATACCTTCAAGGTTCTCAGTCACATTGAACAAAGGTGTGCTTAATACAGAGTGACTCTCCTTTCAGTTATATATGAATTAATATATGAGGTTTCTTTGTTCCTCAACAGATATGAGAGCCCATGCAGTTCTATGTTTTTTTCATTCTTGTTATGAAAGTGCCAGGACAGTTTCTCTTTGAAAGTTTGGAAAAGAACACAAACTCCCCCAAAATGGTAACTTTCTTCTAATAACTACAGAATATTAATGAAATGTTCTTTTTTGTAGCATAAAACCCCATTATTAAGTTGGAATAAAGAAAGAGAAGGAAGAATATTTTGTCAAGTAAGGATCAGCATTTATTATTTTGAAAATAGATCACTGAGGATTGTGCATCCCATCCTAAATTCTTGGTAAATAATTCTTTAGCATATGCTTTAGAATAGATAACCTCCAACACTATTCAGAACTTGTGACAGGAATGTTTGTCATACCAGTTATTTTTGACAATTTACTTTGGGATCTTTTATTGAATGTGGTATACAAACTTTTCAGTGTCTGGGGAAGGTTGAAATCAGAAATGAACTAATTAAGAATAAAAAGATTAAAATAATTTTTTAAAAAAAAGAGAAGAAAAAGAAAGAATTAAACTACATGATCCCTGGCCCAGTGAGGAAAACAGTAAATTTTGTTTTCTATAAACAAAAGGATAGAGTTGATCTATCTGATTATTAGGGTAAATACTCAGAGCAAAAAATAATCACAAGCATGGGGGGCAATATTGTTCTGATTTAGACAAATCTAATCCCACAGAGTTCAGCTGAGCTCATTCCATAAGGACAATTATGTGCTCACTGGCAAGCTGGGGCTGTCACATAGCCCAGACTTACTGACTCCCAACAATTTTAAAACATGAGGGATACTGGTTTTGATTTTGATGAGACACTATCAGTTCAATGCACACTTCCTAAGGGATTGCTATGTGTAAACAGCATAGTCTGATTTTTCAGTTTTTGTTCCAGGTTGCTGTGAATTTGAAGAAAAGTCAGGATGGAGAATCCACCAATGAGACTGAGACACTTGAAGTGCTGTGAAGTTAGAATTGGAGTCAATCCTGTTCAGGGCAAGCATTTTAAAAAATCCCTTTGGTGACGAGCAGTGGACATTATGAAAGCTGGCAGAAAGGCAGAGGCAGACTTAGAAACAGTAGTATCTGTGCAGAACATTTGGCAATGAGCCCACACCCAGAGCCAGGCACTGGGGATGCTTCAGAGGGGAAGACTACATGGAAGAACTGAGAATCCATGCAAAGAAAAGGGAGGCTGGCCATGAAAAAGACTGGAGCATCTGTTTCTGATATCTCAGGTAGGATATCTGTCCAAACAAAACCTTCTACTGAGCAAGGTACACATCAGCCAGTTATCCAGGTTTCCTTTGGAAATGTTGGAGAATGTGGGCAGTTTGCTGATGAAGCCACCTGCAGGAAGGAGTCCATGTAAGCTGGACAATCAGCTCTCCTGAGTGTCAGATTCTGTGTGTTGGATAAGAAGGGAGTGAGTGGTGAGCACTCAGTGTTTCTGTCTCCTCTGCCATGCTGGGCAGTCTGTGACCTGGTAATGCAACCCCCCTGAGTTTAGGAAGCTGCACAGTTTTACTCCATACCATGCTCTTTTTCTATTAGTTGCTGAAGGTTGAAAGGGGTGAATGATTATATGCAGTCACTGTTCCTATGTTAATTATCTTAACTCATGTGCATAGCACATCAGGATATTTTCTACTCATTTAGCCCTCTAATTCAGAAAACAGTGCCTACTGTTGCTAGTGTGATGCTATACAATAATGACCTGTAAACTTCTTTAACATTCAATACAACAGCCTTCTGTTCTGCCTCATAGATTAGTGTTTTCTGAAACACACTGACAGCCTGGGTTTTTTGGTCTATGACTACGTTGCACCTAAGGAGCTTGCATCCTTCTACCTGGATGTTTGTGCTCTATCTATATACAGAGTGATCCCACAGAATAACTACAGATTTTCTTTTATTTGAGCTCTCTCTGCCATGAGAAACCTTCACATCTTTTTGAAAGATTAAACTCAGGCCACTAACTATTTCACACACTCCTCATTGCCCTTCCAGTGGGAAGATCTGTCACATCCACACTCTGCAGTTACTGATAACAGTAACTGTCAGGTTGAACTAGAAAAAGTAGTAAATATTTGTATTTGTTTGTTTTGGCCATGTCACTGCTGAACTCTCTCTCTAATCCTTACAGAGTTTTCCCTGACCACAGAAACTCATTATTGCTTCTGATACACAGACAGTATACATCAACTTCCACTGCTCAGAATTACTTTTGGAAACTATTATTGTTTCAACAGTTTTCCTGCCAGATGTACATACACTAGAAATTTTCTATAGAAAGTGTTGATAAATAGGCTGGAAATTTTGTTTATAAACTTACTTAGACTATACATTGATAAGGCTTTTGGGTTAATGTTTCTCTTTCTTTTGATCACAAGTCATTCCTGAATAAATAAAAATCAAATAACTCTACAAATGTATTAGATATTCACAGAATGCCCACAAAAGGGAAGATGAACAGCTTGTCAGTATTGATTAGTCTTTGTAAATCACAAATTAATGATAAATTAGAGGTGACAAAAAAAGCAGGTTGAATATTAGTGTGTCCTCTAAAAAGGCCTACAATACCAGAATAGCTTTCTGGAAAAAACTTGAGGAAAAAAAAATGTTGTTTTTAAATATAGAAAACAATTGCCACTTCTTTCATTGACATTTGTGATATCACAGCTATACATCTACAGGCTACAGAGATTCCCAAATTACATAAAAATTTAAGCCATACACATTGTGCAGTTTATATTTCACAGTGTAAAATTCCACAGACTTTGCTCTTTAGACCTGAGAGTTCTCATCAGACAATTAAATACATGCTCACAGGGATTAGTTTATCCCAACACTGTCCCACTGCAGGCAATTTGATCCCACTGAACACACACTGACTGCTGGAGAAAAATTTTAGGAACTTTATTCCTTCCTCCTGGGCTCATGCTGCAGTATTGATACATCTTCAGCTGCACTCAGCACCACTCGTACACTTCATACACTCATACACTCATGCACTCAGCTTCCCATACACTTTTGTGTGTGGGACACCAAATACCATGTCAATTTCTCTAATTCAAAAAATGTAATGTGGAGATGCCCTTGGATACACGGGCAAATAGTTGTTCACAAAAGCTTAGTGGACATTTATCCAAATACTATTATTTTACACTTCTATGAAGAAAAAGCCTGTCTTGGAAAAAGGGAAAGAGGAGATGATTTACAAATTAATGTAATATCTGTTGTTAGACTACCTAGGGTAGGTGGAAAAAAAGCAGCCAAGCTTTTGGGCACAGCAGTTATTCTGAAGGGTTTGGGGAGAAAGATGACAGACAAAATAATTTTGTCATTATTTTAACTCTTATTTCTGTGACAGAGGGCTTCACCTTCCATTTGCTTTATATCTAGTCTGCAAATCTTGTGTTTATGAAGAGCATGAAACACCTTTGACACTCTCTGTTTCCTTCATCTGGAGTAGCAGCATTATCTAAAACAAAGGTGCTGCCTGGCCAAGGAAGGAGACAGCACAAGTGCCCATGTTTCTGCCAGGGAGCCCAAGATGTGAGAGCAGAGGGGAAGTGAGGCAGGGCCTGCTGGGGATGTTGCTGCAACAGCCAGCCAGATATAGCTGCATCAATTCAACCAGCATAAAGGAGGTACAAGGGGGTGAGGGTAAAACTGTGCTTGTGCCAGTAGAGAGTGAAAAAAAGCCCTGCTTGGCACAGCTTGTGTTGAGGCTGCGGGTTGTAGCTTGTGTGCTGAAGAAGCATGTGTGCTCTCACATGCTTTTTGTGCTCCCTTGAGATACAGGGTGACTGCACTTAGAAATAAGTACACAATGTACCCTGTGCGTTTTCTTTTCCACAAGACAAATGCTTATGTTCCCCTCCAAGGACCCAGTTTTAGTCTGTAGTCACAGATTCTTCCATAACATTAAACTCTTGATTAATGTGTTTACTAGGAGATTTTAATTCAATCTGAATTTGGAAATTTAAACTCTGGCACATCCTTCATTTTTACCAATTCTCTGTTTTTTAGAGCCTCCAAAACTGTGCATTATCACTATTAATCACTTATCTACCAGTACTCTTGGGAGAAAGAGCAGCAGTAATGACCCACCATAGAAAAAGGGAAACTGAGGCACATTAGCACTACTTGTTCCCACATAAGCACAAAAGTTAATACCTTTTTGGCCTTTTTTTGGTGATTTTATTAATGCCCTTCCCCATAAGAATAAATTTTTACTGTTTTTCTTCAAACAGAGTAAATTCAGGAACCTCACAACCTGGACACGTAAAGCCAGTCTCAACAATAGAAAGCACATTATATAAAACAGCTTCCTAAATTTCTTGCAGAAGCATCAGTTCTGGTCACTGCTTTTCAGCAGCTGCTACTGCAGTGAAAACAACAGCAACAACAACAATCAGCAGGCAAACTAAAAGTATTCTTACCTCAGTGTGGCAGTTTGGGAGCCTGTTTCCTTGCTCTTCTTGCTGCCGGTCCCATCATTCTCCTCAGCCAGCGCAGAGGATCCATTTCATGCACAGACTCACTGGGCCAGTAAATATCTGCTGGCTTTTCTACTGCAAAAGCAGAAGTTAAAAAATATTTGTCAGACCTCTGTACAGTGATTTCAAATACTTCTGATGTCTTCTAAAAACGAATGTCAAGTGATCCAAGTGAAACAAATATTTAATTTCATGTGTAAAACTGGGGCTGAGACACAGAGACAGATATTTAGGTCCTTACATACACATTATTATCTTGTAAGAAAGAATTCTCTTTTATGATGAATGTTTAGTTTTCCTCATTTGTTTTTAACTTCTTTTAGCAGATTGATTTTCAAATGAGCAAAGAGCAGACTTTTGGGCCAAGCAGAATGGACACAGTAAATGTTCTAACTAATAACTATCTGTGCCCTTTTTAGTATTTGGGCTACATCAGCTAATATATTTGAGTTCTTTAGCTGAGCTGTTTGACTCAGATGCACTCACTGATGATAATATTATGGGTTTAAGAAGAGAAAATTCTGAAGGAAAAGCACTGAGATTAGCCATCATCCATCAAACAGGTAGAAAAATATTTACTGAATATGGATAATAGAAATCCCAAACTAAAATTAATACAGCACCAGGGTGCAGTGTAATAACCATACAAGAATACTAAAGCCAGAATTTATCAAAAAGAAAAATTATAAACCATACAACAACACAGGAAAATAGAAGAAGGCAAGCACAGCAAACAGAGTAGAAACTACAGCTCTCCTTTATCTTCTTTAGGTGTTTCTCTGTCCTCTCCTACTCCACCAGTGAATCTGTGCTTGGCTTTCTTCCACACACTGCTTTCAAGCCTGCCTTGATTGAGGACAGTCCCTTACAAATTACCATGGAAAATGTACAAGAGTACTACACTCATTCTTAAGCCCTCCTCCTCCCTCCCCTGCAGCATTAAGAACTACAGAAATCAACAGAATGCTGGTAACTGAGTAAACACTGACAAAACAAACCACAACTTCTTCAAGTGGAAATTAGGAGAATCAGAAATACCTCACTGAGCAGCTCATCACTGTGATGACCTGTGGGTTTGACTGAAGTTCCTCTCCACTCTTGTTATTTGTTACAGCCCTTCCACATGCTATCTTAATGAACTCTCTAAGTTCTCCTGTGAGGCGGGAATGCACCTTCCCCCGTGCTGGTGTTGGTATGTTGGTCCTGTGCCCTGCTTCATCCCTCCCTTTCTAATGGGAACTAAAGGCGTGAAGATATTTCCTGTGCCAAACTCTGTGCCAGTGCTAACTTGACTTTGAACCTGCTGTAATTTGTTGTTAGCAAACAAACACCAAAGCTAAAGGCTAACCTTGAGCAAGTGAAGCATCTGGATACCACCAGCACACGTGCACATCTTGGTTCTGGAATACTGCAAATCAGATCTGCCTCAGGTTACTGGAGGACAAGGCACACTGATCTCTAGATAAATCAGCTCTGCTGAGCTCTGCTCCCTGCAGCTACAGTGCTGCTGCTGTCATCTCTGTACTCTGTATCTCTGTCCTGTACTGCAAACAAGTAGAAACTTACCTAAAGGCCAGAAAGGGTTATCCAGTCAGATCTCCCAGAAAGCAGAAACCATAGAATTAAAGAGTAATTTCGGTTCTAAGGCTGGAAGAAACCTCAGGAGGTCATCTTGTGCAACCCTCTATTCAAAATGGAACCAGTTTTGATTAAGTTGCACAGGGCCTCAGTGGAAGTTAATTGACTTAAAAAAATTCTGGGAACTGAGAATCCACTATAAGCCACGACTCTTTCTGCAACCAGTTGCCACCAATGATGTTTTTGTTGTTGGTTATAGCTTGGTTTATTTTTTTTCCCCAAAGACTCATTTTTAGCCTGTATTTGACTAGCTTTGGCATCCTGTCTTTTAACTCTGATATGTTGTTTTGATAGTGGCTGGCAGAGGCTCTCATCACATAGCCCTTTAAATCAGAATGAGCTTCATGAATTTGTTCCTGTATCATGTTTTTCATGTTCCAAGTGCTTTTACAACCCTGCTCTGAGCTTTCTCTAATTTATCAACTCACAGGTTACAAGAGCAACCGTCCAGATAACAAGATCAACAGTCCAGTCTTGGGCAAGAGAGCTGGACAGACTTTTCATAGTTGCAGCACCAAATACAGACCTAATGTATGCCTTTTCCCTCCACAGTAAATTTCTCCCTTTATATTTATCCAAGGGCTACAATAGCAGTTTTGGAAATGGCATCAAGATGGTAGTTCATATGGTAGTTAGCTGTCTGCCATGAACCTCAATTTACTCTTCTCCAGCAAGTCCAACCACATGCTACATGAATATTTCTAGGTTTAGGACTGCCCATTTAGATATACTGATCCAGTGATTCCATGGATTTGTTTGTGAAATTAAATTTTGCGAAATTAAAATTTGTTGTGAAATTATTCACTAACACCAAGCTGTTCATTCATTACATTACTTACACATTTTTTTTGGCATCTGCAAAATTGGTTAGTACAGATTTCATGTTTTTCTCAGGCCATCTATAAAATTTGATAATTAGCACCAAAAAAGGGCTTTTGGAGTCTCACTAAACAGCAGATAATTGATGATTCTCAATTTGCACCTGTATTACAATAACTGATATTTGCTATTATTTTATTTAGTATGTGCAATATTAGTATTTTAATTTTTATCTTTCTTTAATCAAAATGCCAGCAGGTACTAGATGAAATGTTTACAAACCTTGAAATGTATTGCATTCACATTAATTTGGTGGCCAGATGTAAATGTCAGAGTTGGGACTACACAACTGACAACTGCCTCTCCATGAACTGCCAGTGTGATCTTTCCTTTGAAAACGTGATCAGAAGAGAGTTTTCTTTCTGAGAATTTTTCATTTGCTCAGGATAAAAACTTTTACAATGACATGTACAATTACTCCCCAGTTATGACTTTTCACACAGACTGCTTTCTTGAGCAAATATTAAAAGCTGCACACATTTGAAATACACTGTGGTATTTTGCTGCTTATAAAGAAGGAGAGCAGATTAATTTCTCTCTTTTTTTTTTTTGGTGTTTGCTTGATGTTTTCCTTAGAAGTTTATCTTAAGTGAAGGAAGGGAAATATTTACAATTGCAATGGAACAATGGCCTGGAACTAAGGAAGGGAAAGTTTAGGTTAGGCTGTAGTAAGAAGTTTTTAACTCAAATAGCCTTAGATTCCAAAAGAAGTTTTTTGAGACAGCACCGTGGAATATTTCCATTAACTGCGCAGGTGAGACACTCTGGAGAAAGACTTTATAAAGAACACAGTCTGGTGAAAGTTGAATACTAGACAATAATCACCTCTTTTACATGATCTTTCTTTATAATTCTTTCTCTATTATTTTGTTAGTGACACAAAGGAGATTGAAATTTGAAGCAAATTTTAAAACCCTACATATTTAAGAGACATTTTCCACCATACCACAGATCCTATTGAGAATGACAGCTCAGTGAAAAAACCCAGAGCTAGTTTTTTATTTATTATGTTTACAATTAAAGAGGAACATTCAGGTGCTGGATTATTGAAAATCTCACCCATGCAGTACAGCCCCTCAAGAGTGCCCTAAGGATATGTTGCTCTTTAGAACTGCCAGCACACTGAAGATTAAACAAAAGTATGGGGGGAAATTCAGGTGAGACTTCCTGCTATTTTTTGGAAGAGACAAGAGACAGTACCAGACAAGTCAGGAGTTCTCACTTTACTCTTTCTAATTCTCTGCACAAAACATCTAAATGAGAAAAAGTTCAATACACTTTGGCACTTAATTCTATTCACCTCTTCAAAGCAGTATGGGAAGTTTATTTAAAAAACTAATCAAGTTTCCTTTTAAATCAGCATTTAAATATGCTCTGTTGCATGAAACTCAATTTTCCTAGTTGTACCATATAAAATAAGCTGGGGGCTGGATAGCACTTATTCTGAAGCAAGTCCATTTCATGTGGTGAAAATACTGAAGATTTATGCTGGCAGAAAACTGTTCAATCTGTTCTGCCCAATGCTATCTGAAATTATCAATTTAGGTATTATGAGCATTCATTTCTTATTTCCTGCCACATTCATATTTAACAATTGCAGTTCTCTGCCAGAGAAGCATCTGTCTGAGCTGAAGGGGAAAAAAATTGCATGTCAGATAACTTTTAGGTATTAAGTTACTTTCTGATTTTAGAAGACAATGAATAATGATATTTGGCCTGCTACATGCAGGATTCACTAGTAGCAGTGCCAAAAGTACTTATTCCTTGAAGCTGCACTGTCTTTTCTGACTGTGACAGATGTCCAGGATTGAAAAAAGAGTAAAACTTGTCCCCCTAGTGTACTGTTGTTGTAAAATATTTAGCTCTCTAACCTGCTGGAGTTTGTCTAAGGGTTCATTGTTACCTCTTCTCTATCTTCTTACTGCACTGAGCACAACTCCTGGTGAAGGATTTTTCTCTTGGACATTTTTCTTATGACTCTAGGCTTTTGGGATGGAACAGATTCCACCTGATAATAAAATTCTTACAGAATGCAACCACACACATATTTTGCCTCTGTTTACCAAAGCTTATAAGAACTATCTTGGCATTTATTCATGCTATTAACATCTGTAATTTTGTTATAACATTTAATTTTAAACTTGTATATATACAACAGTTTTCATTATGTATTTCTGAATAGCATTTCCATTGCTTTGGAATACCCAGTTTAAAAAAAGGTCATATGAGACAGGCAATAATTATTGAAATTATTCATTCATAAATATTTTCTTCTGGGAGATGGCCCTAAAATAATTTATAGTCAATATTAATCTGGTATTATTATAGTATTGGAGGTATATTGTCAAAATTATATTTATAGTAAATTATTGTGTTGTTCCCAGAGTATCAAAGACAATTCTGTTGTTTTATGCAAATGCATTGAACACAATGCTGAAAAATATTATTGACTATTCACTGAAGAGCCTCACTAAGCCTTGAAGGGAGGCTGTGAGGAACATGTAAATGAGTGAGTACCAAATCAGATGCAGATCTGGAAATTTAAAATATGGTGTTTAGCAAAAGAAGTTTGATTAGAATGACCACATTGCAGTATTAGTATTTAGCATTTATTTGGAGTATAGTCTGCAAGACTGTGTCTGGGAGGTGTTTGTGCAGAGGACTGTGGGAGAATCTACACTGAGGAACACATCCTTGGAGTCTGAAGGGAAGGTAGAAGGGGTTTGCTGCCTTTCTGGCTGAGGTTGGTGCTTGGTCTAGGAAGGGAGGGGTAAGGGGAAATTGGAGAATGTGCATAGAGTGATGCAGCATCGTGGTGTGAGAGCCAGGACAGCCAGATCCTCACCCCTGCTGGCAGCCACCTCAGACCACCCTGCTGCACCCACGGCTGCTAGGCTGCACCTCAGCCATAGGAGTCTTTTCCTGTAAAACAGGAGAAAAATGGTTTAAACCTAGGCCATCAGATTAAGGGCTGCCAACAGGTCTCACACACACACCAGCAGTCCATCCTCCAAGCTTAGGTATAAATGGGTTGGGGAAACATCACCTTCATGAATATTTTGAAAAAGTTTCGCTTTTTCGGGTAGATTTTGGATGAGACCAGTCTTTACAGGCTCACCCTCAGAACACCCTCAGACTGGTTCTCCAGCAAGGAGATTTACCTCACTGGTAAATCCCAGCAGGCTGTAAGTTAAACAAGATCTTTTCACAACTGCCATGCACAAGAGGACAAAGAAACTTCTAGAAATTTCTTCTGAAAGTCTGAACTGCCTACAGACTTTGCAATCTTCCACATACTGTAATAAATTGGAGTTTTGTGGTTTGCCATTTAGGCATCTGATCCTGTCACTTGAAGTCCTGTTTAAACCAACTAATCTTGCTATAAATTTAACACAATACTAAAGTAAGTGTCCCTTGCATGCTGTTGCAGTGAAGAATCTCCACTACTTTTCACACGTTGTGTTACAACCAGTGTAAGCCCCCATGTGTATCAGGGTCAGGTAATGAAATTTAAGAAGAGCAATTTAAAATAGAGAATATGATGGAGCAGAGATGAGTGTCTTGCCTAGAAAGGAGATTTGCAGGGACAACTTTGAAAACAGATAATTTGCAGCCCTTCACTTATTATCTCTTAATTGTCATTGTAGTTCCATAGCAGTATTGTTTTATTCAAGCACATCTTATGACAAATATTAAAATTATCTAAATAAACTGGCAACTTTCAGGATCTCTGTGTGTTTGGAGCACTGGCATGTGCAAAGACTATATATGTAGAACTTGCCACTATGGCATATAAGAGATATTTTCTTTGGGTCACAGTTATAGAAAGATTTTAAAATAAACAGCTAAAAAATCTTAATGCTATTTATGTTTGTTTTCTCCAGATTAATTTGTTCAGATCAAAGGAAAATTTATTCCCAGTAATTTATTTGTAGATATAGGATATTAGCTCAGTTTTTTAGAGCTTGGTGCTAATAATATCAAGGTTGTGGGTTCTATCTGCATGTGGGCCATTCACTTAAGAGTTGGATTTGACGATCCTTGTGGGTCCCTTCCAACTCAGAATATCCTGTGAAATCCTGTGAAAATGCTATGTCCTCCCTGGAAGATGAGAAGATTTGGATTTAGATCTCACAGCAACTCACTCTACCTACTTGTCTCTGTTAGATTATAAATGGGAATTCCAACCACCTCAAATTGCTCTTAGAAGAATATTTTGCATTAAAACCTTTTCAAATATGCTTGTACTATGTACCATTTCTATGAGCAGCATATTTCCCTAAGCCACGTGAAATTCCTGTTTTCACTCACAGAAAATGGCACATGAAGGATTTGGCACAGTCACCTTCAGGATAGAAGGTGCCTGCTCATTTTGCCCTCCAAGTCCACCCTGGGTAGCACAGCTCAGAACACTGTGTGTGTGTACAGATGCTGAGCTCCATCTTGGATGTGTTTCAGATGAACTCCCATGGAATCCCAAGCAATCTTTCTGGCAGAAGGCTTTCCAGCGAAGAATCAAATCCATCATATAAGGGGAGGACATTTTCAAAGCTGAGGGTACATTTCAACAAACAAGGCTGTCAGCCTTCCCCTCAAGGTCGAGCCTTAATTTTTCAGCCTAGTGATAGGGATTGTTTGATTTAGAAGAAACTGCATGCCAACTCCTCAGAGAAGAATAACTGAAATTTCCTTGCTTGGTATGTTACCTAACAATCCTTTGCATCAAATGGTGCTACACTGTCTGCTCTGATACTGTGCCAAATCCTTGACTATTATAAATCATTCTTATCAAATTCATCTATTTTTGTCATCTGAGGTTCTGACTCTTCTGACTTATGCTCTCCTCCTATTTAAGGTTAAGAAAATATCTCTCCAAGTTGTACAGCCCAAATTTATGTCTTTTGAAAACAAAGCTGATGAACTCCCCCTGTTAGACCAACAAGGCAATGGCTGGAAAAGAAAAACAAGCATTTTTCGAGAATTATTAAATGCAATGTAGGGTAGCTGGTTTACAGGCTTTTCTCTTCACCAGTTTCATGAATATCTGAATGAAAATTGTTTATACTTCTTAAAGGAAAGCAGGACATATCTAAAGAAACATTCAACCTCAGGATGGTATAGATCATATTGGGAGAGAGTGAGCAACAAACTCCTCAGAGATTTCTCCTTCTCAGCTGGTGTTTGTGGCTAAACTGAAATGAATGGGATGCAGAAGTGTAATACAAAGAGTAACTGTGTGAAAATAGAGAAGCATGTGTGACAGATTGCACATAACCCTGTAAAAAAGACACAGATTGAATGTGATTTTTAATCATCTCCCTGTGAACCTGCTGAACCCACTAGGGTTGCCTGGGGATAAGTGAAACACAAACCTGATCCATTTGGTTTGCTACAGCCTCTGGCAGTCTAAATGTAACTCCAACCAAATCAGAACAGCAGCAGTTTATCCTTAGCCGGCACAGATGCAAGAGATGACTCAAGAAGAAATGAACCAGTAACACGTTTTGGACCAAGAGGAAGTCTCTGGCTGTTTCTGAATTCCAAAACAAAAAGGAATGTAATTTGCTCCCCATTTTGTAGCAGCTGAGGGCTGTTATCTGTGTGAAAACAGTAGCTGTGAAAGGGACATCTTGCTACATTATGCAGTTCCTTTCTTTGCTACTGCAATCACTGATACGGTTCTTAAAATTGGAAATTCAAGTTCCAGTTTCTTGAGATCTTCTACTCTTCTGTTGGAGTTGAAGAGCAGCCTTGATGCCTTTTCATTGGTCATGGAATTCCTTTAACTGGGAAAGAGGGTCTGCTCTGAAAGAGCAACTGGGACAACCACAGGACAGTACCTTTGCACACGCTGGGCTTCTGCTCTCTGTGGCCCCAAGACTTTCAGAAACACAAAGGGCCCAGAGGAAGAAGCCAAAAGGGCCTGGACAGGGCCTGAGGAATTCTTTCAGCCAAATCTCCCAGCTCCCACACTTCACTTGCAAATAATCAGCAAATACACTCTCACATGCTGATGACAGCACATTAGAAATTAAGCAATCTGGAATCAGTGCTGCTTTTAGAGCAAAATGGTTGCTGTGGGTGCATCAAGAAAAACTGCTGAACTACTGCCAGCTCATGTGCTCTATGCTGAATTTACCTGGCTGTGCAGGGAAAGAAACTTGTTATTGCTTATCAAAGAAGGTGAGAGCACTGCTACTGCAGGCATGAAGGAAGGTGAGAGGATGGAAACAAGGCGAGATTTGAAATGCAGCAGCTGAGCTTTAAGAACAGAAATGGTTGCCTGAAAGTAACTCAATGGACAAGTTGATCTATTGTTTAAAGTGACGGAAAGTACTGTTCAGACAGGGCTCAGAAATATTTCTTCCTGTTTTCTAGGGGAGGCACAATAATTGCCTTAGTTCTCAGTTTGGAAGAAATGGCTAATTCTTTGGAAGAAGCATATGATGTATGTCATATCTGATTTTTACTTAAATCCAATGGAAATAAATCAATTCCAAAATGTCAGTATTGGATCTCCTTCCACATATTTTATTAATAAAATAGAATAACTCCAAAATAGAGATTGCTTGAAAGATGGGACATTTTTTTTTGAGAAAAATAATTTAATGTTAATGGAAATATCTGAGTTTCATCAGAACTTGAAATACCTTTTAAAAGGAGTGTAGAAATATACTTATGACATTTTTCAGAATTTTTTCCTCACTTGGCTCTTTCCCAGACCTTTTTTTTAATTAGTTATTTGACTAGAAATCAAAGTAGAAGAACCTAACATGCCTCCCACTTTTGTTATCACAGACTGTAATGTAAAATTGCATATTACAGAGATGAACAAAGGGTTGAAGTTTAGAAAGAGAAGCTAAAAGATTTTTAGAAGACCGTAATCAACTCATTAGGTGCTTTCTATTTGCTTTTGAATCTAGGAAAAGGAAAAGCAAATTTATTCTCCATGTTTTTTATGATATCCATCTAGGTTTGGGTTCATTTCTCTGACTTTTGGAGTATCCTTAAGATGCCCAAGATACCAGATAATTTTCTCCAGATTCTGTCTGTATTTAATAGACTGGTAGATGACTGACCATTTTCAAAGGTGATTTTTGGCTTAAAGGTGGCTGACTAATTTATGGTGCTTTCCCCACCCACTGATCAGAAAACAGACTGAGTAAAAAGGTGTCTTTAGTAGTGGGATACTCAAATAAGCACTTACAGTTAAGTGGAATCAATCCAGGCCTACAGGGTTTTGTTTTACCGTTGAACCTATCTCCCCCGTGCTTCTTTTCTGTATACAGCTCCTGTTCGAAATTAAACTTAGTAAAAATACATGTTTTAGGACTGCCAGACTTAAATTTCACTGCCTATTTACTTAAGCATAGCTTTTGGTTTTCTCAGTGTTCCTTCAGGCAATGACACCTAAACTGAAAATGCACCTTTTCAACAGGATGCTCAGAATTTGTACACATGTTTTATAAACAAAACCTATATATGTAAATCATATTTCCTCATGTAACTAAATTTCAAAAATCTATTGAAACTTAGATCTGTCCAAGGTACATATGTAAATCTGAGTTCTCCTTATAAGCCATTTCACTTGTTCTAGCAAATATTTATTACAAAAAAAAAAAAAAGCTGTGAAAGAAATTTTGAAGTGCATTATACCCACTTAATAGCCTTAGAGCAATTTTTTCTGAATGCATGACTAATTAATGCAACAAGTTTCAGTAATTCTTCCTGTTTGGTCCAGGAAGATAAAGCATGTGTTAATGGGTGGAACATAAAAAGTAAATCATGGTTCTTCCATTCTGCTCCCTAATGTCTCATAAAATTTCTGTCATCTGAAGCAAATTACTTCAAAATGTGTTAGACTTGTAAAGGTGAACTCTATAAATTAAGCTTTAACAACCTAATTTTCATAGAAAGGGGCCAAGAAAGAGATGTTATCGCATGTCAGTGATCTTGAGCTTTACTATATTCCTTTCAGACAAACCACCCCATTCTGAGGTGTTCGGAGGACCTAAGCTTTGTCTTAGGACCCCACCTGTTCTCTCCCCATGTATTTCCACAACTCTAGCTTAATATTTCAGCTGATTTTAGGTAAAAATTGTCCTTTTCTTCTTCTTGGGCTATGCCTTTTGCACTAAGCACTGACTGCTCATGGTTCTGCAAATCGAATCTGCAGCTCTGGATGCTTTGGACAGGACTATACAGTCACCAAGCAGCAGCTCTCTAAACAGAAGGGGAAACTTCTCTTAATAGAAAGCTGAAATGTGATACCAAGCAAACATCTATTTTACCCTAGAACCTTTCTAACCCTTGGAGGGGAGTAGGGCTTGCCTAGTTTAGAAGAGTTTTGTAGGACAGCCTGATCCACCCCTCATCATTTGGCCTCCCACATCTTCTGAATTTGAGGTGGGGAGGAAGGCAAAGGCAGAAGTACACATTTAAGTGCTTACCAGGTTTGAATAAGGGCAAATTTTGATGCAACCACAGTCTTTCACCTTTGGATGGAAACCAAACTCTTTCCACCCTTCAATTCTCCCCCACATAAATATTTAAACTATTTAATTTTCCAGGAGTCCTTTAATCCAAATTTACAGATCTTGACTTTTCTTAATTGAAAATAAGGGGACGTCTGGATGCAAAATCATAAAGAAAAGCTTTAGTATCATTCTCACTCTTAAATATTAGCTGATATTTGGCTCTCTCCTTCTTGTCTGCATCAGTCCCACACACCTGAGTAACTGACACATTCCACAATGCCAGGAAAATACAGCAACCTGATATCCATCATAGCCTCAGATTCCTGTTTATCATTACTCTACACTAGGTCCTTAACAAATAAAAAGGAAAACATCCTGTCTCAAAGAGTTTTGCAACATGAAAACATCAGGAAGAGTCCAAGAGCAGATGGCAGAGGATGCAGAGTACAAAGACGGAAATCAGAATTCTAGTGCACGCTACACATGGCAACATTCAGGGTCAGACTGGACAGGGATCTCAGTAATCTGATCCAGCTAAAGATGTCACTGCTTGTTGCAGGGGGGCTGGACTAGATGACCCTGCAGGTCCCTTCCAACCCAAACTGTTCTGTGACTCCGTGCCCTTGTGAACCTGTTTGCACGAGCACAAACTGGGGCACTACAGCGGCACTAGGAAAGAGAAGCAGGGTAAAAAGGTGAAAGCAAACAGCCTTGCACTGAGCTCAGCTGAGTAAAGCACATTCCTAGGGATCACACAGCAGGACTTGCGAAAGGCTTTTTAAAGTTCCATGCATTTTTCAGCTGGGTTTTTTCCTGGCGGTGTGACGCACTTCGAGAAGCACCTGTCATCGATCGCAGCGTTTCTCTCCTTATTGCAAGTACACGAAACAGAAGATTTCTTTGTTACAGAGGGGCTCTGTTGAGAAGAGAAAACAAATCAGAGTCAAGGGATGCAGTCCAAACCAAAGGTTCCCATCCCTTTGCTCACCATCTGTGTAGTCAAAGATAGCAAAGGCTTCCTTGCCATTGAATAATGCAAACTCGGGGACTTCCTTGACGTCATTGCGAAGGGTGGGTGGTCTGTGTGAGACAGCTGGCAGCATGCCACTGATCAAACATGTTAGAAGATCTCCAGTGGTAAAGGGTAAAAGGTAGCTCATGAAGAAACTGTGCAATTCTTTAGGCAAATATGTATGGTCCTTACTTTTAAAAAGAATATTTTACTCAGATTTTCTACTTTTCTAATGGATGAATTCCCATGTGCCAATCTGAAAAGATGTGCAGAAAATGTTTTAAACACTGAAGATATATCTGGAGAATAAGATCTAGAATGCCATGTAGATAGGTATAGAAAAGACCTGTTTCTGAGTTTCTTTGAGCTATCAAAGCTGCTAAAACAATGATGGAAATGCTGAAAGAATTGCAGCTGTCTTCCTGTTCCAATTCCAGGCACAAATTCTGTGAGGAAGAATGATATTTTATAAATGATTTCCTGCCCCTTTGCAGAAACAATGCAAGTACTTGGAAGTTCAATATTTCCTAAAGCCTGAAGTGACCTCTGAGAATGAGTTTAGAAAAATGACATTTTTTTCTAAGCTAGTGAGCACCAAGATGACATTGAATGCAAAATCAACAAATACTAACCGAGACATCTTTTCAGGGTTATCATGGTTTTATCTGGCATCTGATTCAGCATTTCTAGAAGTCAGGGTAAAGGTTTTCCATAATGTGGGAGTTAAGAGAGATTCTTCCATAAGGTTCACCAACTGACAGAGTCTCCTTTCTTTACTTTGGTGCTGCACAGTCCTAAATCAATCCTCATTCACATTAAGAGTTTCAAGAAATAAACTTATCCTTTCCCTTCCTTCAATTGCTTTTAGATTTCACCTGATAAAAACAGGGAGATTAGGCAAAAAATGGACACAGATAAAAAAGCAGAAATGGTAGGGAGGAAAAGAGAATGAGATTCCTGTGGTCCAGCCTTTTCCTTCACAAAAGGAGCCCACCAATTACTGAAATATTGCTTGCAAGGATCTATCATCTTTGGTGTTAGTTTTACCAAGGAATGACACTACATCTACAGCCTTTCCCCATGGAGGAAGATCAAGATTTTAGGCCATGTTATTCTTACAGGTGAAAGCTGGCAGGTCTGCTCTCCACAGCTTGATGATGTGTGCAGAAACACCATGAGGCACCAGCTGTTCCTTGAAGAAGCTCAGAGGCTTTATTGGTAGTGACTAAATAATTCAATAATAGAGGAGAATCAGTTTTGACTTCAGCAAAGAAAATGCAGAAGTCTATTTACAGAGTTTATAAACATACATATAGGTAGGTCCTGAATGTAACAAAGGAGGCAGAATGGCTATAGATAAGGTTACCATGTAGTGATTCTGAGTATCTCAAGTGCATGCTAAGGATGGTTTCTAAAACCAGTGCAAGTCACTTCCAGCAGCTGGTATCAGCAGTAATAGCCTGTATGGATTTGCAGGTCTCTTTGATGTCAGTTCGTAAATTCATCTCTGAATCCTTGTAAGCAGTGATATCCTGGACATCCTTTCTCACTGCTCACCGGGAGCTCATCTGAATGTGGATGTCATGGCAAATACAGGACACTCTTACTGCTCTCACAACCATTTGCAAATCAGCCTTCAGATCAGGGCAGACCAAAGCAGCCTAAAGCCATTCATGAGCACATTGCTGTGACGGGTGACTGCACACAACCTGCTCCTCCACCTCCTTGAGGCCCAAATTTGAGATGCAGCAATGTTATACTCACCTTACCTGCTCTTCAAATGGTTGGCATCTTTACAGGTCAGATCTTGAGCACAAGATACTACTGTCTAAAACACTGAGTTTTCTGAAATTATAGCAACTCGGGCTAAAATTGTGCAATGAAAAATGTCAGGCATAAGTGGATTTCAGAAGGAAGAAGATGTGAAGATGCACAAAGAAACAGAAAGGAGTCAAATAATATTCCTTAAATAGTAATGAATAGCTCAGATATCGGCATCTTTACAGGAATGTGACATATTACAATCCAAGTATCATTCTAAATAGTTTGTGGTGTACAGAAATATGTTTAAAACACATCTCAGAAACGTACAGTTCAAAGACATAGAATGATATGTAAATCCCTTGGCATTTTTTTTATTCATCCCAACCTTACAGCCTCCTCTTTCAGATCTAAAAATCCTACTCTTCATCTTTCAGTGACAACGAATGTCACTGAAAAAGTCATAATTCACCATGCCCTAGGATTTCTCCTGTCCTGCTTACTGTTTTTGCCAGCCTTAATGGAAGAAAAAATGGAGAAAAAAGCACTTATGCTCTATCAGACCACAACCTACTTTCCAAGAACTGCTGTGAGACATACATCTCCCCTGACACCACTGCTATATTTATCCTAAAACAAAACAAAATAGCAATGCAGTAATATTTCATACCTCTGTAGTGCCGTTTAGATGTTGAGACCAAATGCTTTGCAGTTAGACAGTACTTGCAATGCCAGTACCTAAAAATAATGAAAACCATGGATTTAATATTGGCAGTGCAAAGAGGTCATGTGTTGGGTGTAAATAGTGATTTATTCACACTTTGAAACAGCTGGAACACTTATTTTCACCAGAAGTTATCAGACGTTAGAGTGACTCACTCTGGATAGAAGAGCAGAAGATGGTCCTGAAAAGCAACCACGTAAAGCCAGATTTTACTGTGGATTCTGTGGGGGAAAAAAACCCCCAAACCTCCAAACCTCAAGCAGTGTTTGGAAAGTCACTTCATTTAGTGTGGGAGGTATGAAATTACACATGCATGTAGTAGAACTGACAGAAAAAAAGTATTGTATAAATAACCATCAACAAAAAGAAGATGGGAGAAGGAAAATTACGTTATCTCTACTTCACATTTAGAAGATTAGAGAGATTAAGGATCCTACCCAACAAACTATATCCTAGATTCCAGCAGACCATCTTAAATAAACAACATTCTATTCCCTTGTCTCCACTTACATCTTGGAGTCCAAATTGTCTTTGATGTACCATCAAGAAACTCAGAAACTGGAGGGGTTTTTCCACATGGAAACCAATAGGTTTGCAGTATTGCATCTTCTGAGCTCCAAGACTGAAGGCTAGGGGTTTAAAAGTTTGTCCCACAAAGATCACACAGCAGACCAGTGAAACCGTGGCATTCCAATTACTAATGTCCTGCACTAATTATGAGCCCTTTGGACATCTTGTCTGGCTGCTACATCATTTCATGTCCAGGGCTGCTCCTGGGTCAGGATAGTGAACAGCACACACAGCTCAGATGGTGATAGAGTGCAATTCATCATCTCATGAAAGAATATGCAATATTAAAATTAGGCAAATACTAAAACAAACAGGTAAAAAAGTGAACCAAAAAAAAGTAGAGTGAAAACCACCAACTTTTACATATGTAAAAATAAACAGATAAAAGTTTCAAATTATTACTGTAAATGCTTTCTGAAAACCTTAGAGAACTTAATCCTTTCAGAAGTATGTGCTTTTCACATGAAACTGAACACCATTTTGAATGTCAGTATTCCTTCATATTTCAAGATTTTTCTAGTGATCCTCACACTGCTTTCTGCCTGTTCTTTATTGTCCCTCACATTCCAGAGTAAATGACCATGCATTGAGCTAAACCTTGCAAAGATAATGACTGCACTGCACAGGTCTCCTTCAGCAAATGAATATGAATGAACGAATACTACAACAGTAAAAGACACCAGAAACAGAAAACAAAACACAGCAAACACAAACAGCAACTCAATGGAATTGACTACAGACCAACTCAAGAAATTTCCTCAAGAGCACAACACCAAATGTAACAAGAAACTATAAAATCAGATTTGGGGACTTAGAGCTGGCTGGCATGGGGCTCGCCACAGTAAAGAAAGTATTGTCTCATCTCTCATTCAGCAAAAAACTCTTTGCAAATAAAAACACTTGAATTTATCATCCTAGTTTCCTAGCAGCCAGAAGGGCTTACAGCTAACTCTAGCAGAATTCTCGATGCTTTAGTGTACATTAGGCACATTAATAATTTTAAATAAAATTACATATGCTTGTATTAATTCTTACAGATGGCATAGGCTTTGGCAATTCTATCAAAATTATATTATGTATCAAAAGTTATACAATATTAAGGCACATTTAAGGGACATGGAGTCCAGAAGGAAAATGCAAATTCACAGCAAAGTTATGAAGACTGAATCCAATTTTAATTTTTTCGCTCTGCTAAAACTGACCATTCTCATTAGTCACAAGTCTAACATGTCCCAAGTCAGGCTCAGCTTTATGCTTGAAAATTCCCAGTGTTTTTGTTTTTGTTTTTTTAGAATGAAGAATATTTATCACACAGAATTAAATATTATAAGCTCTCTAATACATAAACATTGTTCCTCATTTTTGGGTAGAGTTAAGGCTCCAAACAACTTCTGATTTCTTGGTAATATGTGGTCCATGGTTACTCTATCTATTTCTGTCATGGAAAAATGGAGGGAAAGAGAGAAAAAACAAAAATCAGGCTAATTTTTTTTAAGATTAAACAACCACTTATTTTTTCTATTGTTATTTTCTCACGCCTTCCTTAGAAAGGAAGAGTGTCAGATCATGGGATGAATGTCACTGATTTCAGCAAAGTTAATCCTGCATATACCAAGGCTGATCCCATAAACCACATGTTCACTAAAGAAAGGGAATGCATTTACAAAAACAGTGGTTTCCACCCCATGTAAGTGAGGCAGGCAGGGCCTGAGTGTCACTATCCTTTCCCTGGAGGGGAAATGACCAGACCTTCTGAATAAGAACTGATCCCTGGTAGAAGACCCAACATAGCTTACCATGTGTGTGCTACAGAGTGCATACACACAGGCAAACCTCCAGAGGGGGCTGCAAAAAAATCAGATTATAACACCTGGAGCATGGGGTTAGTAGGCCAAAAGATTCTCTCTAATGGGCTGAATTCAGTATGTGGGTTATTGCCTCAGCATCCATGCATAGATTAAACACTGCATTAGGGAATAATTCCTTTTGGGGACAGGACAATTTATGAAGTTCCTGAAATTAAAATATTTGGTGTAGCTGTAGAATGTTTGCCATGCTGCCACCGTTCTCTGTTCATTGTTATGATGACAGGAGGTTTGGGTAGACCTTGGACAAGATGGTTGTTCTGTGCTTTTAGACATCTGAAAATGAAAGACCACTGTGAGTTAAGTTAGAGTAAATCAGCTCTAAATAAATATTAACCTGTATAGATATCTTTGAACACAATTTCAATTTCCCAGACTTATATAATTTGAGTCATTCTGTAAGCTTAAATGTAAGTACTGCAATAGGAGAAAAAATGTTTGGTTGTATGTGAAATCCTGATCTCAACCAATTCCTGGTGAGGTAAACCCAGCATTTTGCAAGAAAAAGTCCTAGCCACTTCTCTGTGAGTTCTTCCTTGACAAAGGCTGGGCTGAAAACTCAGTTCCATTGAAAAAACTAGGATTTCTGCCATTCACACTGTGGATTTGGCTTCCACCCTGGTCCTTTATTTGTAATCTTTAAGAGCTGGCCTTTAACAAATCTCACAATGAAGAGTGGAATGTAGCTGAAAAGATACATTTAAATAGACAAAGTGTGCTAAATGCTCATCACTTTCACAATATGTGTTCATTCTTGACTAGATGTCATGAGGAAACACGAACACCTACACTTTTCAGAATTAACTAGTAAGTGTGTTTAGACAACCAGCCTGAGCTTAAGCCTGGGTAGCACTCCCTCACAAATACAGTACTGACTGGCTGATCTTTTGTGGCTTTTCTGTATCATACATCTGTATTTTCATAAGGAATATGGTCACTATTTTTGAAAGACATTAGATTTCTCTTTTACAAAGTTAAATTAACAATTTGTCCAATGTGATGTGCAGACACTGAAAAATTACTCAGGGATGTTATAGTGGAAGCCTAAAACATTTGGGTATTGAATACAAAGTCCTTTAGCAGATGAAGCTCTGAAACCCCCCAAAAAAGTTTGGCTCTTTTTAAAAGATTAACTCTCTTCAGGGTGTCTGAAACCCACTGCATGCTACACAGAAAACTTAAGTGAGATACAGGTAAAAGATATTAACTCCTGAAACAATTAGTAGTTGTTTATGTCCTGCTCTGGGCAGAATGGCAGAGCCAGCACTCAGGTTTCCCAAGCCAACTGATAACACAACCTTCCCATGGCAGTTCTAAGGCTGAAGATACGTCAGCGTGGAATCACTGAGGTCACTTCTCTCCTTTGTTATTCCCCTTTTTGGCTCTCTCCTAAATTCGAAATTGTTTTAAAGCTAACAGGATTTACAATCATGTAAATAAAGGACATTATATTAGCTTGCATATCAGATACGCTTGTTTATTCTGTCCAAGGAAGAGCTAGCAATAGCATTTTCATGACATCAGAGGCGAAGCAAAGGAAGCCATTCCAACTAATTAATCTCAGTATTGTTTATAAAGAAATATAGGCAACTGATCTGTGTAATTGTTCTAAGGAGTCACAGTTTGCACAGTATGTTTAAACAACGTATGACTATTAAGGGCAACTTTGAGGATGGATTTTTAATTCATCAGTACAAGGTACTTTTCAGAGTTTATCAGAAGTGTGAGGTCCACAATGGTGGAGGTACAGAAAATTTTGAGACTTGTCTGTAATTAAAGCCCAGGTGAGTTTGTGGAAGGAATGACAAACCTTGTCTAATACCCAGTAATTTGTGAATTGCATCGCAGACAGTTAACAGCAGACATGAGGACTAAAATGATTAAGAAACTAGATTTCCACTAATATTATAAAATTTTGTGCAGAGAGAGCAGAACTTAAATTATAATTCTGAAATACGGTTTTCATTTTCTTCTACCTGATTTTCATCTGAGTATTTGCAGCTTCTCAAGGGATTTGTTGTAACTGCAGTACACTATGTATACAAACACTGAAAGCATCACTGTGATTAAAAGGTGAGTTAAATATGGGAATTAAATGATGTAACACTGCCTATGAACACCAAGTGTTTTTTCTGTGTGAGATTGAGGTTTATGGTGATTTGGGAGTGGATTATTTAAGTCAAAATTAATTTAATCAGCCTTCTAAGAAATTGCATGTAAAAGTTTTGTTTTGTTTATTTAACAAATACGATCAGTAATCCTTCATACTTTAAACTTCATTGAGAATTTGAGGGGAAACTGAGCTATGAACAGAGCAAATTGATACCAGCTAATACAATTACCAATTGCAATTTCCCCCCCCCTTCTGTATTTCATCAACTAATCACTGCATCTTTTCTCTAGCTTGCTTTCTGCCAAAACATGTTGGTCAGTAATTTTTACATGTGCACTGGGTAGTTGGTAGCATCTAGGTCAATTTGAATTTAACTGTAGTGTTCATGATGCTCCTGAACACAAGACTAAAATCTAAATAGGCTGGGGATCTATGGTGTGGGAAGGATATCTGGCTGTTCTCTATCACCTTTCATGCTGCTTTACAGGCACAAATCCTTTCCATCTAATAATTAAAAATGAGATGTGTGTTTCACCCTCTGTACTCTATAAAATTCTCCCTCCATGCCCCATTGCACCCCCTCAGCCTAAACTATCTGCAAGTGATCCATTTTCTCCTCAGTGACCGCAGGTCAGGAGCTGAGCTCACCTCTCCTTAATGCCCTTTGGGTTTAGTGGGAACACCACCACCACTTGCAGCTTCACAAGGCTCTGTTCAGTCATCTTCAAACCATTTTCCACTTCCCTTTACCTGACTTCCCTGCAGCAGCTCACTGGGTCCTCAGCCTTCCAAATTCCTTCACCAAAACAGCTGGCACTGCCTCTGAGAAGAGAGAGGGAATACATCTGAGACAGGTGACTTCTTTCACCAGGAACTAGGAAAGAACACACCTCTTTTCAATTCCAAAACATATTTGAATTCTTCTTCTTAATGTTTGAAATACACCAAAAGTAATTCAGAAGAATCACACTTCTCTAGTCAGCAACTGGCAGCATTTAAAATGGCACTGCTCATTGACCTCAGCCAGGCCTCCCACCAACAGAAGCACACATCAGAAATCACTGTTGATACACTATATTCTACTTTTAGGGTTGTTCAGTTGAGCTTAAGAGGGGTAGTACTTCCCAAGTGTCCACTGGCTTCTAAGGTTGAAATTTTCAGAGCTCCTGGAGGGGTGACCTTCCCCCACACACTGCCAGCCCAGCCTGTGTCCCTCTCCCACCCATAACATCTTCCAACTCTCACTCTTGGCTGTCCTCAGTTCTCCTCTGCTTCACTCCACTTGTTCTTCTCGCAGGCTGTGGGGGGACAGGGCAGTTGTTCTGTTGTCTCCCAAATCACTGGCAGTAAGGGGAGCTGGAAGACATTTTGTGTATAAGATCATTCATGTGTTGAAAGCTTTCCTATAGGTCTCCATGAAAGTTTTCAAAAAATCACTAGATCCACAGAGGGATAGTAAATTCTGCTAGCACTGGCTCTATGTTGTGACTTTTCAGAGAATTTCTTTCAGTTGCCAGCTGAGCTAGGTCAGAAACCTGCTCTTAGTGACCTGTGGCCAGCACAGAGCCACCAGACCTGTCACCCAGCCAGTCTGTCCTTGCAAAACCTGCTGAGGATAAGGAGCAGGGATGGCAGTGGAATTCCTGTGTTTACATAGGATCTATTTAATCGAAATAAAGTTTTGCTGTCATACCTTCCTGTTTTCAGAAGTTATCCAGCTGTGAGCTTCCTAATCAAAAGAGATGTGGCACCATGCCATGGAACAGCCTCCCTTGCAGCATGCAGCCCAAAGTATTTCCAAACCCCAGGCTGTGCCTAGAAACACATGCCTTGGGTGAAAATTTGACTTTTTGTCAAATGTATGTACATCAGAACATATATTTATTTAAAAGAAAACACAGAAATAGCAGGCACTGAGACCCACAGGCCACTTTAGGGAAAACCCCAACATGGAGTGAAGTCAACCAAAAAATCCAAGGCTTCCCTCATTTTTCAACAGATAGATGTCTGTCCATGAGGGACATATCCCACCAAATTGCACAGTGGAATCTTCAGATATTTAACTTAATGTCTGAATTTTCTTTACAGCACATTATAAATTCAAAGGTCTCATACATATAGCATTTTAAATCTCTCCTTTACTGTATGCAGAAAAGAATGAGATAACAGGTCCTCTGAGTCCTTTGGTTGGTGCTTCACCTGAGGGCAACATGAAGTAAAATTCCAAGTACACTAAATCTGACTGCCTGGCATTACTTCCAAAAGGAATTTTTGTTCCTATAGATTTTAGTTTCGGATTAGTAACAAATAACAATTAATACAAGGTCCAGGGGTTCTTGTCAGCAATCTAAAAGCATACTTTATTAATTTCAAGGATCCAACAGTAATATCCTGACTTGGGGCTAAGTGGAGGTTTCTTAGCAGGATAGTATTGCTTTTTTCTGCATAGTGCGTGAGTGACATGTTCCTGACTTGGATCAAGCTGCTCACATTGTGGAGGAGGGAAGAAGGCAGAAGGTTTGAGGCTCTTGACACGAAGTGGAGAAGGTACAGAGTAGCTGTCATTGCTTAGAGGTGCAGAGGTTCCTCCAGCCACAGCTGCTGTCCAATGAGCTCTGGCACTCACCTCTGGCAGAAGGGATGCTGAAAGGTTCCTAAAGCACATACCCCAGAAACTGCAGCTGAGCCGAGTCACGGGCACAGTGCTGAGACTGGAAAGCACTAAATCCCTGCTGCCTTGCATCCAGCATGAGTCTGGGATTCCCGTGGTGCATATCCCAAAGGTCAGCTCAATGGGGTTTCTCTTAGGCAAATTTCAGGCTGCAAATTTCCACCCCTGTCAACTGCCTACAAGCCTCAATTCAAAACTCTTCTGTGAAATACTTTCTTTTGTATAGATGCAAACTGAAAATGGAAGAAATAGTCATGTGAAATCTTTTACCAAACCACCAAGATTTACTTACTCTGAAGTCGAGCATGTTCCTTTTCTCAAAAGCCAGCACGACCTTGATATTGAGATCATATCTGGAAATTGTTGCCACCTTATGCATGAAGATGTTTTCCTCATAGCTAAAGATGAACAGTGCATGCTTTATTACTTTCTTTCCTGATATACATCAGGACATTTACATTTGCCAGCCTGGGAAGTGTTGTTTTAATAAAAATATAAGCATGATTTCTGGGGCCTTGTCACACTTTAGTTGTGTTGGAACAAATCCCCATAACAGAGATTGTGGGTTATTATTGCAAGAGACATCAGTGATGTGGAATCTGTGTATGAGCTGGTCTAACTCATTTTATCCCTGTAGATGTTTTTGCCCTTGAAGAAAATTATGTGGACATATTAACCTAAACATGAATTAACTGTTTCTTGAAAAATTTTCTTTTAAAATGGACCTCATCTAGACATAACAAAGCTAAGACTATCTGCATTTGCTGTCTCTTACATCTTTCTGCAGATAACTTACACTGAACATCAACAATGCAACAGTTTTCAAAAATTAAAAGCATATTTGTAAATCTAAAAATAGAAACAGAATCTTAGATGATGAACTAAACCTTACCTCCTACTCCAACTGTATCAAGATATAGTCTGTGTTATTTATAGGAGTCTTTGAAGTACAAAGACTATAGAAATATTTCTTCTTTTCATGTTAATGAGGAGTCTGTATCTCCTCTGGGCGCTCAAGTGAAATTCAACAGAAAGGCTGGCCTAGCCAATTACTTACAATCAATTACTTACACAGGGCTATATGCAAATATCTAGAATTGAATTTTTCACACCTGATTGGTGAACATAATTGCATGCCTTTTCAAAAGCCTATGAACCTGAGCTCCAGTGTGTGCAGTGTTTATGCGCATAAATTGGACAAGGAACTTCACGTTAAATGCTAAGGGAAATTTTTGCCTGGTTCACGGCTTTGACAGTGGGAACTTTCCATCAGTATCCGTGGGCATGCCTGCCTCAGACTACTTGCCACGTTTACTCTTTCTGCAGTTTTGGTTTGAGAATCTATTTGCCTGTTGATGTGACCTGTTCTGACTACACTGAGAAAGGTTCCAGTTCCTTGTGTTTTGCTGACTTATTTGCTGATTAATCTTTGCATGCGTGTACCTGTCCTCCAGAGCTTTTCCATTCTCTGATGTCTTCCTAGTTGGTACTCCATGTATCCCAAGACTCTTCTACTCTTCTATGCGTGGCTGTTCCATCATCCAGGATTATGAAGGACAATGATAAAGAGACTAATGAGGTATGGCCTAGTTATTACTGATAAGCAGCTCCTCCTTGAAAGCCAGGGCTTCTTGTTGTCACAGTGACTCCCCCAAATGTTTAGGACATCTGTGTAGAAATCTGAGAAATTTACTTGGTGCATCATTCTTGCACATCTCTTCAATCTTCCTTGTATTGTGAAGAGTCTCTTCTAATAACATTAAATCCAAATATTAATCCCCAAAGCTGTAAGGGCTGCCAGCAAACATGAAGGTGTAATTACTGACCTGTCCCCACCTAATCCACTCTCCCCTTGCCTCACAGTCAAGGCCTGTGGCCGCTTCATGTGTCCCACTTCACACTGCAAAGCCAGATGCTGCTGCCTTTGGTCCAGGCCATTACTTCACACAACCAGTAGCAGTATGTGGTTCATGGCAGGAAGATTCCTAATTTGGCCTGGAGAAAATTCAGCCTAAGCAAGGAAATGTTACATCCAGAGACAGAGCCTTCCCTTCTTTTAACCATTTTCTACAACCAATATAAACAAAGTGCTGAGACACCCAAGGTCTATCTTGTTATTATCTGCCAACTACTGGCCTAGTGAGATGGAAAAAAGAAGATAGGCTAGAAATCTATCAAAATCACAGAAGAAACTGAAAACAGATGATTCCAGATTATGCAGGAGGAAAGAAAGAAAGTTAAGAATCTATGTGATGGCTTTGAGCAGCAGAACTCTTACATGAGAGACCATTTACCTGCACTACAATAGTGCCCACAGGGCAGGGGCAACCAGAGGAAGCTCTTGAAGCTGATGAAGAGGCAGATGATTTTGCACAAGTGCACTTATTACTGCTGGTTTCTCAGAGACCACAGTAGTCTCAGGCCATGAAACAATCCAGTCATAAATATGAGTTGTTGAGAATGCTGCCTGCTCAGAGGGAGATTTTCTATGCAGCACCTTCCTCTGTGTATCTCCAGCTCCCTTCATGGCAGACAGAGCTGATGGGGATGGGACATGACCTGCTTGAAAGTGAAGTTTTCAGTATGCTGCTGAACTCATCAAGAAACTGGTAGAAAGTTGAACCCTCCCCAGGTCTTTACTCTTTTTCAGTGGTTATAGAGTTTATATGTCCAATGATGCAATGTTTGATGGATAAGAATGTTGTTAATATCTGATTTAACTCTTGTAAGGCAAAGCACCTGAGGCTGAATGCACAATGAGTAGCTGATAAAACCATTGATCCTCACACACATCAGCAAAGTACAGTATTGTGAAGTACAGTGGTCTTCACTGCCAAAGCAATATATTTAACCTATGCTATTCTGTGAAAAATTATTCTATTTTCCATAAAAGCATAATTCCCATGCATATGATGCATATGATGAATAATGTCACTTTAGTTTGATGTTCCATGTGGGAACTGAAATGCTCTCTGAATTTGTTGCCATTGCCAGTTGCCATCTGGGAACACCTCTTGTTCTTTGACTTCATGAAATATAATCTCCTTTGTTCTCATCATCAATCTGCAGCAACCCAGCAGGCACCTACAAGGGAGGCAGTGTTCAAAATCAGGCTCTTAAGCACTCTCTTTTCCTGCTCCAACTCCAAATACACTGTCTTCACTGTCCATGCTGTAGTTTCTCAGGAAAAACGAATACATCTTTCTGTGTAGAACTCTTCCTTAAGGGCAAGGGGAATGGTAGGTCTTTTTTTCCAAAACAGGAGCAACAATTTATACACCATGAGTATCTCCTGTGGATTTTGGAGCAATGTCTCTTTTTTATTCAATGGATAGATGGAGTTTGACTGTGGTGTTGGAGAAGCCACTGTACTGAGCAAGCAGGCTATGTTTTGACCTGTAAAGAAACTTCTGTTTAACCACATTTCTTCAGAATGTTTCATCTTGGTACAGCAGGCAAAGTACAGGCACATGGATGCCATTAAGATATTAAAATCACATGGGAACAAGCAGTAATACCACCATTAATCTCCCATGCCTTTCATGTTTTAAGGTTCATGTTGCTGTGCTGTTGCCATATCTGTAAGATTGGTATGGCAGAGATCCCAAGAACAGAAATCATCACAGTTCTTGTATTGTTATTGTCCCCACTAAGCATCACAGATCTGCAGTACAGAGCAGTTGCCCAGCATGTTCAATCTTTTACCTGTGCTCAGAAAATGAATTTATTTCAGAAACAATTCATTCCTGCTTAGTATTCTCATCTTCCTCCTGGTGCCATCACCTCATTTGAGCTGCTAAGTGACCTGTCAGAATGGTGTGTGTTTTCCACAGCCAAATCCATTCAGCATGGAGATCTTAACCTCTTTGTTTGAGATGCTCCTAGAGCCATGGCAGAATGTAGAGTTCCCTGATGGCAACTTGAAAATGCTTTGGTTCACCAAGAAAAGAAGAATCAGTGCAAATGTGTAGTTTGACCACAAGTCCTGCAGCTCTGGTTGATTCCAGCTGGCTCTGCAGTGCAGTCACAACATGTTGCAAGAGAGGATCCAGAATACAAACAGCTAGCTCACCATCTGGAAAAAACACCACAGGATTCCTGCCCAGAATAGGCCCCTGCTGTCTTTATGCCATTGTTATAGAAATTAAGTAGGAAACAGCTGGCCATGTGGACACAGTTATTGCAGAATATCACTTCTGCAATAGGGTAGCAAGAAAGGTCACTGAAAATGTCCATGCAAAATGAGATTTCCATATGCATATGACTGGGTCAGTTTGCAACATCCATTTTGGAGGTGGAGCTTGACTTCTTTCTCTGCTGTCCTTTGCCTTCCTACTAAGTTAAACCTCAGCAGCAATGCCAAGAAAGAATTTTGCACTCATTGCAGGATAATAATAGAAGACATTGATAATATGTTACAGTTTTAGATGATTTTGGATTCAAATAGCATTGCAGAGAACTGTTGCTCAGTACAAACTAGTTCTTCATGTCTGAGAGCCTCAAGACAGAGAAATTAAACAAAATTAATTATAATGTCATGGTAAAGTAAATCTTTTTAAAAAAAAAACTTTCTCTAGTGGACACTTCAGAAAAATTTTGGGAAGAGCTTGTTTCAACTCTGTGCTTTGAAGGAAAAGTCAAAGTACAGTAGGAAGAAGAAAACACTGAACTCCTTAGTGAGTAACTCAACCCCAAAGAATGCTCAAGCATGAGGAAACTGAAACAGGCAAATATATACAGACAGCTTATTGTGTGTCTGGGTTTGGAGATCTTGTGCTACCAGAAGTAAAGATTAATAGATCTGGATCTTTTTCATGGCCTGTGTCTGTCTGCTTCCACCATCATGCATCCATGAATACATGAACTCTAAGTCAGATTGCCCATGAAATGGAACTCAGTGAAAGGTTATGCTCAGGCACTGCGGAGCCTGTGGTTGCTGTACAAATCACAGTGTCTAAACTCAGGGACCATGGGCTTCCAGCTCTCAGAAATGGGTTATTAAGCACCAAAACCAGAGGGAAGATCAGAATAGCCATTTTACTATTCTCAGCAACCTCAGGAATGTGCAAGAGTGGTGGCTTGATGATTTTCTTGAGGACAGACACTTGGCAGAAGTCCCCTTTTGGCCCAGTATAAACCCCTTCAATTTTTATTTTCAGATTTTTTAATGAAATAGAAAGGATGCTTGTGAATATGTAAATGGGTTGTCAGGTTTGCATTACCTGAGACAGAGAGGTTTTGTTTGCACAGTAGAGTAATAGCATTTGATCAGTACTCTGTAAATCTCTGCATGAGAAGGAGGTATGATTTTTTTTTTTTAATAATTAATTTCTTTTAGGGTTGATTTAGATCAATACCCTTACAAACAGACAGGTCTGCTTAATTGCTCCAGATTGTGTTTTAAGTATTCATTAATGAATCCATAGCAGGTCTGATAAACAGCTATACACTGAAGTCTGTGTACCATAACTGGTGCCTGGATGATTTGTATATAGTTCCACTGAATATGAAAGCAACTCATATATACTTGCATATGACATGCACTTGGATATTTATACGTGGAGTAAACTAGTATTAAACTCTGCATAAGTAGGAATTAGAGAAGGTGGGAAAGGGGAAATACTGAGAAAATAAATGAGGTGAGATCAAAATGAATGACAAAATGCTTTAAGGTAAATCTGAGAGAGCAAAGAGTGATTTTGTGAAAGGGTCAGGGAGTCAGGGTTATTAAAAGGGTAGCAGAGCATAATGCACAGGACAACCAGCATGTTTTAGTTTTTTCCATTTAGGATTATTTTTTTAAGCTGAAAGCAACACAGACATGTTTGGATTAACCTCTGTATTTTCTGCTACCTGATAGAAAATGTTCTGTGTTGCATTTATACAAAGCCAGCCTTCTAGACAACATAAGCTTTTTCAATTACAGCAATATACCAGCTCTCTATTAGTGCTGTGGGAATACATCCAGGAGACAGGAAATAATTTCTATGAGAAATGATTTGCACTTCAGATTGATTAAGGGCAGCACCATCAGGGTCAGCTTTCTGTTGCATGGCTTGCTATCCTGACTATCATTTTCCTTCTACTAGCATGAAAGTGAGAAACATTTTAAAACTGTAAAATATGTGAGAAATAATCACCTCCAAAATTCCTCCTGGAATGGCTAGACAGATTTTTTTTTATGACACAAGGCTCTGGCAAAAATCAAGATGCATTTCCTCATGTCCATGTACTCTTGTGAAAGCTCCAAATCTCATTAAAGACCTGCCCTGGGACAGAGTTACTGTTGTGGCTTCTTGCTGTGGTTGTTGTTGTTGTTCAATGCCTCTCCGAGGAAAACTGTAAAAGGTTTGTACAGCCTGCAATTTTCCTTTAGTTACTCTTCATGTTAGGTGTGCACTGTACCATGCAACCTTCACCTTGACCCACTGTGGTGTTTTAGAACAGAAAAAATGTCCAGAGAGCCCATTTTGTAATTGTGTCACATCCCAGTTTCACAGATTCACTATAATGGGTTTTAATTTGCTTTTCGAAAATACCCAAGGCACAGGAATATCTGACAGAAATATTCTGGAAACCCATCATAGAAAATGCTATCTTTTCACAGACAGATAGCTGCATGAATTCAAATAGAATTGTAGCCTATGTTTATGTATGAATCCTTTGCTTCAGGACACAAAATAATCACTAACTTATATAGACTAGGAGAAATTCCTCCTCTGGGAAGGCTTTATGTGATGAGATTTTTCCCAGCTTTCTTTAAACCATCTGACCACTGCAAAACACAGGGTAAATGCAATGAAATTAAAGATCCCTTGGAAAATCCGAGTTCTTTCTCATTATTATTATTATCCTCCTGAGTAATGCATAGAATTCTCACCATCAGAAAAGTCCCTCATCAGGAAGAATCAGCCTCCCTGGTTTCTTTTTCCAGCTACAGCAATAGAACTTCTTCTATATGAACCCAATATTCACATCCAGGCTTAAAAATGAAGCCTTGTTTCAAGTGAATTGAGTGACCTTATCAATTTCACTTAATTACTCCACAGTCTTTTAAAAGGGAATAACTGAAATCTCAAACAAATTTATGCTCCTTAGTTTTGTCTTTAATGATGACTATGAGTGGTCAGAAGTTTGGCTGGCATATTTTCTTTACCTTTAAAAATGCTAAATATTACCCTCTTTAAAAGTTTTCTTCCTGCTTCCATCTCAAGATTTCCTCAAACCAGCTGGTAGAGTGAATTTGTTTTCCATTGCAATGGTCAGAAAGTATCCAACAGAGAAATCCCATAAGAGACCAGATCCAGCAACTGTCCAGGACAGCTGCAGAAAACTGAGGAGGCAACTGAATTTTGCAGGCCAGGTTACGTTCTCCACACCAGCAACATAAATCCTAAAAATTGTTTCAACTGGTAATACTTAGAGGTTCCAGCTCTATCCCTTCTAGAAGTGCTGAGTTCTTTCAGCATGCACTCCACTGGACAGGTAAGTCCATGGGGCCCTTGCTTCTCCTGTGACTGCAGTAGTACTGTTTCTGAAACTAAGGATTGGTGACCAAAATCTCTCAAATCTGCAGGTTCCTAGATGTGCCGTGATAAGAAAATGAAATTAAAGTGATAATTCTTCTCACATGCCACGTTACTCCCACTCAGCTCCACCAATTTCATAGAGAGAATGTGGATAAAAGGAATGTCCAGCACTGTGCAAAAATCAGTTAGTAATATGTGTAGGGATTTTTCCCCCTAATTAAAGAAATTAATTTAGTTGACAATGTCCCAAATATTTTGCAGCATTAAATTACTTATTTCAATTCAATTTCAAAAATCTCTGTTAGAAACATCAGCTAGTATCTCTCAAGAAGAGAAGGCTCTAACTTAACTGCAATTTAACTTGGCTAGGTGTTACTACCTTCCCTTGTGCCTATGTTCTCCAGAGTGCAGTCCTATGAGAAAATTCCCTGTTGGGTCCTTCTCAAATCTTCTCTTGCATTGCTCTATCAGCCCAGCTACAAAGTAAGTGGAAGATTTTATTTGTGAGTTCCATAGAGGTGTTTCTCTGCTTCTCTTTTTCTTTAACATGAGTTTTGAAGCTTTTCAGGCTAGAAAAGAAGATCAGAGATTACCTCTTGTAAACAAGAAGTGGTGAAGTATTTTGCTTGGAGACAGAGTTCCTACGTCTTTGGGAACAATGTTCCTTGAAACATTTGTTATCATTTCCTCTTTTAAACAGTTAAATAAAGAGACCTTAAACCAAGGGTTCACAGCGATATTAGCAAAAGGTTAAGATAATATTTGTAGATTATTTTTTCATCAATGATTTCAAAGGGGAAAAGAAGCATAATTTAATTTTAATTGCTGCTCCCATTTCCACAGAATGGTGCATATTGATAAAACAGATGTAATCACACTGCCTCTGGACAGTCTTACTCACTGTGGATGTGGACAGGGTAAATTAACTAGAACTGAATAGGAGGAAGTATGGGTTACATGAAAACACTATAAACTAGTATGTAAATACTTTATCAGAAATGTGCTTTGTACAATGCTGTTTGAATCATTTGGCAGCTGGTCCTCCAGAGGCTGATTCCACAGTTGCTCGTGGTCCCAGTGAGACAGAGCTCCAGGTGTGCTGGGGCTCTGCAGGGCAGCAAAAGGAGCAGCTGCAATCAGTAAATCACCATCTCCTCTCACCTTGGGCAGGGACAGAGCTGCACTGCCGGGCCTGTGCCTTCTTGTTGCAATAGCCCAGGGGATTGCTGGAGTACAGCAGAGCTTGTACTCCAACCACATCCCTAAACCTTTCCAAAAGGTCCTTTTTCTGCCATGAAATACATCTGACACTGAATGCAAGCCCCATCTCTGTCCTGAAGGACCCTGCTGGAATGGTGGGGGAAATAATTTGCAATTTACTCCTGGTATTCAGGAATCAATCAAGACTTGATGTGTCTTTCAGAAAAACAATTTGTATCTGTGGCTTTAATAGTAAAAGAAAAGGTCCCGCAGGATGGAGAGAGAGAGAGAGAGAGAGAAAAAATGTGAAAGAGAGGAAGACGGGAAGCCACTGATGTGAAGAACAGATAAAAGATCCAGCCAAGGAACCCAAACATACAAAGAAGCTATAATCTGGGACCAAGTGTAAAGTAGTTTACTGAGCTAAGTTTTCATACGACTGGGGCTCCATGCACAATCTCTAGTCAAAAAAGAAGCTGATTTTTTTCCCCAAAGAAATTTGGAGCATTTTAATGCTTCATGAAAGAGTAGGATTAAATTATCTTTTAATATACAGCCCAATTCATGCTTTTTCTTCATTAGTGATTAATTAAGTGATCTGAAAATATCTGCAGACAGATAAACAGATTCAGACCAAAATTAAATGAGACCAGGCTATTTTCCCAGCAGAGAACAGATAAAAGCACCAAAATATTTCAGGTTATCTGAAGTCTACTGCTAAAATAAAATAAAATGTTTCATCTCATGATTACTTGGTTCACTTTTTTTGCCCTTTACAGCTAGAATTATTTTGTCCAGCTGCACAGCTGATACAGGCATTTGACCTAGAGGGCAAGAAGTGCAGTTAGAAATAAATCTAAGAAAAAAGCCAAGAACAAATGCTGCAATATTTTTTGTCCTGTCTGTTTTTCTGCATCCCAGATAACAGCCCCAAAGTTTTAGGAATTCCACCTCGATATCCAGATCTGGTTCAGGAATCTGATCTGACATCTTTTTCCATGTTTCAAATCACTGCAAGATTGACAAGGAAAAACATTTGAAAATCCCTATTAGAAATCCTGTAGTGATTCTCACGCGTGAATGAATTAGATTTAGATCTGGCCTGAAAAATTCCTTATGGGTTTACAAGTTGCAGCAAATCTCTGGGGAGCCAGATTCTGAGCTATAAACCTGCCAAAGTACACAGACCTATGCAGTGTAGACAACGTTTGAGAGCTGACAACTTTCCACAACAGAGACACTCCTGATACTGAAAAACAGACCTCTGTGTTTTTCTGTCTCCTGTGTTAAATCACACTTTGCATAGGCTTAAACATAAGGTAAAAATGATAAAGTTAGAAAGAAGGAAAATTCCAGACAGTAGTAAAAAAACAAAAATAAGAGTAGTTGTTCCCAATCTAACAAACTTAGGAGGGTTTCTTCCTTGTTTCCTTTGATTTGCAAACTCCTGTAGAAATGATTTAAGGTTCATTAGTGTTAGATGTGTTCTGCAAAAATGTTTATCCTTCCCTTTCCTTGTCTTTTTCCTCTGTTTATTTCAATGCCAAATGAAAAATAATGACTCCAACTTACACTACCATTCAAAACTTATTGTGAAATGAGCCTGGGATGGCTGCTTGACCACCAGCTCACTCCTTGGATTTGGCCTGGCTGACACCAGGACAACAGAGACAATAAAAGCTGAAGCCAGCTCTGACTCCTTCCATTAACAGAGACCTTTAGCTGTTTCTCTCTGCCTCTCACTCTTATCACTTCCCTGTACTTGGCCACCATCTGCATCAAATCTCTGACTTTAAGACTCATCCACCCCTCTATCAAACACAGTTGAAATTAAACAACTGTTTCAAAACTTCCCACTGATGCATGATCTCATTCCTTTAGTAAACCAGGTAGGCACAGAGGAAAGAATAATGATGCCTTTAACTACAGAAAACCCTTGCTACAAAATTCTTACGTGAACCTTTGATTCTTTTTCAGCAAATAATCTTGAAGCTAACATTACTTACCTTACCTTTTAGTAACTCCTGTGTGTTGCATGCTTGAAAACAGAGCTGTTTAAAGGAAAGAGTGAAAGGACTCTATCTCTTGAAGAAAATACTGATTTTGAATTTTTTTTTTAATGGCTGACAGAAATTTCATTTTTTTAGTTCAGGAAGTAACAGTCTTTCCAAGACTTTGAAGGAAAGAGTATTACAAGCAGGGCTCAGCAGTTTCCTTTTTTCACTGAGTGTATGCACATTTTTTAGGCAACCTCACATATAAAGACTTTGAGATGTGATCACGAAATCGTGAATAAGATGGCAACAAAAAGAAAATAAAACAGGTAGTTTCATAGGTTGAAAAAGGCATTGAGAAGTTTTTCATCCTTGAATATATTTTGCTTTGATAGAATTACATACAAGTATTTGTGAGAAATCTTGCACATGTCTCTTAAGGGTGGCACAGTGGAAACAATTTTACCAGAATTTATGTACTTTGGTAGATCTTGAACAATTTCTAAAGCTTGTTTTTTATTTTTAAGAGCTGAGCTTTCCTTTTCTGAACACTTTAAACTCTGAAGAGAATTGTGCAAAGAAGGATGTTCCAGGAAGAGAAAAGAGCCCTCATTTCCATTAAAAGCTGTTGTTTCCCTACTATTAGTTCTCTCTCCAACTATTGGAGAGAAATCTGTGTATATATATGGAAGAGGAATGATTTTTATGGCACATGAAGCATTTAGGCTTGATATTTAAAAAAAACCCACACAGCTACACAACTGAGCTCTCCTTCCACTATGTACTTAATGTACGCCTGTAGTATTTCCAATGTACATGTGGCACAAACAGACAGAAGACAATGTGTTGTGCAGGAGAATGCATCAATATAATTTGCCTAGATTTAATAAGCTGCAGTTAAAAACATTTGTTTTTAACAAACAGTTCAGTATCACATGACCACCTTGATTTTTAAACTGGAAATACAATAGGGAACAATTTTTTTTGCAGCACTGCCCAGCTTCCTGCCCCCCACCTAGGATACTAACCCTCTTGAAAATCATGAAGTAATCCAGTTATCCTTGCAGCCACAAGGGAGCCTGAGCAACACATGAAACACAGAGCACTGGAGCAGTGTAAATGTGATGTAAATATGTGGGCATTTAAAGTAACCAGAGCTGCAGACCTGAAAGGTGATGGTTTTGATTGAGAGCCCTACTTCAGACTGCATTTCCAATGCAGGTGTTAGTCAAGCAATGACTTAAAGTTTGTTATATCCACAGGGCTGTTGGTTCTTCTTTATTTTCCAATGTTTTGAATCTTCCTATACACTTTTCTTGCTATTTCAGTGTCTTCTCCCACATATGCATTTATGAAAATACTACTGAGAAGAAACATGTTACCAAAAAAAGGCCATAAAAATTTTTCATGTAGTAACTAAGGATTTGGGGGTTGAAGAAGATAAGAGAACTGAGTTGCTGGTTTTTCTTAAAATACTTCTGTTCTCCAAGTGATTAGGTGATTTTGGATGCATTGTTTATACATCGGCCTGCTTGAGTCATCTAAAGTAGATGTGATTTTCTCAAGCTTTGATGAAGTCAAGTTACATCAAAGTATCTCAAATTAGGCATCCTCTGAAGTGAGAGATTTAAAGCCACCACTTCTTTTTTAAAGCCTTGGCTGCTACATCTGGAAGCATCTTAACCCAACCACCCTATTCTGATGCAAGTAAATTGTGGCATTTGCCCCATAGTCAGTTTCAATATTCAGCCAAATCAACAACAGAAATGCAAGGGCTGCCTCGGATTCCTGGTCTGTCATGGGGCATATCAACTTGTGTAGAGTTTCAGCTGAAGAACTTATTCCACAAGGAAAACCACGCTGGCATTCAGCCAGAAGATTAAAACATTCTTTGGGAGGCAGCACTGCTCATTGTCAAGGCCATGTGGTGTGTGCTGGCTGATGTTTCTGCAGGACTTCCCTAACCTTGTTGGTGTCAGGCGTAGTTACCACCAGCGTTTGAAGATCTTCTCCTGCAGAGCAGCTCTCCTTGCTGCCCAAACACTGGGCTGCTGGTCTGCAGATAACAAACTCAGCTTCAAATTTTATAGGCCTCTAGGGATAGGAAGGATTGTGCTGGCACCATGGGCTGTGTAGGGGTGTGTCTTTGCCTCCTCCCTCTGTGATGGCACTATCCTGTTAATATTAGTCTGCCAAGTGAGGTACATCATGTTCTAGCAGGACACAACCTCCTAATGATGGTTGTTTGATAAACAACAAACTTTATTTCCAACAGGTGGTCTGTATGGGATTGAAGGCTGCTACACTGCAATTGGATTTTAGTCATTCTCACAATCCGAGAAATCAGAGAAAGCCACTTATATCTAGTAAAACAAAATTAAAAATTAAAACATCCTAAGAAAAGCTGCATTGTTTTTAATGAGAAAGAAAAAAAATCATGACACTGATATCCATGAATGGACAGGTGACAGAAGCAATGTCCCCTGAAGGAATGGAGATGTTTGTAGTTAGTTTTACTTCTGGTGTGAGCCAGAAATAACATCAGAGCCCCATAGAAGCAGAGTTCCTCAGTATCAGCCCCTGCTGCATTTAAGGGGGTACAGCAATACTCAGAGCAGGCCAGTGACAAAGCAGCAGGATGTATCACCCCTCAGCATAGCCTGAGGGACACAGGGGAAAGACCCCTGGCACTGAGATTTGTTGTGTCAGGCTTCCAGCTTGGCTGGCACTTTTCCTCCAGGAGTATACAATCCAGGCGGGCTCTTTAAAGTAAGTCAACAAAAATCTGAAAAGTGGCATTAAAGAAACAGAAAGAAAGCACTTAGGTAAACTGGCAGGCAGAAGGAAGGACATAAGTTAGGTGTGGAGCAGAGGGATTGGAGAGGGAGATGGAGGAAACAAAGGGAAAAAAAACCAAAGTGAAAACAAGTAATGAAAGGAGTGACTATAGAAACAACTGACAATGTAAAGGGGCAAAGTAAAACATAATCTCTTATGCAGACATTCACGATTAGAAAAGGTTATTTCTCTTCCATTTTTATTTCCTTGGCAGAGAAGGGGGAGCTGTAGGGAGGAGGAAATTAAGTGTTTGGTGCTGGTGCCGATGGAAAATTTTGTTTCAGCTGCAGCTCAGGCAGAGAAAGAATTTCCCCTGGTCAGACCCAGGTGAGGGGTTATAGAGCAGTGGTATCTGTCCACGGCAGAAACCCTTAATATCTGTATTAATTTGTCAGGCCTTGACTGAGAAAAACAATGTTAATGAGACTTTAACATACTTGCCACTGGCATGTGACATGTGTCTATAAATATTTAAGTAATGATGGGATCACTTAACCACTCTTCATTTCAGCCTCCGTTCCCATCCCAAACTGGACTGGAAAATTTTTTATGCACTTTGGCTTGTCTCAGTTAAATTAACACCCCCACCCCTCTTTCTATACCTCCTTTCCTGTCTACTTCTTCTGAATCACTCTCTCGAGCTGTGTCCAGGCTGCTTTCAGCTCTGGCATTGAACTGCAGCTTGTCACTAAAGGCACCTTGGCATGTACATAAAAGAGATTGGAAGGTGGAAATGACCACCCATTAAATCACCTCGTCCTCCCTCCAGTCAGTGTGGGATTGTTCCTGCAGTACACTCCCCAGGGCCTGGGGTTTTAATGCTTTGAGCAACAGAAATTCTACCTCCACCCCCTTTGGGAGGAGTGCATGAGGGCTAATAGATCACACTCTTACGCAATTTTTCCTGATACATAGCCTGCATTTTCCTTTGTTTGATGTCTTTACTCCGTTATTCGTATTTATAACTGGTGCTGGGTGAATCCCAGGTGGTTCTGAGGTTTATTTCTGTTTAAGAAGGCATGCAAAAAGCCAGAGACTGCTCCGCATTCTTTAAACCTTTTGGTGCCTTCCTGACAGGCTCTGTTATTTCTTCCCTGAAACTGCCCAGGACCCAGTAGAAAGCCCCATTTCTCTCTATCCCAGGAGGGTGGGAGGTTGGATACAGGCCAATCCCCTGCTCTGGTAAATCTATCCTGAGCACAGAGACTGAAGCCCTCATCTCCTCAATCTACAATATGCCTTTTTCTCGTCACTACCCAGTAGCCCAAGTCCTCCACTTTAATTTCCTGTACTCATCAGGCTGTTGCTGTGCTTTTTGTATTCCCTTACCTAACCGAGGGGTTTACCAATCTGTTTTTATTGCACTGCTCCTTTGATGTCTGAGCACAAGAGATACTTCTTTAAGTACTTTTTCTTAAGAAAGAAAGGTATTTCTTAAGCTGTTGTTTCAGTTGATATCCATGAAACTGTGCAGTAACCAGATGGGAGCAAGTGGGATCCCTTCATTTGTTCTGAAGAAATCTTGCATGGCAGGATTTAGTCAGGGGCTATGAATTCCTCCTCTGGACCCTCCATCCAGCACCTGGAGCCAAGTCCTGCAGAGGAGTCTCAGGGTACTCCATGCCTCAAGGATGCCCCAGCAAAAGTCCAACTTAATGGCTACTGGTAATCCTGTTTAGCAGCGGCATGTTATACATGTGTGCATAGTCAGTGACAGACAGTGCTGCCAGGACTTCCTCACCATCTGAAATTCTTCATTATGGGAGCAGGCTCCTCCCTCTTTAGATGTCAGACACATTATTCCAGTCCTTGGTTCAGGCATCTAACTTGGCCAGGACACCAGGACACTCAGAGGGACTGCTCCTAATACTGTCATTTTAACAAATACTGGTTACCAGGGCTGTAGCAACTGCCAGGTCATACCTTTCGTCTGTAGGGGTTGAAGAGGGATTTAAATCCATGTTGATGTCAAAATGGCCCCTGTGCTACAGTGAAGTCTTCTCACTCTTCCCCTTTGAAAGTTAAATAACAATAAAAAATTGTTCTTATGCAGCAAGAGAAATAAAAGGTGAGAAATTTCTGCTGTAGTCTGGTAGTCTAGGCATTCAGATTATGGGAAAATTATTTTTAAATGCCTTTACCTGAGGCATTCTCATTTTTTATGCAACAGCAAATTGAGTACACACTGTTCAACAAACAGCACTCATGTTTTTTCTCTTAGGAGACAGGAAGATTGCAGTTCTACACCTCATCCAAACGCAGGATGCTGATTTTCCTCCAGTCACACCACTACTGCTCTAACACCAGGCAAGACAGGAGGAAGAGGCACAAACACCACTTCTCCAGTGTGCTTTCTATGGTTTAAATGTGCTTTTAGCCTGCTAGACCCCAAAAGGGGAAGCTTGCTGGCTTACAGGCAGCCCAGTAGTGGTTGTTGGTCTCTGGAGGTGTTTATGTAGTGAGCAGCTGGGGACACTGTCTGTGTTCATACCACAGAAATACAGGTGGGAGAAAACCAGAGCTCACACAGACATGAGCTTCCTATGCCCCCTGTCCCGGACAATTATAAATACATGGTTACAGTTTTTGCCATCAGCTTACTTTTGAACTATATACACAGGTATCAAAAACTAGAAAGCAGGGATTTATTGTCTAAAGTAAATGGCAGTGTCAAGAAATAACTGACACTGATAATAAACTGCCCTGCTGCCAGAACAATTAACTGGGCAGAGTACTTACTTACAGTAAGGGGAATATCACTATTTTTTTCTGAGGCAGAGGACTAAAGACCATCAAACCAACCCTAAAATGACACAGGAAGACTTACCAAGAGTAGCATATGTACACAGGGAGACCCTTTTTGGCTCATACAGGCTTTACAGACTGTAAATTATGGTTACTCCTAGGAGGAAAGAAAAGAGGTTCTGTCAGTTGCACAATTACTTTTTATTGGCAGTGCTCTTTCAACTCAAGAAAACATTGGCTGAAGTTCAAGACCAAGATTTGGCTCAAATGCCACCACAATTTTTCAGAAATGTGATGAATGTTCCTCAAGAAATAGTTTCCTAAGGAAGCCACAAAAATGTGTCCAGCTAGGTTTCAGGATATCTAAAATGATATCCAAAAGTTGCTACCACTGAAGATCAATTGCCTTAAGTAATTTCACCAAATGACATTTTTACCTGTCAGAACGGCTGATGCTCTCTGACAAAGAGATCCTTGACACAGCTGGATGAACAATTTCATAAACTTTGATGTATGTATACCTGTACACAATTCATCACACCCATCTCAAGCATTTATTTTGAAGGATAAGCTATTAAAAAAGTATTTATCAATCTGGTGACAGTGGAAGACAGTCCTATCACTGTGAAGGTAATGACATGTTGGCCTGAGGGTCATATACTGAACATAACTTCAATCACTGATCTCTCATGCTTTAGTAAAAATATTCCCAAGCCTGAGTGAAAACTTCATTTTAGAAAAGATGATGAGACTTCTTTCCATTGCTGTCAAAGAAGGCAACGTCAGAAGTCTGTCTTCCTGCTGTCTTCCCTGAAGATGTGTCCCCATGATACAGCAGGGTTAAAGCATTAACCATTACTACTCTCAGTTCTAGAAAATTTAGAAAATTAGCAAATATTAGTAAACTGATCTTTAGCTTACCCTCACCTGAATCTTAAATTGCTAGAAGAGACTGGAGATGTGTCATGTAAAATACCCAGTTTTGTTCCTAAAACACCTTTATGGTTACTGGAGTTATCTAGAACACAAAAGGCTATTTGTTCATTTTTTAAAATGATGTTTTATACAGAAATACTGGAAAATTTATAGGTACTTCCAGAGAATTCCTGTCTGTAATGGGATGGAGACATACAAGCATAATCATCAAGCAAAAGCAGGAGAAACAGTAATTTTTATCTATTAAAGATGCACATAAGTGTATCCATAAGGAGGAAGATTTAAAATAAGGTCAGTTCTAACAAATATTGGGAATATCTTCTACAATTTCAGAAGATCAATATCTTTGGACACTGTATCAGCTGTACAAACTGGTAATTTTTTTTCCAGTATTGAATTAATTAAATGTAGTCACATATTTAGAGACTTACCAGTAAACCACTGCTGCTAGGATATTAGCTCAACCCTCCTCTAACTGAGTGGGCCTCTCCAAATCTGTATTTTTACACTGTTTTTTTTCTTTCCTTGGCTGTAGAAAGGTCCATAGTTAACCCAGGGGATGTTTTTATCTCTCCATCAACTCTCCAGTGAATTCCTAGTACTTGTAGTTTTGATAAAAGTGTGATCAGATACTTCTTCCTCACACTCATTTCCAGTTATTTCAGATTATAAAGGCCTGGCATACTCTCAAGCACAGACCTTAAGTCTGGCAACATTGCTCCAACAGACACATGCATACAGAAAGCAGAAGGCTAGACAAAACAGGATAATGTGAAGACTGTATTTAATAACACAGGAAAGAAACAGAATCAAATTCCCCAAATTTGATAAGATGCTGCTAAGAAATGAACTTGTAGCTTAGTGAAATATATGAGTTTTGCCCCTCTGCAGGCTACAAAAATTAATGCTTGCTAGTTAAGGTTTCAATGCATTCCAGTAATTTGCTTCATAATTACTTGCATTTCTAGACAATTGAGAATAAATACAAAAATATTTAAAGTTCATTTGGAGTTCACTGATTAAAACCTTTCCCAGATCTTAAAATACAATGGGGGAACTTTCTTCCCAAGGAAAAGGTTAGATTGATTCCTGATTTAATCAGTTGCTAAGTATGATTAAAATCACTGGTTTATACAGTTGCTTAGATCAAGAATAACTCTCCTGTTATTAACTCTCTACCATCTGACAGTACCCTCTTATGTGGAACAGACCAAGGATGTAGTAAATAGATGACAAAAGACACCATAGAAACAGGGGATAACATATTCCTATGTCTTTAATGGAAACATTTTGTTACATTTTAGGTTATGTGATATTCTTGCATATTTAAAAAGTGTGAAAGAAAATGCACAGAATAAAAAGTCAAAGGATACCAGTGAATGTAGATATTTTAAGTGACCAAGTCACAGAAGAAATAAAATACATTACACAAATAAACAAAGGTTATATCCACAGTCATGAATACGTACTCTCCTCTACACAAAAACAACAATAAATAAAATTACATTATATGCAGATAGTTCTACTTACATCAGTACAATATACTGTGCAGCTTTCCATTTGTTTTCTGCTCAACTGGCACTAGGTTTCTCTGTTGTCCAGTATTTTTCCATTAATAGGGAACAGTATCACCATAAAAAAGGGGACAAAGTTCCTGTCCACAGTGTCTATCCTGAGTCCTGTTATTTTTTGATTGCTACATCCTATGCACAAGGAACACAGCAAATTCCACCCATTGCCTTCGCCCTGCCTCTCCATGTTTTCTCAGCACTTTCAGACCTGCACAGTAAAACTCTCTTTTCTGAGGGAGAGAGAAGCCCAGAACATCCCCAAGTAGAAAGCAAGGCAGCTGAGCTTCTTGTACCTGCTGGTACTGCACAACATCAGCAAAACCTCTGTTCATATTTGGGGGGTGGGGGCAGAATTGTGTGTTCCCTGTGCATACCAGCTAAGACCACAAAAGAAACCCCTAATGAGATTTTTTTTTTAAATACCGATTTTGGTACATTTTTGTTTCTTGCTCAAGTGTCCTCTAGAAATATTCATGAAACAGAAAGACCAAGTGAGAGTTCACAGAGTGGATTTTAACCTTCCAAAGATTTTTCCTCTAATGAATTCACCCAACATTTCTAGATATAGCTTAACATACAAACTGTAACAGTGTCAGGTTACTCAGAATAAGTTGTCGTTGATGCAGAATATTAATTTAGTGGTTAGTGAGGTATTCTGAGGGAACTGTAAGCATCTCCTTTTTGCTAGTTTTTTATGCTGTAAATATGTTTTAAGTCAGGACCTTCTAAAAGGTACATTCTGGAAGAAGTAATGACATAATAAAAGTCTATATTGTGATACACTGGACACAATTAAACACTAGCCCAAGAAAGCCTCAAAATTGTGGCAGTCCTATCTTCTTGATCAAAAACCAGCAGTAACTTCATAAAAAGTCCAACATTAACCTTTTTCCTTTCGTCCTCTATGCGTGAGATAAAGGGGGAGCTGCATTTATGACAGACTCAAGGCTTCACTGGGGCAAACCACAGTGCTCAGGCTTTCTGTTGTTATTCTTTAGAAGAGAACAGACACTACCAATGTCTGCTGCACAGCTTGCTGACCCTGCAGACAGCCAGGTCTGAGGTCTCTCACAAACAGCTATTTGTTTTAATTTCAGCTATCATTTTTCATCAGCCTCAGAGCTCAGATGTTAAAAGGTATCTGAGAATGGAAAACAATTCAGCCCTCAAGCCATCTGAATTAATTTTTGCCTCTAAGCAGGGATATGCACAGTGCAAACTCTTCCATTCCTCCACTTGAAAGGTTTCACACACACACAAATCTTGTCGTGCTTTCAACAGTGAGAAGAAAGGGGAGGGAGGAGAGGTGACACACACACAACATATCTGAGAGCAAAACTTTTCCCAGCATGTCCTTAAAAATACATTCCAAGAGTTAACGCCTGTATTTCTTTGTCTCTAAAAAGGGCTATAACTGACTCCTACAAAACATGCACTTTGAAATTTGTCCCTTTACAGCTCACTGTTGTGAGGTGAGTTACTAGGGCATGTTGCTGACCAACAGAAAAGGTAATGTACCATTAGAAACTGGTATTCCTCTTGCCATATGCCCTGCCATGGGGAAGGTGGTCACTAGATTTGACATAATTTTATAATAACAACAATAACGATAAAAAAAAACCCCAACAGGTAATTCTAGGTCTAGAATTCTGATAGTCGCTGGTGTGGCCATGGGCCAACACAAGGTGTGGTGACAGCTGAGTGTTCAGCAATGAACCATGTCTGAAATTACATAAAATCCAACACTGTCAGTGAAGAGGGAGCATTTCTGACTAAATGATGGAAAATGGCTGTCTTCTTTTCAAAGGACTTCTGAACCTAGACAAAAGACTGTGAAAAAAATGGGGAATTTAAGACTGTTTTCTCTACTCTTGGAGAAAATGAGGAAAAATAACCTTAACTGCTTTATTGAAAGAACCAGAATGGCTACATGGCTACACTTTGAAGCACAGAGGAGGGCAGTGAAGGATGTGGAACTGTCTTGAGCTCCGGAAAAGGTGGACTGAATTGCCAAAAAAATTTATGACCAGGACTATTAGCTTCCTGTCTTTGATGTCTATTCTTGGCTTTCCAGGAGCATTATGGCATTCATGAGGTGAAAACATCACTGGAGCCAAGGTCAGCTAAGGCTGATGCAGCCTTTTCTACTGCAAAGCTGAGAAACTCTGAACTGCTTCAAGCCTGAAGACACTCATTGAGGCCCGAGTTTACTTCCACTGAATCAGTAAGAGGGGTTTTTTGTTGGCTTAATGAGAGTGTGATTGCATTTCTAAGCCAAAAAATGAATCAGAGATCAACCTCCCAGTAAAACATGTTGTCAGGGAGAACACTCTTTATTTTGTCCAGCACAAATGTTTTCAAAGCATTAGCTACACCTTAACAAACTCAACTAAAAAACTCAACAAAATGGCACATTGCTTAAGAACAAATTGAGAATAGATCAACATGAATTATTGTCAGAAATTAATTAATATAACTCTTTAATAAACAGAATTATCTCCACAATGTTCCAAGGTGTTCTCAGTCACACTCAATCACAAGTTTTAGCAAAGACTGAATGTTTTCAGAGCTCAGTTGGGTGTGGTCTTCACTGAAGCACACTAGAGCAGGTACTGGTAATTACCTGGTGATGGTGGTAGCCACAGACAACTCAGAACACACAAACTGTCCATAAACAAAAGTTTCAGAACTGCTGGCGGCCAAGGACAAAGCACCTAGACATCTGACTCTGAAGCTGTGGGTTTCAGGAAACTAAATCACAGATACTATTGAAAGTTCTGCTTCATCTTTGTCACTTGCAGTGGAAGCCTAAGTGGTGAAGTTATGAGGGTAAAAAGGCAGGAAAACTGTCCATAGAACCCTCAGGAAGAGGATTCTGAGGTGAATCAGATATTAAGCTAATCACTGTTTAGTAATTTTAATAAATACTATATTAGCAGAATTTGTCAAAATTTGACAAATGGAGTATGAAGCCACTAGTTCAATTTCAATTTAACAGGCACAGTTGTAAGATTTAGCAATAAATAGGGCCTACACAGCCAGCATTTCTTAAATTCAAGAAGATGGCAAATCTCCCTTTGGTTCAGCTATGGCCAGGATCATATCCGTTGGTCCCAAGTGAGCAAAGCACTTAGAAGCTGAAGTTGAGCATATTTAAAGTGTGTTCTGAAGTGCTGAGTTGAGTCAAGGGTCTCCTTGTGCTCCTCTGTAATACAAATGTATGTTTGTAATACAGGCAATTTGTTGAAGCCAAAAATGTAGGTTTTGAAACCTCTTTTGAGAATCAATTATTATTATTTTGATTAGACATTCCCTTACAGAGTTCGGAGCCTAAACATTGTGGCATTGAGCTAATGCAGATGAACCAGAAAGGAAAAGTGCATTAGCCAGTAAAGAATCTCTCTGCTGAATAATCTAAACTCAAGGCAGCTTCTGATCTATGGTCCATGGAAGACTTGGGAACTATTAGCAAGAGGCCTGTGAAAGGCAGCTAAGAAGAGCAAGTTTATTTATGCTACGAAGGAATCTACTTAAGTGAAATGTCTTAAATGATCTCCACACTTCCATGGAAAAACACATACGTTTGTGTGCATCAATCTACAAACATTAAAGCCCATTGATCTAAAATGCTCTAAGGTGCAAAGAAGGTTCACCTTTCTTGGGAGGTGCTGGGATGCACAGTTTTGGTGAAGCCTCTGTCAGCATCCCACCAACACAGAAACACTTCCTGAGGTCATGATTTAAATCCTACATAAAACCAAGGATCAGAATTAATAGTTTTGTAATTAAAAAGTGACCTTTTGCTATGCTTTTCTTTTATAGTTATCATAAAATGGCATAATAAATAAACTGTCATGAGAATGTATGATCCCAGCCAGATGTCCCCTCTTCTGGTGTGACTCAACTGTGCATGGCACAGGAAAAATGCACATCCACACAACCGTCTCGATTCCAAAGAAGTCACTGTTTCAGTACTAGTTCATACTGCAAAGCAAGCCACAACAAAAATAATTTCCAAGAAAGCTTATGCTTATGCTCTTTTCTCTACACACTTAAAAATTTTCCTTGCACTTTTTTTTTCTGTGGCAGAGTAGTCAGATGGGTAAAAGAAAGTCAGAATACTGAAAGGCCTGTTTGCAAAACCAGAAGTAAATCAGAACAGCTTTGGAAAGCACCTTAAAAAAAACACAAACCTTAAGCATGGCAAGGGGCTAGACAAACTCAACTGCTTGAGAAAAAAAAAAATCCAGAAACTTATCAGGAAGTCTTTATTCCTCCCCAAGTCCACAGTAGTGTGAATGCTGCTCTAGCTTACTTCTGGTGCCCATGAAATAAAGAGAATACCATTCTTCGCTGGTGCCCAAGAGACAAGGAGAGTACTTCAGAAAACTGTCCACTGATCTGTGCTGCTTTGGCTAAAGCACCTTTATAGAGGTCACACTGGCCCAGACTGGGAAATGGGATGATGGAAATTGACTTCCTGTACTGCAGCTGCCCTGACAGTCAGGAAGCTTTGCCCTCTGGCTGCCTGGGGCATAGGACAGTATTTCACAAGGGCAGGTGATGACTCCCTCCCTGTACTAAGAAAGAAGTGAAATGTAAGGGAAAAAAAAAGTCCAACAACAAATAAAAGGCAGCAGAAACATAGCAGGTTTTTGCTCTTCACTCCCAGGTCACAAAGTGGTTTCTCAGAATTGGTAGTCTGGTTTTTCAGGGCCTAGAAGTTTTGTAGAAATCAGGCTTAAGAGTGAGTTTTGAGATTAACCTTCAAGTCTGACTAGAACTGCTGAGACCAGAAAGCTCTGCTAAGGAAATCAGAATAGAGTAAGTCAAGATATGTCATGCACTCTTAGAACCATAGACATAGCTCTGTTTCCCCACCAACAAGACTTTTTTGGGTCTTCTTCACCACATTTACAGTAAGTACAGCTCATTTCCATTTGTTGACTATGGAAATGTCAACCTCTCCCTTGTCTGGTATAAAATAACCTGTCAATAGCTAATTCATCACAGATTCAGTTTTGTTCCTGGTAAAATAAATGGCAAAATTTCCAAGATACTGATGGCAGCAGGATTAAAGTCAGCCTCAAATAGTGTTTTAATACATGATTCCTGAAGGTAGTTCCTTGGGTGTTTAATTGTACACACATGGATAGTTAAATCAACCAACTTCTGCAGGACTCTTTAACATGTGAAAAATGCATTATTTACAGCATCAGGGTGATCATGACATAGACAATTCAGTAACTGCATTTATGTTTTTTAAGTAACTATTTGAATTTTGCACATGCCTGGAGAAAAAAGTGGGTCAAAAAGTCTATTACCATCCACAAAATCATTCCTCCTCCCCTAAATACTGGTTCTAAAATGTATTTACAGCTGTTGACTTCCCCTGCATATTACTCCTATCATAAAAAATATGTCTTCAAAACATCCTCTTCCTTAATTTTTAATCCTACCAAAGCAAAAATAGATACTTTAATAGAAAAATACAAGGTTAAAAATATCCTAAAAAATAAAATGGTAGCATGGAATGTCATTTTTACACACACAAAAAAAATCCCCTTTTGAATTGCATCAGCTATACAAACACTTTCATATTTACAGTTATGGATGCAGTCCTGTCCTCACTGAAGTTAATGGGATTTTACCATTGACTTCACTGGGAACAGGAGCAGGCTTGACATGGACTACATCTACCCCTCTGAAAAGCCATGGCAGTGGTCACAAAAGAGTGTGACAAAGCACATACAAGACTGAGGAATTCATCAGTCCTCTCCAGAGACCTGATTGTCTTCCCTGTCACTATTCAATGCGTGTGAAACTCCTCACCCTTCACTGGAGTTCTTCCTAAATCCCACCAGCTAAGGGGTGAAGCAGTGCTTTTGACTGTCACGCCACACAAACAAGGAAAGAATGGTTCGTGTGTTTCCACCTGCCTGACTTTCTCAGTGGAGTTAATTACAACCAAGTGCCAGTTCCCTCCCAGAACTAAGGCCCGTACACCAAATTTCATATCCCCTGTTATCAATGTCAGTGATTCAGTGATGCAGGATCATATCCCAAATGAATCCCTTTTTTCCTTCTGACAGCAACCAGCACCTGTGCCTCTGAAACCATATTTGATACCCATGGGTGAGATGCAAATACGGGAATGAGGTGGTAGAAGCTAAAAAAAAAAAAAAAAGGAACAAAACGAGGCATTCCCCATCAACTGAACTGAGATCTGCCAGCCTTACTATATGCCTTAGGAAATACTGTCTTTACAAATTAAGTACATCCTATAACATCAAACTGCATAATTTTCTTTTCTCATGAGATGAAAGGCCATGCGGCATAATGTGATTAGTAAATCATTCCTGAGCTTCTGAAAGAAATTAAGACAAAATTACTGCTTAAAAGAGTGAGTTCTTCAAGAGCCTCTTCTTTTTACACTGATGTCTTTGGTTGTGTCCTTTTCTCTAATTCATTCTTTTCCCTAGGAAGAATGGGATTCTTTTTCATCTTCTTTATGCAGCAGAAAAATGAGATCTAATGGAGTCTTCACGTAACTGCCGATGTTTCCCCATGTTACAGTCCTCCTGTCGAGTTCGTCTCTCAATAGTTATTCTGTATTTCTTTCTGCATGAAAGGAGAGGAACAGAATGAGAAATCTTTCTCCAGCTATAGGCTAACAGACTTCCCTTATAAAGAATGCCTGTAGGGGACAGCTGGGTGCCATTTGAAAAATGAAACGTGGCAGAATGTGAAACCCTGGTCAAAGATTAAAGTAGTTTGCCTCAGAACATTTTACCCAGGCTCAAGAATGCCTGTTAATTTCTACGTGGCAGTCTCAAAGCACTAAGGCACGGACATTTGCTTCTTTGAAAATTTCTGATCTAAGTGATTAGGAGTTTTTGTGAAGTGTCATGTGAACTGTGTCACATCACTGCTTTATATTGATCAAAGCCAAATTTCTTTTCAGTATGCTGGGTGGGGGGGAACTTTCTGGAGAGTTCAAACAGATCTGACTATTCAGCAGTGTTTTTAACTGAAACTATGTATTAACTAACTAATCTTCCCATTTCCCTCTGAGAAAGCTACTATGTTTGTAATGTCAGAGGAGGTAACATGATGAATTAAGGAGAGGGATGTAGAAGACAGATAAGAAATAAACACAAATGCTCATGTATCAGACACAGCTCTTCCTGTGTGTCTTCCTCTAGGGCCTTTTGAAGACTTCTGCTATGTTACTTTGTACGTCAAACAAACCCTCTGATTGCCTTTCAGCTTCCCCTTTAGTACCCAAATCCCCCCCTAAAAATCATCAGATGATTCACATTTATGTTTTATACACTTATGCTTCTACTCAGTTTCAGGACAAATTTTTCAGAAGCACATTAGTCCAGCCCCATGTGCTTGTACTGCTGGTGGAGATGCATGGCAAAAACCTTGCATGCCAAGGAAAGCTCTGCTCCACCAGCACACATAGCAGGAGTCAGAGCTGGGTATGCAGCAGCAGAAGAAAGATTTTCACACCACCAAGGTTTTGATTCAGGCAATGTGACTGAATAGAAAGTGCCAATCTAAAAGTTCTGAAAGTATTCCCTCGATATTTGTGTCTGTATCAGTAGGCTCCAAAACAACTTGAAAAACCTGTGTTGTTTGCTTTCTTTACATATTTTCACATCAGACCCTTCCATGGGTCCAAGCATGCAAAGTAGTAGCTCCCGCACAAGGACAGGTCCAGAATTTAGATATACAGGTGTTTAAGCTAAAATCCTGTCAAAGCCACATATCAGAACTACAACACACATCTTTTGACTGTTAGCATGCACACTCAAAACTGTGTTTGCATACTTCTTTGTGACAATTACAGATCCAAATAAGATTTAATCAGAAGGGTACATTTACAGTTTAAAAGGTACAGAAGCTGCAAGTACAAATTGCTTCCAGGCACACAATTGGTAAACCTACATTTTCTAAAAATCTGACCTATGCACCCTGATTTGTTAGGTTTCAGATATTTATTCTAATGGTGGAACAAGGTAGCTGTCCCTGCCCCTGCTTTGAGCAGCTGCAATCAGATCTCCAGAGTGAAATTCGCCCACATGTCTTCAGGCGTCTCCAATGTGACATCTCCATCTGACAGCACCTGCAGCTTCCTCCAGTAAACTGAGTACCAGAACTTCTGAGAGACCTGGTTTAGTTTTACATGAGGATGGCATGAACTGCACAGAAGAAAAAGTGCTCATTTTTCCCCGCTGACCACATATAAGAAGACTGGATGTTGAGCTCAGGTGTATTACATCTACTTTTACAGACACTCACCTTTGCTCACATGGATTTCCAATCTAAACTTTTGTGTCAGATGACTGGAAGTTTAAGTTCTGGTCTTACAATGATACTTTGCATAGCTTTATACCAGCCCAAGATACTTGTTGTTTTATTCCTTGTCCTTACAAACCAATTCGCTCCTAGTATCAGCAATGCTAAAACCCACACAGCTAACAACTGTCATCTCTGGTTGAGAATCTATGTGAGAGCAAGAACCTCTGATGACATAAAATATAAAGATGGGGTTTTCTTTTCTTTTTCATTTAAAGGTAGTCTTTAATCAGACCAAGTCAACTTAACTCTATCTCAAACCCAAACAACATACTATATAAGCACTGAACACATGCAAGATTAACATCATCCTGCAGAATTTCAGTTGTAAGCACCTGACGAGTAAGCCTGGTTCTTTGAAACCCTGAAAGTGTCCTGGTGAATTGACGCAGACTTTGCCTATTTTATTTTGTTACCATTTTTTATAAACAGTTATTTTTTATTGGACAGAATTATTTGAGTCTTGTATGCAGAGGTTAATTCTATTCTTCTATCTGATTTTCCATAGCAGGAGGATAAATTATTGTATGCATAGGGTGCTGAACATGTATAACTGATTTATTCCATCAGTATAGAATCAATTATCAAGACTTTACATTTGCTGACTAGCAGTGTAAGAATTATTTTACTTAAACAAGAATAAAACACTGGTCACCCTGCACTGACCTCAGCTTATTAAGTTAATTGCATAGCTTTGGACTCCAAATGCTCTCTTACACCAAAACAGAAATCTCATTCTGTTCTGCAGTACAATTCCATTCAATACCAGGCAAATGATATAAATCTCTAGCAGATCACAGCCTGCACAACTGTGCTGGCAAGGAGCACCAAACAAAGGCGGCTTTCAAGGCCAGGGCATTTCACTAAAGCAACTGTGAATGTCTGGAACTCACTGGAATTACTTCCATGAGTAACATTACTTAGAGATGTAAGTCATTACAGGATGAAGACCCAAGTCAATAAAATTATTTGGATAAACACAAAAGAGCAATCAATGTGTGTTCACTGTCTGTGGTGAAAATGTTACCACACATTATTATGGTGCCTCTCTGTCTCCCATCAAGGATGTTCTGCCAGGAGCTGAGAAGTTTGGATGATGAATAAGAAGTTAACAGAACCTTCAATGATTTGGACTAACCTGAAGAAGTAAAAAGCCATTAGCAATCCTGCTCCAAGCAAGGCGCCCACCACTATTCCTGTAACTGCTGATTCTCCTAGACCACCTGCTTGAAAGGGGGAAAAAGAAACAATCAGGGTTTATACTGAGAACTATCTGCATTCATGTTTGGCAACTACACACAACTAGGAAATTAGTGACCAACATCAGATAATAACTAAAGCCTTTCAGAGTTCAGGACTCCATGGGAACCTGTTGCAGTGTCTATTGCATGTTTATTTTTTGTCCTTGCTTTCCTTGGGGTTGAAAAAGCCCCCAGATTAGTGTCAGATGAAGGCACAGTTCTGGAGATGTGATACAAGGGAATGTTGTTAGGAAACTGGCTTGGACAACTTGGTCTGAATCGTAACACAGACTAGGGTTACAATGAGACACATAATGGGAATCAGCAGTGAATATGCCTTGAGCCACTGTAACAGAAACAAACTCATTTTACCTGGATTAGAATCATAACCTTCTATCACCCAGGTTTATTAAAATGACTGTGATCATCCAACAGTTCCTCAATTTTTCCTTATTTCCTGAAGATAATGCTGTTTCAAGTTAAAGTCATGTGACTTTCAACTTGCTTCAGATCTCAACAGAGGCAGAACAGGGACACAGTGGCTGAAGGGGAGCCCAAACAGGGTCTGTCTCTGGAAGTGCAGGGCTCCTGAAGAACAATGGCATTTTCATGTGCATGTAGTCTACTCCCATTTCCATTCCCACTTCGGTTTGTGGAGAGGAACAGAGCAGGAAATTAAACTGCTCCCTTCTCCATTCATCCACGACCCTTCGAGGGGATGCTGTCTGTACAGACAGAAGAAGGCGCATAGCTACACCATGCTGACCACATACAGTCTGTGTGCACACCAGTTTTTCAAGGATTCAAGAGTTATCAGGCTGGAATTACCTTTTCACTGCATGATTAGCAATTTCTCTCCTGTGAAATGTTAAGACCACCCTTTGTCACTGAGGCACCACTATCCTCCTACCCCAATCTCCTTGCAATGTCCTACTCACTACAACACATGCTAATGTGCTGGAAAGAACAGACACCTGCCTCTTGGAGGGTAGTCCCAGCCTTCTGAATTCACAGATGTCACCCCATTCAACTGTCTTCACTTCTCCTCAGCCTACTGAGCCCCTCACGGTGCCTTCTCATAACACTGAAAATTATTCTGCACTGGGAGAATGCTGCTCCCACCAGCACAGCTGCTAATTATCAGTGTGATTATTCTCTGCTGGGGTTTCAGTTACATCCCTCTTTCTGGCTAAAAGGCCCCTGCAAAGACCTAAAGCCTTCAGGGCTCTGGGCTGTGCATGATTACTATCAAGTTTAAGTTCAGGGAACTGATTCAGACCATGTACTACCCACGGCTGCCAGACCTTAACCTCCCAAGCAGTCGGGAGAGAGACACAGTCACCATGCCTCAGCTGGACAACTGTGCTAAACAATTTAATATGGCCCATTGTGTTGCAGCAGCTCATGGATTCTTCTCTTTGGAGCTGGGGCAGAAGCATTAAGTCACCAAACTTACATGATTTACACGGTGTATTGTTTGTGTGCTCTGAGACTCTGCTTTCATCCAGTCGCAGCCTGCCGTGGTTCCACGGGTATTTCACATTCGACCGAATTTCGAACCGCCCCTGCTTTCCATAGTAGTCCCCGATCACCTGTGCAAAACAAGAAAGGAATGAAGAGATTTTCCTATCAACTTAGAGACGTGAAACAAACTGGAGAGAAGTATCACTCACTTGACTCCTGTGGCACAATGTTGAATCTCAGAGAAGAGGCTGAAGGGGTCTGTGGGAGGTTATGTGCATGCCCTGCCCCAGGGCAGAATCAGATGAACAAAAGCATTCCTGACAGATGTTTATCTAATCTGTTCATGAAAGCCTTCAAAGACAGAGACTTGAGAATTTCTGTAGCAATCATTCTGCAACTTAGCTAGCCTCACTGTCAGTTATTTTCCCTAGCATGCAACGTAAAATTCTTTTTTTGTAATTATCCATCACTTGTTACCGAATTGCCAGTGATCATAGAAACTCTTCCTTTCTGAAATACTGCTTCACATTTTCACCGGCTCTTATCTGACTCTGCCCTCAGGCTTCTCTTCTATATAAATCCAGTTTACAAAGCTTTTTAACCTTCTGAACATTCTTCCTCCTCTTCCTGGGCTTTTATTCAATTGCTCAGTAGTGAGTTGAGTGTTTAAGATTGTCACCCAGCTATGTCAAAGCATCCTTAGACATGAGGCCAGGCTGGGCATGAACAGACCAAGAGCAGCCCTGGCCAGAAGGGCTTAGGGGTGCTGTGGGTGAGAGGCTGGACATGCCCCAGCCATGGCACTCAGAGCCCAGAGAGCCAAACATGTCCTGGGCTGCATCCAGAGCCCCGTGGGCAGCGGGGCAGGGAGGGGATTCTGCCCCTCTGCTCTGCTCTGCTGAGACCCACCTGGAGATCTGCATCCAGCTCTGGGGTCCCAGCACAGGAAAGACAGGGACCTGCTGGAGTCAGTCCAGAGGAGGCCACCAAGATGATCAGAGGGATGGAGCATCTCTGCTGTGAGGAAGGACTGAGAGAGCTGGGGTTGTTTAACCTCAAAAAGAGATGCCTCTGGGGAAATCTCACTGCAGCCTTTCAGTACTTCAAGAGGGCTTATAAAACAGAGGGAGAACAACTTTACCATGGGTGAGTGACAAGGGAAATAGATTTAAACTAAAAGAGGAGAGATTTAGATTATATGTTTGGCAGAAATTCTTTGCTCTGAGGGTGGTGAGGCACTGGCACAGGTTTCAGAGAGAAGCTGTAGATACAGCTTCAACATCCCTGGAAGTATTTAAGACCAGGTTGGATGGAGCTCAGAGCAATCTGGTCCAGTGGAAGGTGTCCCTGTCCATGGCAGGGGAGTTGGAATTGGGCAATCTTTAATGCCTCTCCCAACCTAAGACCTTCTGTGGTTCCAGAAATTCAAGCAGTTTGAGTGCTGAGACTCTCAACTACACACTCCAGGCTGGAGTTTTCTGTTTCAGCAGGATTTGGAGGTACTTCATCATGTTAAGTTAAAACCTTCAAATCTTATATTTCTGTAGGTGTTAATATTTACATATGTGTTATTCTGGTAGTATGATAGTATTTTTTCGTACCAATTCATAAAGGCACTTCAGAATTTCCGTCCTGTCTTCAACAGTTTCAGGCTTTATTCAAGATAACCTATGTTGAATCTACTGCAGCATTGTGGGACTCTATTGTGCTAAGAGTAATGGGTCATTCATGTGAGAACAGTTCTAAAAACATCTATGTGCAGCAGCAACACTATGTACTGTGACACTGAAGTGGTCAGAAGCAATGGCTGAAGCACATCTATAGATCTATTTGTCCTGGCATGGATAAAACCCAGATATTAACACACAAAGTGAAGAATTCAATACCCTGTTCAAACCTTTCACCTGCATTTCATTTTGAAGCCAATGACTTTAAAGAATGTTTGCTCTGGTTAAATATGCAAAGTAGATTTTACACTAAATAAAGAAACTTATTTCTCTCGCAGTTGCAACTGGGATATAAATCCTTTGAAGAAAAAATGTGTTCAACATTTGTCCAAAAATTAAGGCAAATTCAGTAAACTAGAAAATATAGAGACTATTCATGGGCAGCAGATTATTTATTAAGAGATTGTTTCATTTATCAAACAGGAGTGGGCAAGTCCTCTACCAGCAAGACTTAAATAAGAAAGTATGCAGAATGGTGTAAGAACAGAAAGCTGTAAGCAGCAACCACACAGACTCAGATCAGAAGAAGGATAAAGATTTTTGAAGAGCAGGAATGGTTCGTCTGTGGAACAAACATTGAGGGTACCAGCAAGGCAGTCCCTGCTCTTTCAGTGTCTCCAAACCAAAAAATAACACCTGTTACAGCATAAGCTTTAGTCAAGTGTAAACTACAGGGCTCCATAAAGGTTAAGAAACCTGCCTGTGTCATAGCAGAGATCAAACTAGGAAATCTCTAGCTTTAAACTCTGTGAACGGACCTGGGGGAACAGCTCTGCCCTAACATCCATCCATCTGGCACAGTTCAGCCAAGAAACATTCTCATGCACAGAAAAAATTGTCCAGGTGAATAGAACAAGTTAGCAAAGAAACAATGTTTTTAGAGTGAGGCATGAGGGTAGAAATTACGCAGCAGACAAAAGTAGTAAGTAATCACATGTAAAATGTTAATTGCATGCGTATTTAAGTATCTAATAAAGCACAGGGAAATTCCACAATAAGTTAAAAGAAAAAATGTAACATTTAATAAAAATGTAGTCTAAATTGCAAGTGAAAGAGCAATGGAAGGAAGGGTAAGAGAGGGAAATTAAATTGATAAACGAGATAAAAAGCTACTGGGCTGAACAAACAGAAGAAACACAGGTTGTTCACACTGAAGTTATCCCAACCATTTTGTACTCCTACTGCCCTGGGAGTGTCTGCAGTTTACTGCTGTAGTTTTTCACATAATGTTACACACTAAAACACACGAGATATCCTCACACTTTTAAAAGGGCTCCTTGAATTTTTCTCTGCTGCAGTACCAACAAGAACAATGTAACTTCACTGAATTCAAAACCACATGTTGAAATGTCCAGCTCAGATACTGCTGCTTTATGTTTGAGCTTGCTGAAATTGGGGAGACCAACAAAGCTGAGGTTGATGATGATTTTGCAACTAACAAAAGCACTACACTGCAGCTGCACTTAGGGCACTGCATGTATTAATGAACTCAGCCCAGACAAGCTATTCTCTGTGTGCAGCTGGTGCTGCTTTTCACAGACTTTTTCACAGTCCATCTCTTCCACTCCTAGTGGAATAACCTATCTGGTGTATCTGGAGCCACCTGATTAAAATGTTTCTTAAACACTGAAAACAAAGCACTCAGGAATGGCTGCCTGACATACAAGGCCAGGCAAGGTCTGTGTTCCTGCTTGTGGTTGACCACAGTGTAAGATTTAAATACCTGTGTTAATACATCAGGATAACTTGTGCATCACTGTTTTTCTAAGATCAATCTTTCTTCCCACTAGGGAATAGAAGGCCTTGCTCATTTTAATTTCTCATATTCAAAATCAGCAGTACTTAGCCAGCTTGTGAGAGTTCACCCTTTAGTTAAAGGCTAGCATCAAGTGAAGTTGCATTGTTAAAGAAAATAAAAAAGTTTAAAAAACTTATTGCAACTACTTCAAAATAGCTATTTTGCAGAAAGGATTTGGTCTTTAAATTGATTAGATTAAACCACCAAGTAAAGAGATGATATCATGTTACTTTACACTGAATTACTAATTCATCAGTGGCCAACTGCAATGGTGTTTATTTCCTTACCTCCTGTGTGCCTGCCTCCGGATCTGTCATTCCAATCACAGAGAAATCCCCATATCTGTCTCCATTGGCATCAATGGACACCTGCCCTGCAATGCCTAAAGAATGGCATGTAAGGAATCAGAAAATTAATTAGTTAAAATACTGAGCCTTTCCAAGCAAAACACGAAAACAGTGGACAGGTTTTTACAGACTGATATGACAGGAAATCTCATCAGTCTCCCTGCATTTTTGTTGGCATTCCAGAAGAAATTGTAATTTCATCTCGGTGTCTGCATTCCTGAATTCTTAACATTTCTCCTTTTTAAATATCAAATGTGTGAGACTGGAGAATACGTGAGAAAAATCTAATCCAAAACCCAGCATGTAAGACTAAAACACAAATATATTGAATGTGAATTATTTACAGAGGGCTTAATCCTGAAATACCTGACGATGTCTCAATAAAGAGAATCCAGCTCATGTGCTGCAGAGGACAGAGGGTCATAGACCTAGATCCCACAGGCTGAAGGGGCTGCTGCACCCATAAACCAGTCCAATGTTGTTTCCATCTAATGGGATGCTGGAGATGGCATGGACAAGGGGCACCATGTGCAGTAAATATGAACTAAGCCCTGCATTCATCTACATAAGATTAACTACATAATACAGTGCAGTTTGGTTTATATTCTTAGCACGCCATTTCATTTCCTTGTTCTACAATTTCTAGAAAACTTTGGGGCAACTGCGACTCATTGATTCATAGGATATCTCAAGTCTGAAGGGGCTTCAGGAGATCTTGAGCCCAACCTCCCACTCAGAGCAGGGTCAGCCAGGAGGATGCTCAAGGTTTTATCTGCTCTCCAAAATCTCCAAGAATGGAAACTGCACAGCCTCCTGGGGCAACTTGTTTGATCTGTCACAGGAAATGAACACATCCTTGGATTCAGTATGAACTTCTTCTTTAAACATATGTCCTTGTGTACAAAAAACTTGGCTTCAAGCCCTCGAGGTCTAAGTCAAATGGGTTCTTAAAATCCATCAAACAATACCAATTAACTATGGTGAAGACATCTGAAGACTGCTGATGCACTTTTTCACCTCTCATATTCTCAAATGTGGGACCAAACACAGCCATTTACATCTGTGCAAGGCAAACAGGGGTCATTGTACATCCATGTTACACCAACTACATGCCTAGACCAGGCAAAAGTCGTGGAGATTCAAGCTCTCAGTGATAATCCATCAGAAAAAGAGGTCAAATATTCAGAATATAAATTTCCCCCAATGTGCCTAATGACAGTGAGCGTGCAACAGACTTAACACACCTCCATTTGGTCTGGATCTGTTCAGATTTAGTGATGTCAGGAGTATTTCAGCCTGCTGTGGTTTTCAAAATATGTAGTAGTAATCAGAAATTGTTGTTAAACATCTATTTCATTATAACAACACAGTAATCAAGCAGCTGTCAATTCAGCTACTGCAGGGAAATCGAATGCGTGTAACAACCACTTGGCTGTGAGACACTGAAAGAAGAGGCCACCCTGAAGAACTGTGATGTCCCTGCTTACACATCAATTTGGATTCTGAATCTGACAGGAGGCGCTAATTGGAACAGACCCTTTAGTGACCTAAGAAAACCAAAACGCAGTTTTTGCAAATAGGTACTGAAATTGAAACTTGGATTTCCCATTGGATTGTTTTTTTCAGTAGGACAGACTAATTTTCAATTTTTCATCTGAATCAAAAATAGGAGTTTGAAAAGTTGTCATTTCCTTAAGAAACAGAGGTAGGAAATTTTGAAACAACCTTAATGAAGAACTGCATCTGCATGGAGGTGAAATGATTTGATCTCTACTTTCTTGCTGTTCTTTTATATGAGATACCTAGATGCAAAAAATTTTGCTACTTTTTCAGAGGAAATGCCAATGAATAGCAGATATTCTCCACCAGATGTACCCTGAAGTTATATCATGTTGTCTTTAACAACCCAATCAGCAAGAAATCCTTTAATCACCTCAGCCTTATCCTGCCCTAAGCCCCTAATGTCTGTGAAGCTGTGGCAGGCAGATGGAATTCAGCAGGAAGCAGCATCTACATTCTATTGGGAGTCCTGATAAGTCAGAGCGGGCTGCAAAATGAGGTGCCAAGACAATCAGATATCTACACGTCAGAAGTTAAATTAATGTCTTTAGTGAAACTGGATTTCTCATTTTAAAGGCCTGCAAAAGTCAAAGGGAATTACAAAGCTTCAGTCCTGCAGCAGAACCTGATGGGTGTATGCATGAATTGGGCTTTGTGATGTTGCATCCACTGCAGAGAGGGGCTCACAGGCAGAATAAAGGGACCTGATCTTCCTTAAGGGACTGGTTTGCAAGACATTGAGCTAAAGGCCTCTTTCAAAATCAGTTTTATGACCAGCAAAGTACTGCCACAGGGAGGAAATGGCACATGACTTACAAGCATTTTGACCTTTTCAACTCTACCCTCACAGCCCAACTCAGCTACATTTTCAGAACAGGTCAGTCACCAGCAACAATCTGGTTTTCACAAGTGGGGACAGAGAACATTTTTTCCTCCTGCCAGGTTTTACAAGCAAGGTGTGAGAATCAGCCACGTGGCCCACGTGGAGCTACCAAGGATGCATGGGCACACCAGCTGGTGCCTTCCTGGAGCACAAAACAGGAGCAGAGAAAACGCAGGCTGTGCTGGGGCACCTGCTCATGCACAGCGCAAACGGAGAGGCAAATCCTTAGACACCAGATTCTCTCCCTTAAAGCAGAGTGTTTTGGGGAGCCAGGAATGTGAAGAGAGATAGCAGGACACCAAGCACAACCTACAGATGGTGCAGGGCTGGTTATGGGATGATTGCAACCAGCATAATTTAAAGCAATCTGTGAGTTCCCTTAAGCTGCATTGAGTACTCTTTTGCCTTGTGTTCAGGCCAAAATTTGAGAACAGAAAATTGATTTGGAGCTGCTGCCCTTCTTGCCTTCCTACACTATGTCCAACATGTTTTTAGAATTGAGAACCTGGCCACTGTGGTTTTTCTTATACATTCAAATGAACCATTCGCTTTTTATCTAGAGGAAATGTTTCCTTCTCTCAGGCATTTCCACAGTAAATCTTGCCAGTCCTACATCAAATGACTGGACTATTACATGAGATGGATGGGAACATTATAAAGAGATGGATGGAAATATTTTAAAGGATGACAGACAAAACCAGTAATCTTCAGTTTCCTTATTACAGTTCTTACCTGGCAAAAGCATCCTGCATTGCTTTACATCAGCAAGGTGGCACACAAGAGCCAGTTGCACTGCAGAACTGCAGCCTCCAGGATTAGGCACAGAAATGCACATTGCTGTTCAGCTGCTGCCTCTGAGACAACTCACACAGCTCCTGAAAGGAGGCTGGGGGAAATCCTTCTAAGGCCCAAAGGAATCCCATTGAGAAGCACAAAATAACCCCAACCCTGGCACCTGCTTGCTTCCATCCATTCCCAGGCTTTCAAGATAAAGAAGTGAAATGGAAAAAATGAGGCAATCTTAGAGCTAATAGATGAATGTGAGCAAAGCGAGCAGCTGTAATCTTTTCAAAAACAAAGAAGGAGCCTGAGAAAATTATTGGTATTTCTTTACAGTATCAGTGAGGGTCATAAAATTGTTAGGAGTTTTTTGAACTGAGTTAAGACCTCAACAGTTGGTGCAAAAAAAAGTCAGACTGGTGAGGTATATGTGAGCCAGCCTTAAAGATGTACATGGTTTCATTTGGTTACTTTCCTCTCTCTTAGGAGTGCAACAGGTATGGGTCCTTACTTTGCACAGAACAAAGACCTGAGTTTTCTTGACTCTGAAAACTGGAATTGCATATTAACTCTTACCTTCATATGTTCTGTTCCGTGTTTGTTGAACAATTTTTTCCCCATCTTTCTTACTGAAACCAATCTTCAGGACTTCCTGTAAAGCTAGAGCATAAAGAAGAATAGCATCATGGAATCCTTCCACAAACATGTTCACCTAAAAAAGAAAGAAGAAGAAAAACCAATGGCAATTGACACATAACAAATTCTTTCTTTCCTGGGGAATTGCGTAACTAGAATGAATCTACTAATTAATCAAAGTGACTAATTTGGAGAGTTACTTTCTCAGCTACTGAAACACAAAGGAATCTATCTCAAAAAAACCTCAGGGGGACAACGGCAACTTCTGACTCACTTTTAAAAACTGTTAACTTCTATCTGCTGTTCTGGACATTCAAATCACACTTTAATGTTGTGTCTGAATAGCTCTGCAGATAGGGGAGAAATTTGCAGATCCCAGTTCCCATGCCCAGAGGCACAAATTCTGCATTTGACCACGTGAGATTCTGTAAGGTGCTGAGCACCCTCATCCCACAGCAGCAAGCATAACCCCCTCCCTCTGCACAGGGGACTTAGCACCTCTCAGGACTGGGAAGTATTTCTCTCAGGATTTTTTTTGGAGAGCACAACTGGTGGATTTGCTTGTTTAATGATTACTACTTCCATTTCTGGCCCTTGTTCAGCCAAACATCTCTCCACTACCAAATGAGCAATGGAGAAAACTACTTACTGTCTCCAGTAATGTGCTCTCTGAAACTGCCAGGAGAAACTTTTCCGGCCCTTTATAGTTTTCTCAGTAAGTTATATGAAATAAATGAAATAACCCTAATAACCCTAACCCTGCTTTATAACCCTAACAGAAAAGAAGATTGCTGCCAATGAACCTTCCTAGGCACCCTACAGTTTTTGTTCTCTGAGTTACAGCAACTGTTAACAGCTGAATGCTGCAGAAACATTACAAGTTTGCTCTCAGGAGCCTGATGTGCTTCAGTGGTGAAGCAGTAATTATTTCAGGAGTGGAGTTCAGATGGAGATCCATCAGCAGAAGCTGGTGCAGCATGACCTGAGCAGCACAAGTACTCCTCTTCAGCAGGCAGCAGATCACATTCCAGCAGTGCAATGCTCAGTGCACAGTAATTCAGAATGAATTATCTTTTCAGCTCCAAGAAAGATGTTCCCATCCACTCAAGAGTTTCACTACAATAAAAAAAACCTCCTGACATCCTAGCAAAGGAGTAAACGCATTATGGGGTCTCTTATTGCCACTTTCTGTGAACAACTCACCTCTACAAATATTCTCCTGGACAGAAGTAACGTTTAGCTTATCTTTCACTTCAGTGCATCCAAACAATTTAAAATGTTAGTAGATTAAGTGCTACTCTAACTCTCACAGGTTTAGCTGCACATTAAAAATGTTACAAGACAGAACATGTGGCCAGCTAACTAAATAACTGCTCTACAGATAAAAAGTATTACAGAGTTGATTGGCTAAGCTGAACTAATCAAACCCTGATAATGTAATTACATCTAAGACATTCCTTCACTCTAAAGCAGTTGCCAACAGTAAGGAGAATTTTGGAATTATTTACTGATACTATAAAAGTTTACATTGCTCTGACATTTAAAACTGGACTTTCAGTAACTCCAACCTATGCTGCAGTTGAATGCATCGCATTCAGCAGGGGAAAGAGCCCACAGTGGTACAGGAGATGCAGAACAGCTCAGCTCTCTCTGACAGCCACAGACTAAAGGGCAGCAGCAGTTATTCTGAACTAAAGAGAAAGCCTGAAAGAAGAGGTGAAAGTCAGGCTTTTGGAGGAATTAAAAGAGCTGATGGACAGAGTGCATACTAGGACAGGCTTTGCCAGCAGGGGCTTTAACTTTTCAGAACTGAAAAAAAACCCAACCAAACTAAGCAACCACAAAGCTCGACAACTGGCACTGCTTCATGTGCCAGTGTTAGAGTCCAAGTGGCCTGCGGATGATCAAACTGCAGCTTTCTTTATGTGACAGTCTTTCTCTCAGGAGAGAAATTAGACTCTCCAGTAGCTATACCTCCCTGCTGGCTGATTTACAGTTTGTGGCTGGCATTTGTTTCAAGGAAAGCTATTTGTCACTTCTTTTGTCAATGGCAAAGACATCAGTGTAACACTTCAAAATCCATTTTGTCAGCTAATTTCAAACTGAAAGTTACTCATGCCACCAGCCTGAAAACCCTTCTGTAGAAACTACAGATTTGCCATATAAGCCTTGTCAAAACTCACTTGGAAGTTTGGGACATTACTGCCATAGCCTCTTGCCAAAGCTCCACTTGGCCAAAACCCCTGACATAACATGTGAAAAATCACATTAGAAAATCATCAGAAGGTTATTTATGCCAATGCTCAGTTGCTCACACACAAACCCCAGCATTTTCTCTCCTGTTGTCAAGGAAGCTGAAACTATGGGTAATTATTCCATTTGAAATCTTCTGAAAGAGTTGTAATTACTGTTTGCAGATGGGATTGCATTTACACTCCCCAGCCAAACCATATGCTGGGCACACCTGAGACTTTTCACATTAATCCAGAAACACATTTAAGCAGCAGCTCTTGAAAGGGGATACAGGATCCCATGAAGGGAATAAAGTTCTCCTGCATATCATCTCAATCAATCATTTCTAAGTTGCCACAATTCCGCACAGACCATGGGTTGCATGATATGTAGGACAGAGGAATATTAAAATGTGAAGTAATGGCTGCAAAAAATTTTGAAGCATTTGCTCTTTGCTGCAGGAAAAGCATTAAAAAGGGCTTGACCATAAAGTTTATATTCTAGGAATGCTTCAAATGGGAATGAGAGTAATTGTGAAGATGTCTTCACAGGCTGTTTGAAGGTGTCCATGGTAATTAATAATGTGTTAGTTCAACCTCAGACACCCTCAGGATAAAAACTGAACAGAGTATGAAATCTGTTAAAGGCCCACTAATCTTATTGGTAATTAAAAGTTCTTTTAGCTGAGCTCTAATAAAAAGTAGACTTTTTTTTCTTATAGTGTTTTCCGTTTTCATTTATGCAGCTTTTTAATTACAGGTGTGAGCAGAGCTCCAAATGCTGTGATCACAATTGGCATGTCAGATCTCCTGAAACGTTGCTGTCTTTGGCCCATATTGCACAGCAGGGCCACCCCCTCAATGTGGCAGCAATGCAGAGAAGCTGCCAGGTTTGCTAAACATCTTTGGAGGCTGAAGCACCAATATATGGGAACCGCTTTCTGAGCTATCTTCTGTATTACTTTCACATCCTGTTCTAATAACATATACCTAAAAAGCAAGTATGCTAACTGCATGGGTGAGTAAGAAATATACCCCTTTTACCCTCCTGCCTTTCCACTCTAATTAATCATCTTCTATCAGAGAAAAGAAAACAACCAAAACCCAACAACCCCTCTCAGTGGAAATCACAAGCATAAATTTTACCCAGTTCAGAGTTATAGTTCCCCAAGCAGCTATATTGTGACCACACTGTTCATATATACCAAGGTGTTAACAGCACACACAGCAATGCAAAATACTACCGATGTGGAAGACAGCCAAGCTACAGCTATGCAGGACCCATAATTTTCCATATCCTGCCTACTGACTGTAAAATAAGATTATTCTCTTCCATCTGGAACTGCCCAGCTCTGAATCACAGCACTTACAGCAATTAGTACCACTTCCATGCTTAGTGGGGAGCACCATCATCATCACTTTTTTTCTATTGAATAGCCAAACAACTAACGTTTCCCAAATTTGGTCTCTGCATCTACTTTCCAGTACATCCACAGTGATTTTCAAGCTGTCAAACTATAGTTTCAGCCCAAATCAGTGAGGACCCTAAGGAACTGCAGAGGGCTGTACCCAGAGGTTTTGCAAAAATCTTACCAATTCACATATTTGACATGATGCTTCTACTACCTCATATTGTTTCAATGTATCTCAGTAAAAGTATTTTTCTAAGCAGTTGCAATTTAACTGTCAGTTCTCTCCTTTTAATCCTCCTTCACCAAGCCAATTATAATTATGGTCCTTTATTTATGAGCTTTTCTGAGAAGCCCTGACATAACCAACTTCCCTTACATGCATTCTTGACACATATCTTTGGTTGTCTTCTGCTGACTCACTATCCAGCACTACTCAGTTAACTCTGCAGCAGGGTTTTCTTTCTTTAAAACCATTTGTTGATGTTGCATAGTCCCATTCAGGACATTGCCACAGCCCATGCTATTCTAAGTACTTGTTTATGGCCCTGAGATGGTCAGGGGCCCTCAGTACTTTGATGAGTTGCTATGACCTTGCTCTGAGCTGTACAATTCCAGAACAAGGTGCTCATGATTCCCATATACTAGATGATCAACATATAGAAATCATTCATATTTAATTTTTTTAAAGATAAAATATCATAATTACAAATTGATTTTGTGTTAAATTTCTAATTTACATAATCCCAGTGAGAAACTCTGTGTGGACCTGACATGCAGACTGAGAACGTGAAGCTGAGGTAACAATATTCTTACACCTGATCATCACCTGAGAAAAGATGAAGTGCATTTCAAACCATCAATCTCATGTGCAGTTTCAGCTTTGCAGTCATGTGCTAGTCCTACTGCCATAACACTACCATGTATCATCCTGCATGCTACCACCGTAACAGGATTATCACAGCTTTCACTAACCCATCATCCATCTCCTCAGACCCTCACAGGATTTCTTCATTCTGTTATGCAATAGAAACTCACAGAGCTCCTGAATATCACCTATGGATAACAGCTACTCCCAGGCACTGGGACTGGGATTTCATGGACTCCCAAGCACAACAAATGCAAAGCCACGGGATAGACCCACAGGCAGCTGCCATAAACAGCATGTCTTGGCGTTCCTACAGACAGGGATACCTCACCTGACCTGTTCCACATCACCATGGAACCAAAGCAGGAACTGGAAAGGAGGATAAAGCTGTAAGACAGTTAATCAAATCTGTATGTTTAGATGCCTAAGACTAAAAATAAGGACTGTTCACTACATACAGCAAAATACAGTAAAAACATATACTGCTCCCCCACTGGACCTTAGTGCTTGAAACAAACTGTAAAAAAAAGGAAAACATAATAGAAACACATGCTTTCTTCACAGAAGGCCATTTCCTCAATATTTAATTCAAAACTGAAAAAGAATATATGGCATTACACCAAATCCTGGGCAACAAAGCTGTAGCCAAGAACAGCCTCATGCTGTATTCAATGATATCCAGTCTCCATAAATATATAAATGGGCACCTGCTCAAGAACACATGAAGCCAGGGCTCAGGACTTGGTTTTCTAAAGGACATACAACTATCCAAGCTTACTTTATTATTTGGGGCTGGAACTCACATCTCTCCCTAGGAAAGGAGGAAGAGCATAACAGTAAAACATTGTGCATATCTCAGAGACATTTATTCAAATACTGTTCCATCAATTTCGTGTTTCACAGGGAGACAGTGTTTATGTGGAAACCCATAAGAGATTTTTCTTATAGGGGAGCATGTGACTTTATTATTGGGATTCTTCAAACTGAGGCTTATACTTAACTCTAAAATTTATAGCTTAAAAATTCAGCACTGCAGTCAAACAAGATATCACTTCCCTCTAAGGAGGCTTCCTCCAACAAGGCTGCCTGCTTGTATTCATCTCCTTGCCAGTATTTCCTGGAGCAGCAGTGATGCTGACAGCAGAGGAGATGAGGTGTGTGCTCGACCCAAGCCGTCTGCACACCAGGCAATGTGTCCCTGGCAGGAGGAATTTGCAACTGAAGCCCACGTTTAGAGATTCTGGGGCACAAGTATAGCTTGCAATTCATCAGCCCCCCATTTCCACCATGAAAGAGGCTGCACCATTCAAGAGACAAGATGTATAGCAAGATCCCTGCTCTTTTCTGCACTTTCTATTTGATTTGGACACAAAGATGCTGTGCTGCAATTAAGCCCATTTCTTTGAGGGTGAGACCATGCCTCTGCCTGCCTGCACTGTTCAGCTGGTACATGAGCTGATGTGCACTCCAGGCATGCCAAACCACTGCTGCCTTTGCTCCACTCAGACAAAAGGATGCTTACTCCAACAGGACTGAAGTACCACTAGTGACAAACTCCCATTGACTTTAAAGCCAACCATAGAACAGAAGCCATATTCCAAGAAGAGGTCTGCTGAAATAAAATAAATTAACAAAAAGAAAATAAAAGAAAATTAACAAATTGCAGCAGTATCTGTGATTTACTTTAAAAAGGCAGTCAAATTAAGGGAGTTAAGGCTATTTGTCAGTGAAGGTTATTTTCTTGCTATGGAAAGAAAACTAACCACAAAGTCAGCTCCTTTGCTCTTGTATCTCATCTCATTCTTCAAGCCTTCTTCCTTGCTTTTCTTTATACCCTGTTCTTGAACAACTAGTAGATTTACACACATTCATCTGGCTGGGGCAGCCACAAGTTGCTCTATTGTCTCAATGGTGAACTGAAGCAAAAACCTATTCAGTCCCAGACTACAGGGAAGTTGGGCTGTGAAATGTCAGCTAAAACACATCAGGCTACAGTGACAACTGAGATACAAAGGCATGGAGAACACCTTCCACCCCACTGCCTGCAAAAGCTGCCCATTCTTTGTTTTTTGCTTGCAACACTCTTCTATGGTTATCTAAAAAAATAGCTGTAAACCCCCAGTGCCTGCTGCCAACAGGCTGGGCAGAAATTTCCAGATACAGCCAAAAAGAGCTCCTTCCAATAAACTCAGAAAGAGGAACTGTCACCTCAGCAGACTCAGAACCTTACCCGCAGTCAGTTCACATCAAGGGGCTCTGACTGCTGCACTCAACCCATGGCCTGACATCACTGGGTTCTCAGAGTCTCCCCAGACCTCCACTGGCATGGCCAAAGCAGGGGCAGGCTGAGCTGAGAACTGCCCTGCTCCAGGAACAAGATGCTCTTCTGGACCAGATTTTCCCCCTGAAAACCTGTGTGGGATTTATTTCTGGCTCTATCCATTGTGTTCACTGACTCCTTTCGCACCCTGCTACCAGCCACTTTACCCCTCTGTAGTTTTGGTTCTTGCATTACCTCTTAATGTTGCCCTCAAAGGAGTTCAGTTGATGTATCTAAGGAGCAGAAGTGTTTTGTACCAGAACTCAATTACCTACAGAATAGTCATGTAGGGGTATTTCTCCTTTATGTATGATTTACACGCATACTATTCACCTTTAGAATTTATCTCTAAAGAGCTCCAGGTCACCTATCAAGGAAAAGGATAGAATCAGAATAACATTATTGAGCTCTTGCAGTTCAGGTGAAATATCCCATGTTTATAATACATCTCTTATATCAGATGAACAACTAATGCAAAGGATCTCTAGCACATAGCACAATACTGTGACTGCCTGAATACTGAAGGGATCTTAACCATAAAAGGTACAGCTGTCATTTATAAAATTAACCTTCCTACTTTTTTAGGATTTCCTGGCTTCTAATAATCTATGTGGTCATTCACGTGATGAATTACAAAACTATGTCCAGAAATTATACATCTAGTCATAGTGGTGAAACACAAGAGGTATTAAAGAAATTATTCTTTTCAACTGAAAACACTCAACACAGAGAAACTAAAATATGCTTGTTTTAAATAGATTTTTCTAAGAATCCCCACTGGTAGCCTGATAATCTATTGCACAGTTGTAATCAATGCTTACATTTTAAGTTGGCATTTATATTGGGACATTTTAACAGTAGATAAACAGCAGAAAAAAACCACCCTCCCCCCCATCCTTTCATTAGATATTAAGTTTTCTATGTCAGTGTGTAAGAAATTTTTACAAGCAGGAACATCTCAGTTTTCAGGATGACAGTCACTCATCTGAAAAAATCAGTTCCACTTGCTAAAATAAGTTAAAGTGGTTTAAATGAATTCAGAGCTAGGACAAACAGGAAGGACATTTTTTGTTAAATGTTTATCCTTGTACAATGTGCAATTGTTTTGGGTTCTGGATTACTAACATTATCACCAAACCACAAAAATCACAGACACATTTTATTTTGTGTATTAAAAACTCTAAAGATTACATTAGTTCTCATGCAAAACACAGAAAAATCACTGTATCACTTTGGAGACAACTCATGTGTTCAAACCGAATTTACCTGTGCTACATTAGCTCGTGGGCTAGTAAAGTCTTAAATGCGGTAAAAAACACACCTGACGAAAAGGACCATTTGATTTCTGCTTTGCAACAGATTAGCAAAGACTACTCAGCGGAGAATTTGCTTTACAGTCATAAGGGCTGGATAAACACAGATGATTTAGACATGGCCAAAAGCAGTGCTTAGCTCAAAAGTATGCTTGGAGCTGGGATTAGTCATCTAAGGTCCTTATTAAGTACCAGGCAAAAATTAGGCACACAAAACCAGGATTCATAAGACCCAGCATCCCACCTCACCCTTGCCAGCAGAGGAGGCAGAGAATGAGGGATGATGTGACCCTGTTATTCTCACACAGGCAGGTAACAACTCCCCACTGCATGAACTTGCAGTCAAGCCTTTACAAAACCCCATAGGGCAACAGTCCTTTAAAATTCCCTGCCCCTTTCATCTAAAAGCCCTGGGCCTCCTGTTACTGAGTCAGCATGAGAACTTCAGGATCCAATCTCTGCCTACAGAGAATCTGAATTCCACCCTTCCCCTGCCCTGTCTGCAGGGCATCCTGAGGTGGAGGCACTCCTGGAACTGAAACCCAGGTGCTGGGGGAGAGGTATGATCTGCCAAGACCTCAGGGACCTCTGGGCTGGGAGTAAATAATTTGCTAGAAGAGCCCACCTGAGGCTGTGGTTGCCATGACAAATGATCCTTTTATTGAATACCAGGGTAAATGGGCATATGAACTTGTAAACTTTAATGGCATGGAACTAATGCAAACCCTCAGGCTGCTATTAGTCATGCTTCCATTCCAAATAATTTAAAATTTAACTATTTGGTTTTGTTATTTTCTTTCAGATAGTGGGTATCTGATGAAAGGTGTTCAGCTGGCTGATTAACCACCCCTTTGCTGGCATACCTGTGAGGATCCCATTAGCACAGGAGAGGTACAGCAGCTACCTCAGCAGATATTTGTGTGTACCTGCCAGCACACAGCAAGGTTCCAGCTACACACCTGAAACATGTCCTCCCACTCTCCAGCAGCAGCATGGCAGTCAATACCTCTAAATCTGAGGATTTGCAGCCACCCCTACAAACTAAAACCTCACTCTCATAGTTGCTTGCGTGCTTATTGATGGTCTGATCTCTGAGATCCTCCTTGGTTTTACTGTCTAAGGTATTTTGTAGTCTGCAGGCTGATGGGCTAAACTGGATGCATTGTACACACGCATTTCCCATCAAATGTAAATGTCCTGCTCAGTGAATGTCACCTTGTTCCCAGCCACAGAGCAAAGGGCGTCCTCACCTACCCTCCTCCCATTGTCCCGCGCCCCTTTCTCATGCCCCTCTCATTCATTTGCTCTGGGACAGAGACACTCCTTGTCCTTTCAACACGCTTTGATATATTAGTCCTTTTTAGAATGGGCTAGACCTTCTCATTTTTGTCCCAGACTTCTCTTCCTAATGAAAAAAGTATCTACTAAAGAGAGAAGGGAAGTTTTGAGTATCCTCCTGTGGGTTCCTGTGCCTCCTTGCATGCACAAGAACACCACTGCCTTTATTCACACAGCCCATTCTCACAGGCTGACTGTATTACCTCCTCAGCATTAGCTAAATTGTTAAATATCCCCCCGAAGAAAGAATAAAAAAATCAGAGCTGGCAGCACTGTACACTGACCTTCTCTTACAGCCCAAGGGAGTGGAGCACACCCAAGCCCTGCTGCCTGTCTTTGCCCTGCCAACACTCATACACCAGGGTGACCTGGCTCACCTACGAGACTAGCCTGCCCTTCTGTTTAAAGACTTTTTTATCCCTCTGGAGAATGAGCCTTTCCCAGAGCTATGTTCACCTTAACCCCCGAGCACTCAGCCATAAGAAATGAATGTGCTGACACAGCAGGAGATCTCAGACTTGAGGTGTTACTGATTGCCACCTATACTGGTTTTTCAGAAGGCTTGTCTCTTCAATGTCACAAAGTTGGACCCTGCCCTGCTGTCACTCAGAATCACTTTCACTCTACCAATACCCCAAGTGAGTGCAAGAAGGCTTCCCTGGACCACCTCAGCGTGGGACCTGCCAGTATGGAGGCAAAAACTTCTGCTCTGGTGCTCTCAAACAAGGAATTCACATTTCTAGCCTTGAAGAATTGTTCTTTCTTTATGTCCCTAAAGAAAACAAAGCATGGCTCCTTCCCCACACCTCCTGCCACCCTCATAATCAAACTCTCTGATTAAATTTCTTGGCTCAGCCAGAATTCAAACACTGGGCTCTTAACCCAACCTGTGTTACAACAGTGTGAGGTACCAGCACAGATGAGGTGAACCCTCCACAGCACCTGAGGTGCTGAGGCTGGTGCATCCCATCAGCCATCAGCAAGTGCAAAACAGCTTCCAGCTTCCTGCCCAGGACCCTGCTGCTGGCTGCAACACCATCCTGACATGGGACACCCAAACCTTGTTGAGCTGAGTATTTTTTCAATAAATAAGGAAGCTTCCAACTCAGTGTTATTTTCATAAGGTACCCAGAGAACAAGACTCACAGAAAAAGTCAGTGGCTGCTAAAAAGTCTGTAAAGCAAAGGTACTTAATTTTTCAAGTGCCATTTTAAGCAAAATGAGATACAGAGTCTTCATTCAAACATCTCAGAGCCCAACCTGAGGACCATTCTATACCAGTATCAAAAATTCTCTGTATTTATATTAAAACAATATCTCAATGGGACAAATTAGGTTTTCATTTACTAGCAATGCAAATGGCATGGAGAAGCACTAAAACCAGAAACAGGCTATGAATTTTTGCAGGAGGACATATTTTTCACACTTTATTAGTGGAAAATAAGATATATTTCTAGCAAGTACTTCAAAGAGAGCTTTACCCATAAATGTCTGAGTGCCTGTTTAGTGAAGTGGAATGTGAATATCTGTGAAAATATACAACATATCCATGAAGATCAACTCTAAAAACTTTTACATTCCCAAAAAGTTCAGACATTACTATTTCCAGACACACATACAGTTTTACACTATCTCCTCCATGGTTTAAGACAGCTTCAAAAATATGCTTAGATAGGCTAAAAAAACTAAACAAATCCACTGGAAAAGAGAAGAATAATATCTTTCTTTTACTGTCTTTTGTGACATCTGTTACTGGCAAATAACTTACTATTACACTGTAGTTTTGCTTAAGACCCTGACGTGCATGACACTGGTCTTTCATACCACTGAGGAAGCATTAACTTCAGGGAAAAAAAAAAAGTGTCTGCTGTATTCACCAAATTTAGCAGTTCATAGTTAAATACTCCTCTTACAGAAAATAAAGACACTCTCATTAATTCCAAGGGGTGAAGGGTTGGTTGTGAAAATCCTAAATATGTTTTACAAATAGAATTCATCTTGTTAATAAGCTGGCATGTGAAACCGTTTTTTCCGGCTGCTGAAAGCAGCTTGTGGTTTCCTTTTATTCTTTCGAACACAATTAGCAAAGCACTCCAGCAGCTGAATAGACCCATTCATTTGAACAAATTATCCCCTGGCAGGGTTTGGGGGTTCTTTCTTTTTTTTTTTTTTCCCCCCTCCTTAAATCTTCTCAAAACTCTCTCCCATCCTTATGCAGTCAGAAGACACAAAAGCCTGCCTGACATTAATCTCGCCTGCCTGTGCCTGAAAAAAGGCAAGTGAGAAGGATATTGCTGAATAAGTTACATTTTCAGCATCACAGCTACAAGACTGAATTGCTCACTTCTCGCAACCTTATCTTAGCTAGTGTGCAATCCTAATTAAAAGGCTGACGTAAGGAATACACACAGGGAAGAGTCTGGCAGGGATGTTATGGATGAGATGATAAACTTTATGAGCAAAGCTACCTCCCATGTAGCTTTTGTAGTTAACTGTTGGAGCTAGAAAGGTTGCTCTTTAGTGCACCGTTTCTCCTTTTAGAGGGCTGAAAATGGTAAGTAAAATAGAGTTACCCTTTCTAATAGGGAGTAGCATCTTGCTGATCTAATTAATCTACATAGCTCATTCTTTCACTGAGATTACTTTACTGGCAAATCAGGCTCCAGTTCTCTTCTCCTGATGCTCATTTTCAGGGTGAAAAAGGCTGTGGGTAGGATAAAACCCACTCATCCACCTCGTGAACAATGCTGTCATGTAGTTGACACAGCAGAAATATTTGTTTAATTAGTTACATTTTCAGCTTTTAAATGAGAAGAAAAAACAAGCCATGGGTGGTCTGTAACCTCAGAAGAGCAAATATTTCTGGCTGTAAAATCATCTGAGCTCAGAATACTGGGTTGGACATAAAAAAAGCATTTATTGAATCCTAGGCCTGAGTCAGGAACAGAAGGTGCATTAAGAACTTCCAAACTGCACCCTACCACCAATTCATTAAGTGTTCAGCATTATTTAATAAAAATGGCTTATGCATATGCTTTAACTGAAACAGTGTTTATTCATAAACATTTTTAACTACTGTTTGTGTTGGGAATTACTCGCACACCAATTTAGAGACAGTTTGAAATTCTTCCTTCAAGTAATTGCAAGCAATTCCCACTGCTGTCTGCCTCAACTAGGCTATAGGTCTGCAAGCAGAGCTTGCCCTGTATTTTGCAATTAACCCAAGGATCTTAGTTGGTTTATAGAGAACAGGACTCCCTGCTGTTAATGTCTTGTTAATGCATTAACATTACAAAAGTAAGAAAACTGCCATCACGTGTATAAAAGCATTAAAGTGATCCTACTGCCTGCCTGAACCCCAAATTTGAATAGACTTTTGGAAAAGATCCTCTTTTTTTGCTTATTTTATCAGAGAAGTCGATCTTCAAGAAGGCACAAAATTAAATGGTCAAGCTTTCTACAGAACTACAGGATGTTTCTTGAAAAAACATGAGACACCATTGAATGCTGAAATGATGGCTGAGCAGATTTAGTGCTTCAGCCCACAGTTCTTTGGGTGACATTAACAAGACAGTGACTGGTTTCACCACCAGACTAGTGAACAAGCAAACTGACAATATTTGCTAACGGACTCAGGCAGCTGCTGCCATGGGACACTGCAGACAGGGAACATCATCAGTGTCCCATCCTGTGAAACCCAAATATTTCTAAGATGCTTTCTCAGAACCTCTCTGCCACTCCTTATTTTCAATGCTGTCTAGTTAAAAGGTGCTTAAGGAACCTTTCTACTTCACAAGAGAAGCTCCTGGAGAAACTGTCTTTTCCACACTTTCCTGCTCCCTCATAAGGCTCAGGTTCTTCCACCTACCCCATTTCCACAGCATAACTCCCATCCAGAAACAACAGAAACTTCTGAGCTGGGAAAGACATACCCAAAACACGTTTTTCTCTTTTCTGTGCGATTTCACAGCTGGATATGAAGACAGCCAACACTCTTTGACCTGTTACTCCCCCAAGGGCCGTATCTGGCAGTGGGACAGCTGCTGCTTTAGGACTTTGCCCTTTCTGTCTCCCTTATCTTTCCTTCTGTCATCTGCTTATTTTCCATTTTTATGATATTCTTTTTTGGTAGATAATAATGCCTTTAGGATTAGTGCTGGCAAGAGGCCAGGACAAAATGGCAGCACTAATGACTTTTGTTTCAGTTAGGGTCACTGTGAGACAATTTAGACCATGGACCTGGGGCCCCATTTTCCCATGACATTGGAAAAATCCACACAGAAAAGCAGACACACTGAATGCTTCAAATCCAAACCTCCCTAAGAGCCTCCTCTTGGGACAAAGCTTGCAGAAAGAATGAGGACTATTATTCAACACCCCTGGATAGGACTTGAGATGCACTGTACTATTGATTATCTTTCCACATAGTTTTTGTTTTCAGGAGCAGAATCTAGCAGAGCAAAATCCATCTCTGTCGCTTCCCACCCACTCAGCTCAAGGACTTTTCCCTCCCAATCTTCCCTTGGAGGACACAGCCTTGCTTAATGCACACCCAGGCCACTTTTTTCCCATGTTGCCAAAAAAAGCACACTTAATGGGTGCCCACTATCCAGAAATTTTTCAGAGGGGAAGGAATTCCCTTTCATTTTCATGGCTTTTTATTTTCCCCATTAGTTTTCAGAACGGTTTCTTTTCTTAATGCTGAAGGCTGCCCCAGAATGTTTCTCCTCTGAACAGGGCAGCAGGACAATCAGTTAAGGGAATATGATGTATCTCTTTTCCCCTGTCCAAAGTGAGGAAATGTATAATTCATCATAAATGATGCGAAGCAAACCAGAAAGTTAAAGTTCACACACTGTTAATGAAGAAACACAGCTAAGGGTTTTTTTGCTATACTCAACCAGAAATTCTCTTATGGACATTTTATTTTACCATTGCTAGAAGGCTGTGAAAAAGCAGTTAGGGGAGGCTCTGCTGAGATCTGTTTTAATTAAGCATCCATCTAATACCAGGATACTCTGTATTTGAAACCAAACCTCCTTCCCCCATAGCCATGACCTGTATCTCCTCTACAGAGAGCTCCAGATCTCAGTGGCCTCCACCATGGAAGCTCCCTGTGAGACAAGGGTTGATGTTTCAGGTGGCAGGAAGCTGTGGTAGGTGTTCATGGATCACAAGATGCTCTCTGTGTCCCAACAAGAACAGATTGGGAAGTGAGAAGAAAGCCAGGTGGGAAAGGAAGAACAGGAAGAGGAGTAGAAGCAGCAGCAGGAGGGGCCCTATGAAACCTGCCTGGCCCTAGCAAAGGCTCAAGGTTATGTGTGAAGGAGTGCTTGGAACAAGGGGAAGGACTATGGATCACAGGTGGAAATGAGACACAGGGGGAGGCAGCCCTCAAAGCCAGGCAGAAGGAGGTCAAGGATGGTCCCCCATGCTGGAATTTCCTCTCCCCTAGATCCAGTCCTGGCTGACCAGAAAAGGGCTTTTATCTATGCAACCCAAATCAACACTGCACATGGTTTGCAGTGAGTCCCCACCCTAAAGAAGAGAAAAGCATTCTCTAGCCTGCCTCCAAACTGGCCACAGACAGAATCCTGAACTCTCAGCAGTATCAGGCTTTTCTTATCTGGGGAGATGTCACACTGCCCAGACTGAAAAAAAAAAGCCACAATAGTGCAGATGAATGGACCTTAAGTATTTAAAATCATGTTTCTCATCAACGACAACCAAAGGCACATAGCAGGTTTTCAAAGGACATAGCTTGCTAAGTGACATCTGCAAAAGGACAGAGAAAAGGGAGGAACAGCACAAATTAAAGTCCCATGGCCTTCTTCAGAACTCACTTAGCAGGTTCTTCAGAGAGCAGCACCTTGAAATTGTGAGGTGGGGTTTCTCCAGTAACCCAAGACAAAATACGCCAACAAAAGACTATGAGTAGATTTTGAAAGTATCACAGGAATAATATAAACCACTGTTGTGACTCAAATTTAACATTTTAGGTGAAATATTTAAATAAAATACATTCAAGTTCTAAGAAGCATAAATTTTCTAAAGGTAGCCAAAGTTCTAATATAAACCATAGGAAAGGTTATTCCTTCTTTAACACAACATTCAAGCACAAGCTGATGAACTAAAGAGGGACACAATGCTTAAAGCAAAGAGATTAGATGAGATGGAAGCCTAAGTGGAAGGTGGAAAATGAAGGGTTTGGGTTGCTTTCTTGAGTTTTAGGCGCTCATTTCCTACAGCTAAGGACTGACCAAACTCTCTCCAAGCCTCTATTCATTACAAGTTTATTTTGACAGTTGACACTGCACCATGGAGAAGGCTGACTGTCTGGGGAGTACTTGTATCAGCATGCAGAAATCCCTGCAGGTATGTGAAATACATTCTTGCTTCCACAGATGACTTTTCTATGAAAATGCCTAATGAACTATCTTAGCACTAGCTCAAAAGCAATTTTCAAAGGCATTTTTCTCCTACATTTTGCGAGGTTAAAAAAAAGGCATGCTTTCCCCCATCCACCTCTGGAAAACAGTGGCATTCCCTAAGGCTTAAAGCAACTTGCAAGGAATCTGTTGATGTTTTTGACAGTTCAAAATAAAAAATAGCAACTACTTAAATATACTTTGTTGAGAAATAAGACCACTTTTCTCATTCACATAAGGAATCACTTCATTACATGCAATACAGATAGTAACTTTCTCAGATTGGATTCTAAAAAAAGAAAGAATTATTGGGAGAAAACAAAAAAGAAGGATATATTTCGTTGCCTGTTAGAAAAAGAAAAGTGATTAGTGGCAGACTGACAGAGACCTGCCTTTGCCCAACCTTTCTGCTGATGAACTAGGAGATAAGCACAGGACAACTGGCCATGGATGCTGACGCACAGACGAACTGCACCTAGACCAAGTCTATCCTGGTAATCTGTATTATCCATCCAAAAAAAAATTATGTGCAACAGCACAATTTTGCAACTGAGCTCAGGTGATTCTGCCCTGATAAAGTCTCACTGCCACTTCTGCTTTAATTAGGAGCATGTTTCTGAAGATGCTATGATCTGAAGACTGCCATCAAGCACTTACGTAGTCATCTTCATGAAGACCTTGCTTCTGAACAGAACTTTTCACCTCCAGGGAAAACTTCTCAAACTCAGGCTTCACAGTCCTCAGCAGAGTGACAGTTTGGAGGTATGAGTATGCTTTCTTGGCTTCAAGGTCATGTTTGTCTCCTCTTCTCCAAGAGCCATTTCCTAAAGGGGAAAGAAAGCATATTTCCAAACTAGATACCATTATGTGATTCCTTTTTCCACCCAAAAGTTCCATTTTCTGATCACTGGAGAGATGGCAAAGTACAAAGGAGAACAGACCCTTCTTCAAGGTGTGCAGGAAACCAGGCAGCAAGGAATAGCTAAGAAGTAAATGTGCAAACCAAAGGACAACTTTACTCCCATGCTGTTTGCTTATTTTAAAAGGGTGGGATAAATCCTAAGTGTGAGATGGCATCTTGGAGCCAAACATATGCCAGATCTCAAATGCAGAGACATTTAAGTTAGAAGAAGTGAGGGAGGATTCAAGCACAAAGTTTTTGTTACACATCACTCCTCCTGGACAGTCAGAAAGGCACCAGGAAAGTCAAGAGCATGATCATCATCCCAAATGGGAGGCAGATTGTACAGCTCTCCCACTGTGGTCAAGGACAAAACCATGTGTGCCATGGCTGCCAGACCAGCCCTTCTTTTAATGGAAAAGGAATACACAGAAATAAAATGGAATCCTGTGCCTACACTGCATTTACACGTGTTTCGTGACACAGCAAGGGAACAATTTAACTCAGACCACCAGCAAAGAAACCACATTTTTAAAAAGCAGGACAGCTGACTGGTTGTTTATTAGCAAAGAAGTCCTTCTGACAAACAGATCCTGGCTTTAGCAGGCCCTGAGATCCTGATCCAAAGCTTCAGGAGGTCAGTGGAAAGGTTCATGTTGTTTTGGAGCAGGTTTTGTGCTATTTGATGTAAATGATAAATAAGGAAGGCTAGAGGGAACAGCGGTAGCCCTAGGCAGTGAACCTTTATATGCTTACAAGTAATTAAAAGCTAGACAGGCTTTTTATTTTTTGAACAACAGCGACAAACCCTATTATGGCTAAATGAGCCACGACAAAAACTAATGCTAAATTCCCAAGGTGACCTGCAGGCACACAGCAACCTAAACTCAGAGAGGATGTGGTTATTTTGCTTGGGTTGAAGACCTTGGTGCCATTTGGACCAAGAGAAGCAAGTTGTTTGGGAGTAGAGATGTGAAGGGAGATGGAGTACAGGTAACAAACCCTTGGTGCTCCTTGCACAGTGCTTCCCAGCTGCACCACACAGCTGCAAGAACAAACTCTTGGACCCAAAACAGGTAAACACAGCTTTGCTTTTTTGTCCTCCCAGCCCCATGGCACTGCTACTGAGACTTAACTGGAGATTCGCTCTGCTTCCTCAGAGAGCACAAGGGAAGGAGTAAAGGCCCTGCACTTCTCTGGGGGATAAGTCCATTCTCCTGCAGCTTTTGGGTCCAGGGCAGCTCCTGTCAGTCCCAGCACAGGGCAGGAGACACAGGAGCACCTCAGCCTTTTCACCTCTCTTGTCCACCCCAGGAAAGTCTTATTTACCACAGTCCAGCACCACCTAGGACTGTAATCTTTAGATACACTGTGAGCTCTGGTATTTTTTTAACTGATTTAATTTTTACAGGAAGAAGCTCTAGATACACGTGCCTTGGATTAGGGATTTATTTCCCAATACAAGGTCAAAATCACTTACACAGAACCCTATTCATCACACCTAATGAAGATACTGGATAGCAACTAACATCCCACTGTCTGCCTTTGTCACTCTTCCCGTCAGTGCCTGCACCTGCCCTCTTTACTGCTTTCAAAGACAAAGAAATGCACATCTGGCAGTTGTAAGGAAGCACATCTTGCTGCCTTCCCAGAAAGAGAGAACAAGCCCTGCAGAAGCCTGAAAGCTGAAAAGCTTCTGCCCCAGCTGGGCACTTGCATTTTAGAGGTGCTGGATTCAAGGAGTACAGCAGAAACTCCAGGAGGGCTCTGCATCTGCAAATGGAAAGAGCTAAAAATCATGAGATTGTAGACATAAAAAAAGAAATTAAAAAAGAAAAAAGAAGGTTATGCTGGTAGAATGTAACTTTCTGTCCTGGTCACTATACATGTTCCTTCTTTAAATCCTGACATTGGGACTGGGGAAGGTTCACTTGCATAACAGCGTTCCTAGAATAATTTACATATTTAAATTCCTTTATGGATTATTTTGTGGGAGGTCATCTTGTTACAATATTGTGTGCAATTATTGCAATCTTGGCATTTAATAAGCCTGTTCTTCTGAAAAATTAGAAATATTCAGAACAGAGGGCAACAACAAACTGCAATAAAGTCATCTGGACACAAAGGCAGTGCCAATTGCCCAATCACACCCACTCTTAGGTTTTATGAATTACAAAACCTAATATCTCCAGGCACTGGGAACAAGGATTTCTGCAGGAATTTCTCTACACTTCTCTTGTGTTTGCTTTTCACATGCAATGACCAGCTGTGCAAAAGTCAATTTCTGATGCACAGTCATTTCCCTCTACATGGGAAACATACCCACAAGCAGAAAAATTGGTTTAAATCAAATGTCAGGAAATGCCACATTCTAACTACACTACATCAGAAGTCAGACAGTTTGTATTATTCCCTTAGAAAACTACAAGAAGACTGGACTACTTGTGATGCAAAGGAGGGTGGTGATGAGGCTCCCACATTGGATTTGATCTTGATCTACAACTTTATGTTTTAGATATTTGGGTGATTTCCTTCTTACCTGGCAAAACTTGGCATCCTTTAGCTAATTCTGATATATGTAGCAGTATCTGTACTTCTGTACATATCTAGATCTCTGAACTTATGGCTACATACCTTCACTATACAGTGTGTCACACAGCACTGTTTACTGTGAAACAACCTCAGAGGTAGTAGATGAGTAACAGAAAGTTTATGCAAAAGAACTTCTGATTAACACATTAATTTTTAAAAATTATCCTTTTTTAATTCAGTTGTTTCTGTCGGTCAGCCTTCGCAACTCAGGAGGAAGTAAACCCCCAAAGTTTTGCTTTTTTCTCAGCTTCCACTTGGTTTTTAACTTGAAATGAATTTGTTGTTGTAGTAGATTAGTTAAAGCTGTCTGTAGGGAGGAAATTATTTTCTCTACATCTGCAAAAGAATCTGCTCCTCTCAAGAGCCATGTTATACTTCAACAAAACTCACTGCCCCATCCATCTTCACCCATCTGATGTTTGATGTCAGCAAAACATTGTTTGAATATTACTTTGAATTTAATGAGACAGCTGCACAAGCTGACAGCAGGTATAGTCCCTGTCATGCACTGATGTAACGAGCAGTCACAATTATATGTTGGTATACAGGTATGTTATGTGTATTTCAAAAAGAAAATGCATTTAATTTACATTTTGAAGTCATGTTTTACTTTGACAAAAACAACCCCTTTTTACTTAGGGGTGCAAACAGCCACTTTTATTCACCCTGCTCTAGAAAATTTGGACTGCCTGTGTCCCATCCAGTGCTTTCGCTTTAACACAGCATGGCTGAGTATTTTTGCAGAGAGAGTCCGTGATCAAAAGATAAATAAATTAGATGTGTGGATGCCCCAGCACAGAGATGATTTCTGGAGCCCCAAAACTTGCAGCTGCCCATGATGATGGCAGTTGCTAATTACTCTTTCCAGCCAGCTGCTCAGCCCATGGGTCACCAGGCTGCCAGGAATGCCCCTGCCCTGAGAGGTGGCAATCACAAGGTTGGGGATGGTGTAAGTCACCTAGACCTGAGCACACACTCTGCACAAGGGGGTACCCACACCATAACCAATGCCTCTGTCTGATGCTACATCCCCAAAATGTAATTAAATAAGTAATTGCTGTAGCATATTTGGCATTTTGTGACCCACCCAGTAGCAACTACAGCCACAAGGTCGGTTTTATTTCCTGCAAGACCATTGCCCAACTGGAAGATAACTGCAACAACAGGGAGAGACAGTGGTGTTTTATGGGACTCAGTGCTGCATGTTTTGAGGCTAACAAATCTAAAAATTCTACCAAGCTTATAAAAGACTTTGCAACACACTTGGGCAAGAAAAACATTACCATACGATGAGCTGTTGAAGAGTTCAATATTGAAGAAAGCATAGTCCCCGTTGGTCATTCCTTGCCGATGAGCAGCCAACATGATGTTCCTGATAGTGTCACCACTGGCACACATGATTACAACTGGAAGAAAATGAGAAACATAGATAAGAAGCAGCTCAAAAACTTCAGAGAACAGCCTGTGAAGCAAGAATGCTGCCAGAGACAGTGACCCCAGTTGTCCTCCCAGTTTTGCAACAAACATGAAAACACAGAGCGCAAACAAAGCTGATTTCCCAAAGAGCTGACAAGACAGGTAGTGAACACAAAGAGGCTTCCTCTTCCCTTGTCTCCTCTGAAGATATTAAATTAAATATAGAATTAAATACAGCCTCTGTGTGATCTGTTGTTTTACCCCTGAAAAATGTGGTAAGTTCTGGCTCAAAATTCCTTTAGCTGCCATGTACTTGTAAACTAGACCACAATCACAAGCCTCTGTTGCAAAGATGGAGATACCATGACTTTACCATTTCAGTTTTCATTCCATTGAACAGTTTGATGTAGACTGAACTTGCCTACACCTCAGTTACCTAATATTTAGGTATCTGGCCTAGATTTTGTTGCCTCTCTGCACTTAAGGGAGAGCAGCACCTGTGCAGAAGGGACAGCGGTATGAGTCTTTCCAGACTGTGACCTCCCCTCCAGAGACCATACAATAAGCCTAGGCAACAACCTGTGATGGGATGCTAAATGTTAATAATTGGAAAAACCAAGCACCATTTTATAAGCATGAAGATTAAAGGTGGGTACGAACACAACAGAGCCCCATTTATCACGAGCCAATAGCTAAGCAGAGGCACTGCTGCTACGATGAGACCAACAATCCCACAGGTGTGCTGTGTGGGCACTGTGACCCACACTGTGATGATTGTGGTTGGCTGGCTCCTCCCAGATCTGCTGGGCATAGGGACTACTCCCCTTGCTATTCCTTCCTTCTGCAAAGAAAAGAAGAATCTCAACAGGTAAGGTCTTCAACAACAGGGAGAGAACTCCCACCCAGAGCAAGTCATACTACAAGCTTTTGTACAGGTTCACAAGACTACAGGTATGAAGATCCTGATATCAGAGGGAGCAGCAAAGCATTTTATCAGTGTGTGTTTTGGGACTGCTCGCTACAGCAAAGGCATAAGAGATCCTGTTAGGATGGTGATTCAAAACCAACGGCACACACGTTTCCAGGAACGCCGTCACGCATGGCAGGGCTCAAAAGCTACAATAATGTACGCAAATATTTTCAACCCAACAATAAAAATGAATCAAAACCGCATTCGGCTCTTCTGGGTGGAAGTGTTTTCTATTAAAAGAAATGAAAACGCCAAACAGGCCAAATCTTTTTGCACACAATGAATCTTCTCCCATTGCCTTTCTGGTTGGATGCCATCACAGGCATAAACCTCCAGATGTGCCGCTGGGGTGAGTCATGTCCAGTACAACCCCACACTTCAGGAGAGTTATACCATGCATAGCTCTGTCCTACTGATTATGGCAGCATAATATAATAATTTCCAGAGCAACAGAGCAAGACATATTTCATGACCATTGTGAAGTATATTAGCATGAAGGAAAGAGAAGAAGAAAAAAAAATTTCTTACAATAAAATTTGGACCAAATCTTTTCCAGATGCACATCAGGAATGAATTTGTCTCACTGTTCTTAATTTCAGTATAGGTGAGAGATTTCCTTTTGAAATGTTTCCTTGCTGCCCTCCCAATTCTTCCTTGACTTTGCCTTTGCAATTCACATCTATCATAAAACTGTAATCTGTAGATGGAATCAAAGGGATTCCCACAACACCAGTAAAAGACATTGAGTAAAAGGAATAAAAGAAAGAGAGTGTGTGGGGAACTACTTTAACATACATTAAATCATATTTTGTAAGCCTCTAAAGGAATGTAAGGGAAGTAATATTAACTGTTTGGAAGGGGTTTCTAACCCAGCAGGAAAGCAAAGATTACATATTCCAAGATTCTGAAGCAAATAAGCTATGGATATGTTTCTCACAATCTTCCAAAAATGTAAATTATGTATTTAATCTGCATCTGTACCTTACTATTGTGTACGTACAAATGTGTACGTGCAAACCCATAAAAAATGTTCTTCCTCTACCATAATACACGCAGACCACAGTAATTCTAATTCTAAAATGCTGAATTTATTGACTAGGGTTATTGACTCATTCTGAAAATGCTTTAGAGTTTAACTCCAGTTTAAAGGAATAAGCATTCCCTTTGCTACACACATCCCTTGGACTACATGCTTACACATTGAAGCACAGGCCTGCATTTGTGAACCTTATAGTAAACCTGAGCCTACAACGTGACCTCTGCAGCTGGCTTACCTGAGCCTATAAGGGAGCTTGAACTACTAATGAAACTAATTGTAGATAAGCACTTAACTTTTGTTATCATATTTTTCATCATTATTTTTGTAGCTCCAACACTTCAGTCATTTCATGTGACTCCAGGGACTGAACACGCAGTCCCTGGTACAGAGGGAAGCATGGGTGAGTGTGCCTCTTCCTTCCAGGCAGCTGAGAGCTCAGTGAAAACCCCCAGCCAGCAGCAACTCCTGGCGCCAGCCTCTGTCCTGGTTCCCACAGGACAGCTGGTGGGACAGACAGCTCTGGGACAGTTTCAAACAGGAACCCTTTATCTGCTTGGAAGCCCACTCCCAGGGAGTTCAGTGAAGTCTGACCACTCAGGTGGGACCCCAAACAGCAGAAGTCTTTGAAAACTAGAGAAGGTGAAGGCTTAGAGCCAAGGACAGTGTCGCAGCAGGTGTGTCACAGGAGTCATTAAAAATTGGAAACCAACCAACTGAAAATATTTCCAGAAGGTGCTCTGGACAATGTGCTGTTGCCCACAAGCCTTGCTGTCCCACTGGGGGATCTCCAATGAGTCTCCAGGAGAAATAAAGACCTTGACTGATCTTCAGACCTCATCTGGTACACCCTCCACATGATGTACAACTCCTAAAATATGGTGGTAATCTGAAACATGCCAGGAGCAGCAGGGCCAGAGGAATGTGCCAGGTGAGTCCTGCAGTCAGTCTTTAAGGTCAGAAAGGCACAAGTGGAAGCTGGAGGGCCCCACCTGAGTGGCAGGAGTCAGAGCGCAAATGAAGAGGTGAGATGGAAGGAGGGACCCCGCAGGGCACAATGGGGAGAAAGAAGAGGGCTACTTCTGTTCACTCATTTGCAATCATGAAAGATCAAAAGTCTCAGCTCAACAAAGCATTTCAGACCAGGCTGAAAGCAAGCTCTCTTCCCTGACTGCCAGCATGGTGTGAAGAGTGGGGCTGGGGTGAACACTTGTCTTCTTCTGCTGTAAGCATGCTGTAATGCTCTCAGCATCAAGAAAGCCACAGACACACACACTTGACAAGTATCTTTTCCCACACTGTGGTTTCCTCAAGCACTGACACATTTATTTCTCTCCATTCATTATATTTCCCCAAACGGTACTTTAAAGGAAAGCTCTGCTTTAAGCACCTGCTTCAGTGACCAGGGAATTAAAGATCCTTATACTGTTAGACCTCAGTTATCTCACATAGTCCTGCATGTGTTAATGATTTCCCAGCAGCATAACATCAGCAGTGCAAGGCTGTTTCATCCACAGCCTACAGCACCATAATACCAGTTCTGCCTGCCACACACAGCATGATCTTCACCTGTCCAATTCTGATGCTATTTTAACGCTCTGCAACAAGATATGTAAGAGTTGTACAAAGGGCTCTGTACATCCATGGCTTTCTTGGAAAATACCTAAGGACTTTAACTTCATCCTGCAGTTCACTCCTGGAACATGTAATTTCTTTTTGCATTAACTTACTGGGGAAGCCTGTGGCTGGAAAAACCCTCTAACAGAAAAAGTGTTTCTGATAAGCCCATATAGCCACACATTGCTAGGCAAGACCTCCCTTTAAAGCACATCTAACTACAAAACTGCACATTTCAAACCACTTTGCTTTGCTGCTCCATGATGCAAAGCCAGTTCATTCAGCCCAGACATGACTGTCCCAGATGTTTTACAAGCCATTTATCCCCACGGTGTCCTGCTAACTGTTGGTGACAATATCACGGCATGAACTCAACTGTTTCCCATGCACACATCCCCTGAAATTGCCATTTCCCCTAAATGCATCTGTTATTTACGAGGTACTCGACGGGGCTTCCAATGGCAGAAGTCGTGAAAAGGTCTCCCGCTGCAAGACACAGCGGGGTGAGAGGAAAACATCTTTGCTTAGTCCCTGAGCCTACAGCGTCACTGCAAAAATGTCAGAGAGTAAGGAACAGATTTGCTGCCCTGCAGATGTGGATAACTATGGGTAAACCAAACCGCCAGCAGAAAGCTGATTTCTTACCATGCCACAAAGCCCTCCTAGGGTGCTCCCCGAGGGCAAACCGCTCTCTACGCCGTCGGGAGGCAAAATTCTACTGAACCTTTGTGGGCAGAGCTTTCACTTCGTGCTGCTGCTCCCACCCGCCGGGGGATGCCCGGCCCGGGGACGAACCATGACCCTTCCCGTCCCGCAGGTCCTTCCCTCCGCGGGATTCCCACCGCCCCAGCCGCCACCGAATGCCGCGAAGGAGCTCGCCCGGGCACCCCGCCGCCACTCACCCCTCTCGCCCGTCTGGAGGGCGCGGACGATGTCGTCTATGTC
>VZTZ01026544.1:0-117874 GCA_013400955.1 Drymodes brunneopygia | reverse complement strand
CGCCCGCCCCCTCCCTGCGGCCCCCCCGCCCCGCACACCTCCGCGGGCGGGCGGGGGGTGTCCTTATCGCATACATCTAGCACTGATATGTGTGTAATTCGTGTACCTTCCTGCTCGGCTGCTGCCCTCCCTTGCCAAGCGAGTCCACGCCATCGGGCCCGGGGAGTAAAGGATCCCATTTACACTTTCATTTTTTCCTTAAATATTTTTTGAGGGTTGCTCCAGCCCGCTTAAGCTGTCCTTTACTGCATAAGGAATGCTTTTGAGCCACTCCGAGGGCTCAGGGGTCGGCGCTCGGCAGAGCTGTGGGATTTGGGAAGGAGGGGTTGCAGCATCAGCACCAGGGGATGCAGGGGGCAACCTGAAGGGCGCTGCGGCAGGGCACAATCAGGGCTGCCCTGTCCAACTCCTCTCCCGAAAGGTGTCCATGCACAGCATAAACCTACGGAGAAGCTGACGGTGGATCTGTGACCCCTGCCTGTGTACCTTAGGGATCTTCCTGAGCCCCCCTGTGCCAAGAAGGTCTGGATGCCTTGTTTTGTCATTTCCCACTGTATGGAGAGACACAGTTTCATGCCCCAAGCAACAGAGCTTAACTCCAGTGAAGGAGAGTTCTGACATTATTTTATTAGGAAAAAAATAACTTTTGGAATTACTGGGATAACACTGCCTAGTCCTAAGAGCATCTCTGTTCAGTTCTACTTGCTGGCCTAAAGCTGCTGTGCTTCAGATTGTCTTAGCCTTTTCTGGAATAAAATGATGTGAAATGTGCAATATGTTTTGCGAAAGAGGCTTTGGAACACCTGATGCTTTTTGACAGCAATATCCTAGAGGATGGCTCTCTGTGGAGCTTTGTGTGCCCTGTAGCAGCACACATCCCAAAAGCCAAAGCAGGGCTGCACGGTTTGATGTTTTGTGGTTGCTAGAGAGGGACAGGTTTGCGTTCAAAAGGTGAGAGAACTGCTCCTGGCTTTACAGAAGGGGTTTGTTTAGTCCAGCACAGAGGTCGTTGTCAGGGCAGTATGTGTAAACTTAAGTTTTGTTGCTGCCTTTTGTTGCTGTCCAGGCTATGAATGGGAAACCTGCACTCCACTGGTGACCATCTGCTCACCTTTAAGATGCCTCAATCAAATAATGAAAGCTCAAAGTGCTTGTGCAATTACAACCGAGAAGTGGAATGAAAACAGCAGATAACACGATGTACAGAAAAAATCATCAACATTTATCTAACAAGGCTCGGTAAAATAAAGAAGCTCAGAAATTCAAAGATGGGTAGTGTCTCTGAGAAATGTGCCTCTCATAGTTTTATTTGATTACCGAATCAAACTTCAGAGTGTTCTTGAAGATTACATAAACATCCACCCTGGTGAAGCTGGTTTTGTGTGTTCCTGTGCTGTAAGTTATGTCAGGCATTTTTTGTTGTAAATGACTCCCTATAACACAGAGGAGATTAAGCAGAATGTTACAATATACAACACGCCAGCCATCTACCACAAAGCTTGCAAAAACATTTTCTTAAGACACATTCTGAAATGCTGACCTTTGTAGTCATGGCTTTTTGGTGACCCTACAGATGTGTTTACAGCACCAAAACCTGGTCGGATCTCTCTTAGTTTCCTTGTTCCCCCAGCAGAATATCTTTTTCATTTTACATATGAGCTGCACACTCTCCTAGCTGTCCTATCTGAGTGTAAGCTGTGTCAACACAACAGAAGAGATAGCGTAAATCACAGGGCTGCTGCCCTTTTATATGGGCTGCTCCTTGTGAGGTAAAGTAATGCTGGGAATGAATAAGAGTGGGAGAAGCAGGGCCAGCATGAGGAGAAACAAGAAACAAAAGGCATCTAGCCAGTACTGTGTAGCAGTAGTAGCGTCCAAGACCAGTTTCAATGTTTTCATAAAAACATTTGGCCCACAGTATGTGGTTCTTGCTCACCTGAGAAGTTGCATTCAGCATTGTGGGAGTCAGTGTCTCTGTGGGCCTAGAGTGCTATATATTTCTGTTGTTCCCTTTTGCCCTAATTGTTTTTATAAAGAAGAATCCCAGCCTGTGATTGACTCATTTTTCTGAGCCAAAAAGTTATGCACGAGGATTTACTTGTTAATCCCAATTCAAAATGTCATTTAATATACCATCATCAGTTCACTTACAGTATTTTCCATAGATAGAAATTCAGCGTTTTTCCACAGATATTATTTTTTTTCAGCTACATAAATGCTTTTTAATAGCAACAAATCCTGCAGTTGCAGATTTGTAGCAGGCAGAATGCCCACAGACTGCAGTGAGAACAGAGATTTCAGGCTGGCCCATTAGGACTAAAGTAATTTTGGACACAGGCTGTTTTCTCCCCAGAAATAACTCAAATACAAGTCAAGAATCACTTGACTCGCTCCAGCTAGTGTTAGCAGCAGCCTGAGCTGCTTGATGCCGATTCAGAATTTTTTTCACAAATGGGTTCGCTGAAAACACAGTCCCACCTACAGGCTGAAAAGATGAAATACTTTAACATCGCCTGTACTGCAAACATAGTCTGCCACTCACACTTAGAAACTCTTTCCCTGTTTTTCAAGAAATCTATGATCTTTTTATTTTAAGGAATCTATACTCTTTTGGAACACACCTGTGGGATAATGCATCATGATGTGTTTTGTGCCTCTTTTTGTGTTTTGTGACCTTGCCTTGATATACCTCTGTTATGTAAAAAATCAACATGATTTCCAGGTGAAAATACTGCAGCATGAAAACCCAAGATGAGCCAATCTGATGCTAAAAAAATAGATGGAAATGGGACATATTTATTTGTTTTCATTTTAAGTGACATCAACTTCTATGGGGCTATGTACCACATAAGAACCACAAGATCACACAATTGCATGCAAAACATAGATGTACATACATACATATATATGTACACGCATGCGTAGTAATAACACTTTGCTGCTCTTGCTATCTGAACAGCTTCCACTTCACAGCAGAAAGTATGGTAAAGGCAGGCAGGCAGATGTCATTTTTATTTTACAAATGAGATGCTAGGATGAAAAAGACTGGCCCCTACTCTTTTCCATAAATAATAAAGGTTACACTTCTTGTCATGAATGTTTAAGAAGGAACAATGCTTCTTGTCTGCTGCCCGCTGCTCCAGACAACATCGAACATGGGCAAAATGGAGCTCTATACACAGCAAAGACTAGTTGAACTAGTTATTAATATTTTACAGAACACTTGTAGCTCCACTGAAGCCTATGAAAGAACATAATGATCAGAATTTGACATCACAACCTTCCAGAAAACTTTTATTTCTAAGAAGAAAGACGTTACTGTAATTATTTTCACCTAAACAAGTATCTCTACATTTCCTCTTCTGCAAATACGTTTAGTCACGAAAGTAGTTTCAAGAATGCAACTATTGCATTATTTTTAACAGTGTAACCTTATATATTACCTGGAGCCATATTGCCTCTTTGCAAAACCCAGTTTGCTCTTCTGACTGGACTATGTTAGGAAAATATTCACTTTGTTTAGGCAACCAATTTCTGTGTTTAGAGACAAGATCTGGATATAGATAATGTTTGGGTATAGAACAGCCTTTTTTGCTAGCTAAACTAAATTGGCTTGGATCCAAGTTGTTGACCACTGGATGGCCACTGGAGTGCACAGGATGGTGGCCACCTTGTTCCTCATGAGCATCTGCCTCCATCAAACAATCATATCATAGTTTGAGATAAAGAGCAAGTGGTGAAATACAAACATCATCTGTGCCTTACCAATATCACGGCATTTCTGTCCAGAGGATTTAAAAGGCTTTGGAGAGCAAAGATAATTTCTGCTTCAGATTTAGTAACTCCCCAATAGGTACCCGTATTGCTTAGAAAAAGTTAGAAATACTGTCACACTGTCCCTCAAAAATAGAGTTGGGATCAGACATCCCAGACCACCAACCACCAAGGAGCTGCACTGCTGTTATATGTAATCTCAACACAGGAACTATTCCAAAGTCTACTTTCACATGTATTCCCATATAAGAGGAATAGAAGTCTCACAACATAAAAAAACCAGACATCCGTGCTTTATCTGGATATTCAGCTCTGCAGGCAGTGTCAGTTTATATAGTAATATTGTCCCAGGAACTGATTGATCTTTAGGAATACCCTAAGTCTAAATATGGATTATTTTTTAAACCAAATCAGTTCATTGATACGGTTTGTGGTTGTGTTGGCAGAGAAGAGCAAGGGATCTGAAATAAGAGCAGCAAGATGCCAGAGATGAGAGGCAGGAACTCCTTAGTGGAAATTAGTACTGAGATCTCTGTATGTCTTTTCCCTTGCATGTTAGTTAATGATTAAATTACAGGGAATGCATGGAAAAAACCATTTTTAATACTATTGACAGATCTTATTCCAATAAGTAGATATAAAAGTATTTTAAATATTTAATTAAATAAAAATATGTGCTTCAGGAGTTCTGTAATTTCCAGTTTATTAAAGCACTAATGTGGTTTAAAAAATGAATGTATGGGCTTGTCATTTGTCTTCACATCAGAGGAATGGGAACAAATGGGATTCCTGAGTGAGGACAAAAGCTCCAGGAACAGATGTGAAGACAAAGTACAGAGCAAAGAGCAAGATGCCAGTAGTAAATAAAAGAGTTACAGCAAAGCAAATCGAAAAAGGAGATCTTACAACTAATGGCAAACTGTCCATTTCACACATCAGTTCATGTAATTGAATTAGACCAAGATGATAAGGGCTCAAAAAGTAAAGTGAAAAGGGCTTAATACATTCTAGCTCCTGCAAAAAGGCTTCAGGCTGCCAGAAGCAGAGTGGGAGGAAATGAAGGTGTCCTCATGCTCTGTGCAAAGACAGAAAGGCCGTTTGGAAGCGTGGCTTCTATTTGCCCACTGACAACAGAGACCTCTGCAAAGTGATATATTCTTTATGTTCAATTTATCATGTATTTCTTAAGAGCCTGCTTGTTCTTTCCATTAGTTTTATATTTTGTTCTTGCTGACAGCATAAGTGTTTTCATCACACACACAGATAAAAAACCTGCTTAAAAATATTTAACTCATTCTCCTGTACATACACTTGTAGACTAGGGTCAAAAGGACATCAACATGCCCTATATTTGTAAAAAAAAAATACTTCTTCATGTCTTTTGCTGCCAAAGCAGACAGAAAGGGCAAACATATGCAGTGGTGGAAATGTTAGCAGGAGTTCGACATCTTTCTGAAGTAAGCAATTCTACACTTCTTTTTTCCTCTTAAATTTTGCCAACAGTTTTCACATTAAAAAAATGACAGAAAATATTGAGGTTTAATTCTTTTTGTCTTCAACCTTAATTGCTATACTGTTCTTTTAACACTAGACAGATCCTTTTAGGCAGATGGGTTTGGCCAATTTAATTTTCTCAAAGGCAGTTGGAAGCTGGTCCAACATAGGACGGAAAAGAGCAAGACCCCAATGTAATTTGTAGCTGAAGCAGGACTACAGGGTTATTGTGTACAACTACCAAAATCAATAGGACTGCCATGAGTAAAACACAAAAAGGCAAAAAAAAAAAAAAGGACTTCAGGTCACACCCATTCTGGCAGTAGCTGATGTGAAAGACAGGGCTTTCTGGCTGGGTTCTGCTGGCAGACTTTACTGACCTTCCAGATATGTCAGGACAACTGCGTGTGTAATTGCTATTTACCCTCATTCTGTCAGCCTGATTTGAGTGTAAAAGGTGTTTCTGCTAAACTAGGTCACTAAAACCAGGCTAGGCAGCAAATCCATGTAAAGGAATGCCAAGAGGCTGGAGGGGGTGATAATCTCTGTGGAGAAAACAGCTCCAGGTGAGCTGCAATAACAAATTTCTTATCCCAAGGCAGCTGCATTCAAGATGGCATATTGGGCTCAGGTGATCTAGATGATAAAATACACAAATATATGTAGAAAACATGTAAATTTTACTGTATTTCCTTCTCTAGTGGTTAACCCTTGGTGTAAAAATTTAACAGTGCCATTCTTTAAAGGGATGATTGATCCTATGATGTTTGTGAAAAAAGAGCTTTATGTAGCAGCATGGGCTGCGTATGATGAATGATGCCGTGCTTTCTGTGCAAGGGAGAATCACAAGAAGACAGAGCCAGAATCATGATAAAGTAATGGGGAGACATCAGGGAGACATGAGAGCAATGAGAAGTGCAGCTAGGTGTGATAATAATTCATTTATTGAAACAAAAAGCTCTGTATTAATATAGGCTGCATTAATTACTGATCACTTCCATGATTAAATGAAACTGTGTTAAACTAGTAGGATATTTCAAGCTGATTCTACCCTGATTTTACCCTGTGTTTGGTTCTTGCCCAAAAAGTCATTAGCTGTTAATGAGGGAGGAAGGAGTGCATGCTAAAATTCTATGACCAATGAACTGGAGAAGTTGTCTGAAATCAAAGAAACAATTTGCTACTGCCCAGTGCTTTACTCTTCAGGGAAGTGTACAGAAAAGCAGGGCACAGTAGAGAATGGAGCTGCTCATCCTAACAAGCCACCAACTGAAGGCGAGTGAGTGATACAATGCTGTTATATTAGCTGAAGTGCTCTGTGTCAGGTCTGAGCAATAGTTCTCTCTGCTCTGCAGGAATGTGCTCGTTTTAAGCATCATGGTTTTGAGAAAATCACAGACTGGAGAGTTGAGAAGGGAAGAACCAGAGTCTGGAAGCATGTTTCCTGAGACAGATTAAAATACTAAGTTTGCTTAGTCTAGGAAAGAAAAGACATGTTGTGGTCCTTCCATATGGAGCAGATGTTTCAAAAACAGTGCTGAGTTGGTTTTTCTATTTCGTGTTATTGCCAAGACATCCCATCCCATTCTTCTAGGTAAACTGTGAAGAAATTAAACTTTATATGTCCCCTTGGAATATCTTTTTCCCCTGATCAGCACTTAACAATGGAGTCCCTCAGGAATCCACCTTGTGGCAGCCACTGCTAACTAAGGCATTTTCTGTCCTCTATCCCTGTAGTTATAAAACCTTGAAATAATTTACCAGTTTAGTATTATTTTTAGTGATATTCCAAATACTTCCAAGTGAAAAGGACACAGAGAAAAAAGCTTTTATATAACTTGTCACAAGAAGTCTGACAAAATTCACAGTTCTGATGTAACTCTTTTCATCAGCTTTCATGTGTTCCTTTATTTGAAGCAATGTTACTGGATTGTGTCCATGAAATATCACTAAAAAGGGATGTTAATGAGAACATCACCAGAACATTTGAGTCATAGCTAAAAAGAGAAACAAAGAACAGACTTTTCAAATAAAATAAGTTTCACTGGAAATGCGTGAAATAAGGTCATTGCTGCAATGAAAAATATGGTCAAAGAGAACAAAATCCTAGAATGCAATATCTGACTTCCCTGTGTTGTCAGCAATTTCCTCCCAAAATTTTCAGATGGAGTATTGGCAAAAGGTAATGCAAGCAATTTTTATCCCTTGGGATCTGGAGATAACTTCCAATGGAGTATGACAGATATTGCTTGGAATAAGAAATTAAGTCTGGAAAATCAAAGGTTATGGACCTGGAAAATTACTGGAAAAAGCATTTCCTGCTTCTAATTGCATTATGTAGAAAATTCCTCCATGTGCCTTCTCATGCCAAGGCAGGGAGGACTTGGCCCATAAAGAAGATAGAGGAACATCTCGATCTCAGTAATGTGAAAATCAGTGCATTTTGTGGTAAGAGTATCAGGAGGGTTTTGTGACTAGGCTTTTGTTGTTGTTGTGCTAATTATTTCTTAAATTTTAGAAATTATAAAATTTATCTTCTACTTGTATAGGTATTACATAAGTATATCCATGATCTGCCACTGCAGAAACAGAAAATGCTGTTCTGAAGGAAATACCAGGCTTATTTCTGCTTTTTCCAGGAGAGGTACATGCTCGTGCATGCTAGGGAGAAAATCCTCACTAACAGCAGAAATCCCAGACTTTCTGCAGACTGGAAACACACTTCCCAGAGACAGCCTCATCCCACCTGTGTCCCCCAGGATGCAGCTCCTCCCTACTTTCTCTCTTACCCCCTTCATACCGGCAGCAGTGCAGATAATACATTCAAACTACTCAGGGCAAGGATTCCTAGTAGAAGTCTGATGCTCATCTGATGTCAAGGAGTGAACCTGGTTTGAAGTTTCACCTGGAATTTGTAACCTCTGATCTCAGCGCCTGTAACTATGAGCAATGAAACTGGTTGTCTCCTGTGTTTTACCAAATACACCCTTATTGTATTTTACTCAAAAAACCTGCCTGGCTGTAGAGAACAAACAGTGAATGGAGTTGATTTAATGTATACAAATATAAACAAACCCAGACATTTTACAGAAAGCCTAGTACTGTACTACAAGTCAGATGGTTTTCCTCAAGCAGCTGGTGCAAGTAAATGGTGTAAATGTGTTACATTCATTGCTTTAATTTTTTATTTGCATTTTAATTTCATTTTCATTTTTAGTTTTCCTAAATGAAATATAAGCCAAGTAACCCTGCAATTTCACTAGAAATTTCTGACCACATTTCTCCCAACAAACTTGTCATGAACCAGAAACATCTATTCATTGCAGATAATCATTAAAGCACACTGAAATCAATTTACACTATTAGACCATGGCTGAATTTAGTCTCACATCATTAACCACACTGCTTAAGAGCAAAGTCGGTAAAACAGTAATTTAATTTTGTGCTTTTTGCCATAAATCCTATTTCCTAAAGCCAAGAGCTGTGAGCCGAATTTGTGTCTCACCACGTAAGCGTTTTTCTCTGCTGCCATCTTCTGGCACAGGAGACAGTTCTACAGTTTCCCAATTGCTTTTGAAATACTTAATAGTTTTTTGTCTTGAACACCATCAGTGTACGTTTCTGTTCCTTTTGGCCTAACATAATTTACCTATAAGTTTTGCAATTTTCTGTCTCTTAGCCTCTTGTAATTTGTCCACATAAAAAAGATTTTAGGAGATATTGCAAATATAAAGATCAGTATTATAAAACAAATGCCTTTTGTATTACTAAACATTGCATTTCTACAAAAGACCATACATATATTATTAAATGTAGCTGTTTAATAAATGTTTTTGCCAATATTTATGCTGTTTATCCTTTATTTTCAGTCAACAAATTACCTATCCAGATCTAGGCCTGATTCTGTCTTTAAGTTTCTATTTNACTACAAGAAGGACATGGAGGTGCTGGTATGAGTCCAGAGAAGGGCAATGGAGCTGGGGAAGGGTCTGGAGCACAAGTGTGATGAGGAGTGTCTGAGGGAGCTCAGGGTGTTTGGAGAAAAGGAGGCTCAGGGGGGACCTTATCACTCTGCAGCTCCCAGACAGGAGGGTGTAGCCGGGTGGGAATCCACCTCTTCTCCCAGGCAACAACTGAGAAGACAAGAGGACACAGTCTTCAGCTGTGTCATGGGAGGTTTATGCTGGACATTAGGAATTTCTCCACAGAAGGAGTGATCAGACACTGGAATGGGCTGCCCAGGGGGGAGGTGGAATCACCGTCCCCGCAGGTGTTCGAGCAAAGACTGGACATGGCATTTAGCGCCATGGTCCACTTCGCAAAGTGGCGTTCGGTCATAGTTCGGACTCGCTGATGTCGGGCATCTTTTCCGACGTAATTGATTCTGTGATTCTTCCCGTAACAGCGAGCGGAGCGCGGCTGTGAGAGCGCCGGGCCTCTCACGAGCGCGGACAGAGCGTGGTCCACGTCCACCCACCGCAGCCCGTTACCAGCCGCCTTCGCTCGCACCACCCCAGGCCGGCCCCACATAGCCCCCTCAGTCCCGCCGGCCTCCCCTGTCCCCACGGGGGCCGGGCCGGGCCCTGGCCGGAGCAGCCGCCCCCGGTTGCATCAGCCGCGGGCCGAGCGGCGCCTGCGCCCGGCCGTGCCCGCCCCTTCCCGGGCGGCTCCGTACAGCCATGGCGGGCGCTGACAGCCAGGGGGGACTGGGCCTCGGCTCCGCACCGGGGGCAGCCCTGACCGGTTTAATTTCATTTTCATTTTTAGTTTTCCTAAATGAAATATAAGCCAAGTAACCCTGCAATTTCACTAGAAATTTCTGACCACATTTCTCCCAACAAACTTGTCATGAACCAGAAACATCTATTCATTGCAGATAATCATTAAAGCACACTGAAATCAATTTACACTATTAGACCATGGCTGAATTTAGTCTCACATCATTAACCACACTGCTTAAGAGCAAAGTCGGTAAAACAGTAATTTAATTTTGTGCTTTTTGCCATAAATCCTATTTCCTAAAGCCAAGAGCTGTGAGCCGAATTTGTGTCTCACCACGTAAGCGTTTTTCTCTGCTGCCATCTTCTGGCACAGGAGACAGTTCTACAGTTTCCCAATTGCTTTTGAAATACTTAATAGTTTTTTGTCTTGAACACCATCAGTGTACGTTTCTGTTCCTTTTGGCCTAACATAATTTACCTATAAGTTTTGCAATTTTCTGTCTCTTAGCCTCTTGTAATTTGTCCACATAAAAAAGATTTTAGGAGATATTGCAAATATAAAGATCAGTATTATAAAACAAATGCCTTTTGTATTACTAAACATTGCATTTCTACAAAAGACCATACATATATTATTAAATGTAGCTGTTTAATAAATGTTTTTGCCAATATTTATGCTGTTTATCCTTTATTTTCAGTCAACAAATTACCTATCCAGATCTAGGCCTGATTCTGTCTTTAAGTTTCTATTTACTACACCTTCCCATTTACATATTTTATCAAATAGATTAAAATATTTGCATTATTTTTTAAGCTCTTACATTTGTGCTCAAATAGGCCAGTGACATTCTCTCAACCATCCTTCACTATAAAAAAGCTATATAAAACTTCCCTTTTTTTCCGGAACCTTTGGCTCATAGCACTCAAGTCCATGGAGCCTGAGGTGCCCCGATATCCATCTGAGCACATTTTAGACACTCTAAACTCTCCAATCACTGCTGCAGTTCAGGTCTGACACAGCCACCTCAGAATCTCCTCTATGTATTTTGTTTTTCCCTCCCCTGGGAAATCAGACAGTGGCCAATCTGATTTTTATTTTATTTTAGTCTCTTTAGCAAAGAGTACTTCCATTCACTAGCCCATCCTTGACTGAACATCATGTCAGGGGGAATGATAGCCAGGTATCCCTGGGTACTGGAATGAGTCCAGAGAAGGGCAATGGAGCTGGGGAAGGGTCTGGAGCACAAGTGTGATGAGGAGTGTCTGAGGGAGCTCAGGGTGTTTGGAGAAAAGGAGGCTCAGGGGGGACCTTATCACTCTGCAGCTCCCAGACAGGAGGGTGTAGCCGGGTGGGAATCCACCTCTTCTCCCAGGCAACAACTGAGAAGACAAGAGGACACAGTCTTCAGCTGTGTCATGGGAGGTTTATGCTGGACATTAGGAATTTCTCCACAGAAGGAGTGATCAGACACTGGAATGGGCTGCCCAGGGGGGAGGTGGAATCACCGTCCCCGCAGGTGTTCGAGCAAAGACTGGACATGGCATTTAGCGCCATGGTCCACTTCGCAAAGTGGCGTTCGGTCATAGTTCGGACTCGCTGATGTCGGGCATCTTTTCCGACGTAATTGATTCTGTGATTCTTCCCGTAACAGCGAGCGGAGCGCGGCTGTGAGAGCGCCGGGCCTCTCACGAGCGCGGACAGAGNATGTGCCCCAGGGAAAAGGAGCAGGGAGCTGGGCTAGGGTTTAGCGGGACGAGGGGGTCGCGTTTTTCCCGTGTTTGGGGCAGGGGGGAAGTAAAACGCCTTCGGTGTGAGCGGCTGCCGGGGCTTGACTAAACGGGGCTCGTCCTCCGCAGTTGGTCGCTGGGGAAGAGAAGAAAGCAGAGTGCGGGAAGAAGAAGATGAAAGAAGGGGCTGGCGATGGAGGGCGGTCGGAGGTGAGCAGCCCCTCGGCCGAGGGGGTGGGAGGGTGCGGAGTCCTTGTTGCTGCTCTGTGCGCTGCTTTTGAAGTATTTTATCAGGCATTACAGTTACACTTGTCACAGTTTGCCTTGAAATGCTATTGTTATTTTTTACATGAAGTTGCATTGGTGTAGTAGGATCTCAGATTCCCATAGCTGGGCTAGGTGGTGCTTTTCTCTGTGCACCTTTGCAGCTGGAGGCAGGCAGCATATCTCCGAGGTGAAGAAAGCCTACTTAAGGTGCTCTCATTTTTCGTCTTGGTGGTGGGTAGACACAGATCGCTCTGACTCCACGGAGGACCAGCTGCTAGTCACCGTCTGTCCTGAGCCAAGTGCATGGCTGTGCCCAGGCGGATGGTCCTGACGTCATTACACGTGTTAAAACTGGAGCTAGTTCCTGTCTGGGTGGCTCAGGCTAGACTGTTCTCTCAGTTTTTTGACCTAATAAGAAAAATCTTGTTTTAGGTTGGACTTACACAGTCTTTTCTAGTTGACTTTTGTCCTTGTGTAGTTTATTGGACAGGTGCTTAATAGATGATGTAGTTGTTCGGTAACATATGTGGTTTATTGAACAGGTGTACAGTGGTACAGATCTCATTAAGCTGAAGCCTTCTAGTATTACGACATAGTTAATACCATATAACGTGAAATAATGGTGATTTTTTGTTACATATAGCACATATACAGATATTGTCGCATAGCTGCTTATGAAAAGTGTATCTGTTGTGTTGGCATTTTTGACATGATGTGTTATTAGATTAATAATCAGGTTAATAATTTTCCTTTGTCTTTATTGTATACAGTTGAATCCCTGGCCTGCATTTATCAATGAGCGTTTGGAGATGTACAATAAACTTAAGACTGAACATGATGCCCTCCTTGCAGAAAGAGCTGCAAATGACAGTAAACCCATTAAAGTTACATTACCTGATGGCAAGCAGGTTGATGCTGAATCTTGGAAGACTACTCCTTATCAAATAGCTTGTGGAATTAGGTGTGTTTCTATTCTGCGATACTACATAATAATTTTCAGGCAGTGAGTTTAAGGGGATGGCTAATGTGTAGTTTCTTTGTAATTTATCTCAAGTCTTCTCAAAGTATCTTGTATACAATAAACTGAAGGTAACCAGTGGGGTTTTAGTTTTGGAGTGCAATTTTCTTTTGTCTTATAAAGATGCAGTTTCTAAAATTAAATGAGAATAAGACTGAAGTCTTCTAGACACATTCTAATAGCGTATTTTTCCATGCAAGTACTGCTGTTGCATTAAGAACTGGTTTGGTAATAAATTATCAGAGGGAATGTTAGCTCTGCAAACCAGTTTGCATTGACCTGAGGAAGGTGGCTGCTGGGTGATGTTTCAATTAATTACAGAGGAAGTTTACACTATGAGTATTCTTCATTTTTATTTGCATGGGAGATACCTATTAAAAAGTGTTGCGGTTTACTCATACCTGCTGTGGAGTATTTTTGAGTGATACACAGGGAACACCCTGACAGTTGAAATTGCAAAGATTGGGTGGTTACTAAAGGTGAAATGCCTCTACTTTTTTTTTTTATCTCCATAATAAGGTACTTTGTCATTGGAGCCTTCTTTGCTTTTGTGATTTGGGGTCATGAAAAGGGTATTTTGTGTAGTGGATACAAACAGTAAAGATACTATGTCAAAAATGGTAATTGATAACTTTTAAGAGAGTGGTTCTCTTTCATATTGCAGTAGGATTGTGAAGTCAGGTTTGTACTTTGAGGATGCTGCTTTTAAGTCAAATATCCATGAAGGTTAAGTATATAGCAGGTTTTTTCCCATATCCCTAAAACATAAGTAGAATTTTTCTTGAATGTTCAGGACTGGCTAGACTGGCCATTTATCTGGAATTTATGACACTATATCCTCGCTCAGCACTCCTAAAGTCTTATTCAACCTGGAGGGCAAATTTGGGGAACTTCTGCTTGCTGATTTCAAAACACAGTATACTTTCTTATAATTGTACTTCTGTGTTTGTTCTGTAGTCAGGGATTAGCTGACAACACGGTTATTGCTAAAGTGAACAAGGTGGTTTGGGATCTGGACCGTCCTTTGGAGGAGGATTGTTCCTTGGAGCTGCTTAAGTTTGAAGATGAAGAGGCTCAAGCAGTGAGTATCATTTTTCCTTTCAGGTTTGCGTTTAACTCAGCCTCTTGCAGTTATTTGAATATTCACTGTGTTCAGAAGATGAAGAGAACAGGTTTGTGGTTTTGATATATCTGCATTTCCTCATAGTTCCTTACCAGAGGGGTTGTGGTACTACAGATAATGTACATTTGAATTTTCAGCCTTCATGTTAATGTAAAGTAGCTCTTTTGAACTGGCACCTTCAGCGCTGATTTTGAGAACAAAACTGAGTGCAAAATTACTTTCTGTGTAGAATCATAAAAGTATTGAATAGACAGCTCTTTTTCTTTGTGTATGCACAAGTGTTTACTTTTTAATTTTGACTATTTGATCAACTAAATGTGGACAGCCAGTAAAGTTGTGAATACTGTGTTTGGAAAGAAGCCAGTTGGTACAAGAAGCTGTCAGTCAGATTCATCACAGAAGTCTTGCATCCATTGCTAGGGTTTTCATATTGGCTAAATGACAGCTCCCAATTTATGATTTCAATCTCTGCTAACCAGGACAGACTTAACTCTTAAGAGATTTGGTTTGTCAAAACCTCAGGTGTTCTACAAGATGGAGTGTGCAGGATTTCCCATGCATAAGATCTCTGGATTAGAACCACAGTCTTATGTTGAAAGCACATCTTTGGGTGGTTAAGCAGATCTGATTGATTAAAGTTCATAGAGAAAAAGGTTTCTGAATTAGTTTCTTGACTTCTTGACAAAAATTGCATAATGTCAGCAGTTGTTGAAAGTAAGAATTGTTTGCTACCAGAATGTAAACAGTTTTCTGGTGGAAATACTACTTTTTGGAAACATTGATGCTGAGGGTGAGAGTGCTGCTGGACAGGTCACTTCTGTTCTGCTGTAATGTGGGGTGTGCCTCAAGTATCCTTAAAAGCAAGCATTTCATAAAAGGTTTTAAATAAAACAATTGGAAATGCATCATGTGTATTCAGACTGATCCCTTCTTTTTTTACTTGTGTTAGGTCTACTGGCACTCAAGTGCTCACATAATGGGTGAAGCTATGGAGCGAATCTATGGTGGCTGTTTGTGCTATGGCCCACCAATAGAAAATGGATTTTATTATGACATGTTTCTTGAGGACGGGTAGGTTTTGTATTTTTCTTTTTTTAGGAGCTGGGAGTGGCAGTCACAGCGAAATTTCTGCTGTGTGCTTGTTCCTAGAACAAAGTCATATGTACTGCTGCAGGTGGCTTTGGTTTTTTGCAGGGCATCCCAACCACAGGTTGGTGATTTGCACCTGGATCACTAATTGCAAATGAAAGTAAAAATTACTCACTTCTCTGTGTGTGTTTATTTTAGGGGTGTATCAAGCAATGACTTCTCTGCTTTGGAAGCATTATGCAAAGAGATAATGAAGGAAAAACAAGCCTTTGAAAGACTGGAAGTTAAGAAGGAAACACTGCTTGAAATGTTTAAGGTGGGCAGTTTTAGAAGGTTGTTTCTAGCCTTGTGCAATTAGTCTTTTAAGTATTTGTAACTTCAGGGCGTGTTTTATTAGTGGTAGACGAAAGTATATCAAATTATCTTTTCAAGGTGGTATGTTCTTAGGAGCTCATTTGTGATATTTACAAAAAAAAAAAAGGAAGTAATTCTTAGGTTCTTGGAAATAGGCATTCTGATTTTCTAAAACTGTGAGAACTCTCATTCTTCCCTGGAGTTTTCTACCTAAATTATGAAGCCACATTCTTTATTCACTTCCTAGAAATGTAAATTTGCAACATATTATGTATGCAGTTATGTTGTGTTACCTTGTCTGTGGTGATACTGGATATGTTGCTGCTGCATTCACAAAGCTTCATAAAACATTTTTTAGATTAAGGACTTCTAAAATTTAGAGTCCAAGTGACACTGAAACCTGACCCTTCCTCTTTAGTATCTAGCTGCAAATAATTTTTTGACATTCCTGAGGTAGGCATGAATGAGTTTTCACTGTTAGGACATCAGGAGAATCATAGCATCGTTCAAGTTGGAAGGTACCTCCATAGGTGTCTGGTCCAGTCTCATGCACACGACATGGGGTCACCACTGAGGTCAGACCAAGTTTCCTGGGGCTTGTCCATTTGGGCCTTCAAAACCTCCAAGGACAGAGGGTGCACAGCCTGCTCTCTGGGTCCACTTCTGGTCTGTCCTGTCTGTCTCTTTGACAGGCCTGTTTCGATGCAACATAGCATCAGGTTTGCAAGTAATTTAAACTGCTGGTCACTTCTCTTTCTTAACAAGGAATTAACAAGTATGTGTGCTGCTTTTCTTCTCAGTATAATAAATTCAAATGTCGCATCCTGAATGAGAAGGTCAATACCCCAACAACTACAGTATACAGGTAATTATGCATGGATCATAATATTACTGGATTTACGCTTCTAGGATTAAATATACCAAATAAATGCTTTCCTTTTCTTAGGTGTGGTCCCCTGATAGATTTATGCAGAGGGCCTCATGTCAGACATACTGGCAAGATAAAGACCATAAAAATTCATAAGGTAAGTGCTTAAACTGCCTTAGACAAATGTTTTCACTGCAACACTTCAGATGTGTTGCTGTCTTTGGGCTTAGCCAAGAATGTACTGTGAAATGGGTAATGTGGCCAAAAACTTGGCGTTACAAATTATGGAAGGGTTGTATGCTAGAATGACATTCACATGGTGTGAAGCCAAACTAATTGTCCAAGGCCTGCACTTCCAGCACAAGAGTGTGAGTTTGGCTTAAGGTTTGGCTGTACTGTATCAATTAGAGTTTATAGTTTTTGCTGATGATTATAGGTGTTTATGACTAAACAGCTGGAATAGGATAGCTACAAAGCAGATAGACTTTTAAAAAAGACAAGAGCCTGAAACCATTTTTACTTACTGTATTTACCTTTAAGGATTTTTCTAATCAGTGCTCTGAATTTCATGTTAAAATTCTTCTTATGCCTTAGTTGTTCCACATTTATGATTTATTAATAATTGCATGCCTTTTCATAGCAGGCAGTAGTAGTAAAATGTGGAGGTTTCTCCCTTTCTTCAATGTTCCATTTCTTTTTTGCATGAAGAATTCTTCTACCTATTGGGAAGGCAAGGCCGATATGGAATCCCTCCAGAGGATCTATGGAATTTCATTCCCAGATACAAAAATGCTGAAGGAGTGGGAGAAATTTCAGGAGGAGGCTAAAAGCAGAGATCACAGAAAAATTGGGCGGGTGAGACAGCTTTTCTTCTAACGTATTTCAAAATCACTGTGTGGCTATAACCCCTTAATTGAAAGCGTCATGAAGACAGTCTATACGTGCTACCACAGCCAAGACGTGACACAATTTTGTTTTCAGTTGGGTTGTGAAGTCAGCTTTTTCTCTTCAAAGTCCTAAAATAAATAACTTTTTTATATTTTAAACATGGTGACATCCTTATTCCACACATCAGTCTGAACAAATACAAACACTTCAGTCTGCAACCCTTGAATGCTCCAGTCTTTAGACAATGTTCATTCCTACACAGTTTGCTGCAGCCTGTTCATGCAGTTCTTCTGTGTGATTTCAGAATCTACAGTATATAGTTGTGTTTTTTGGTTGGCTGGTTTTTGGGTTTGTTTTTTTAGATGGAAATCCCTGTCAGATAACTGACAGTTCTGAACACAGTTAAAATGTCTGCTTCTAGTATATAAGGATAAAATACTGAAGAATTCCCCATATGCAGGTCTCAAGTGTGTGCACAGTTTGTAACAATATTAACCAGCTGTACCTCACAAATTCGGTTCATGTACAGATAGTTAGAGAGCTGTAGAAGCAGAGCTAAGCATTTACTTGTCAATGTGCAGAGGGAACTGTGGGGGCACAGTTGGGAGTTAAGTGTAAAGTTTTGGTGCATCAGTAGTGAGTGAAACAGGAAGCTGAACAATCTCCTTCCCCGGTAGCTACTGACAGACATAAAAATACTAGTGAAAATGCATCTGATGTATTGGGTATTGGTTTTTTTCCCATGTTTTACTTTTTGAAACTCTTGACTAGTAATGCCCAGTCAGTAGAAATTCATTTGTGAATATTAAGTGAAAAAGGTAGGGTGCAAATACTAAGTTTTTCAAGTATTATTTTCCTGCAGGACCAAGAACTGTTTTTCTTCCATGAGCTCAGCCCTGGTAGCTGTTTTTTCTTGCCAAAAGGAGCTTACATTTATAACACGTTAATTGAATTTATACGGGTAAGTAATATCTTTTGGAAATCTCATAGAAGAAATTGCATGGTTTAAAAAAATGCATAACAGTATGCTACATTTAACAGTATTAATAGCCCTTCATTTCAAATTACCTTTCATGGAACTGAAGAAACCTGGTTTCTTTGAATTGGTCTTGTCGCAATCTTTTCAAAGTTACGTTTTGTCAGTACTTTATACCTGCAGTTAAAGCTGTGATAAAAGTGCTTTGTCATAGGAATTCTTTGACATCTAATAGTAGAGCTAAGCTCACACTATTGATATTCCATTGATGCATATTGGTTTGTCTTAATATACTTACTTAATTTGGTCTTGTAGACCTCTTTGTTTTGAAAATATACGTAGAAAAAAATTTAGATTTTCCTGCTGTAATATTTAAAGTCTGTGTTATTACTGTATATTTGGGCTGCAGTGTAATATCTCAAGGGTCATTGAGTAATTAGAGACTGCTGCATTGCTCGCAGGGAGGAAACTTGTTCTTCTTGCTTACTACAGAGAAATTGTTTGGGGGAACAGTGGTGGAATGGATGTATCCTGGCAGGCCTAACTTGAAGTTTTGTCTTCCTTTCTCACTTTCCTTCCTAAGTCATGGGACTTCTGTATGGCAGCATTTTTATATTTTTATGGCTGCAGATTGAAGCCTGTGCTTATATTTGTTTTCTTTGTTACTCATTTTATGTGCTGTGCCTGTTCCAGAGTGAGTATCGAAAACGAGGATTCCAGGAGGTTGTCACTCCAAATGTTTTCAACAGCAAACTGTGGATGACTTCAGGGCATTGGCAGCATTACAGTGACAACATGTTTTCCTTCGAAGTGGAGAAAGAAATCTTTGCTCTGAAGCCTATGAACTGTCCAGGACACTGGTAAATACATAGCAAATTCAGTTTACCAAAGACTGTGCTGATTCAAAAAAAAAAGAACCAAACTAAACCCACTCTGCTTTCTTTGCTTGTGTAGTTATAAAGATGGCTTTCTTCAGTTACTCATTCTGTCAGGAATGATGTAATTATATGTCTTGCTGTCTACATGCTTTCTTCACTTGAGACACTGAGAAATGTCATGTCATTTTAGCATCATGAGAGTGAGCCCATCATTACTGGGGCATTGTCAGTTTTGCAGCAGTTCAGGCTTTTAGTGGTCAGTTTTAGGAGCTGTTTTATGTCCTCTCTGTGAGGAGGGGAAAACCTACCAGCTGCAAAAGGAGATCGTTTTCTTGACAAATCTGGATAAGACTGATGGCTCTATCCAGTTTACACCAGTGGCCTTACAGGCATGTGCTTCATCACTGGCTGCTTCTCGCTGGCTGTTCTTTGCAGAATTTTTGTTCTCAATGAGCTTAAAGTAATAAACTTTTCCTTCAGCCTGATGTTTGACCATCGCCCGAGGTCGTGGCGCGAGCTGCCGTTGCGGTTGGCAGATTTTGGTGTCCTGCATCGCAATGAGCTGTCGGGAGCTCTCACGGGACTCACCCGAGTGCGCCGCTTCCAGCAGGACGATGCTCACATCTTCTGTGCTATGGAGCAGGTAGGAGCTGCTGGTAAATGAAACCGGGTATTAAAATCGGGTTAACTGAAATTTCCATATTTGAGACGTTATTTCTGTTATCATCAAGATCGAGGAGGAGATAAAGAGCTGTCTGGAGTTCTTGCGTACCGTGTATGATGTCTTTGGATTCTCGTTTAAACTGAATCTCTCCACTCGTCCTGAGAAGTATCTGGGAGATATTGAAGTGTGGAATCAAGCTGAAAAGGTAAAACAGTAGTTTTGTTGACTTTTCAATGAATGTAAGGCTGCATCTTCTGTAAGGATGTATTGCCTTCTGAGAGGTACAGTGCAGCTGGGCTGGGCATGAGTAATATAAGTAATACAGCTTTGATAATTGCCTTCAGTTGAGTCTGGCTGCTGTAAATAATTTGCTTTCAATATAGAGGCACTCTCCATATCAGAATCAAATTAACTCTTGCTCCTTGTCTTTTTTGATAATTAAAAAAAAAAAAGGAGGAAGGCAATCAGTTCTGGCAGCCCCTGTAGTAAAACTTAAAGCCATCTCCCAAAAGTGAGGCTGAAAGTGGTGGGGTTGGCCACTGCAGGTGTAGTGCTGGGGAGAAAATAGGGCAGGAATAGACATTTGGTGTACCAGGGCAGATTTCACCACAACATTAACTACAAACTTTGAATTCAGCATAAAAAGTTCTTGTATCTTAGCTAATACTTGTTTGGCCTGTTCCAAAATGAGTGCATTAATTTTGTGTGTTTAAATTTGGACAAAAATCAATTTTTTTTTAGCTGGTGCTCTTCCACAGCTTCACATTTTCAGAAAATAAATGTGTTTCAGCAGTAACTGAGAAGTAGTGAGAATTTCATGCTGTCACCTATCTGTAGCAGCAGGCTGACGTGATACTGTAACATGGAAAGAAACACTGTGTGTGTGTCCTTTATCTCCAGCAACTCGAAAACAGCCTCAATGCCTTTGGTGAGAAGTGGGAGTTAAACCCTGGTGATGGAGCTTTCTATGGACCTAAGGTTAGTGTGTTGCTAACCCCTAGCTGAATTTGGCCTTTAATTCTGTTTGGATGAGGAGGAAGGGATTTTTTTTTTTTTGTTATCCCATTTTAAGATGCTGACTGAAATCTTCTGTTTTTCCAGATACATAACTCTAACATACATGAGAGAGAAATAATCCTATGATCCTGGTTTTCACATAGTTTTAACTGCTTTAACACTCGATTAATTAAACATGAATAAACTAATTGTCTGCTGCTTAAACAGTTGAGTGGTTTAGTGGGTGATATAAACACAAGGTGGCACTGTAAGATCTGTTTCAGCAGAGCAACCTCTGCATCAGAAATAATCCTTTCAGCACTAAGTGAATCCTAAGTCAAGAGAAAACCAAAAGTAAACTTACTGGTTAAATAAATTTTTATTCCTTTAATGGCACAGTATTGAAGCTGCATTGAGTTACTGGCGGGTTTTGATAGTGTAAAAATCCCCATGCACTGATCATGTGAATTCGTTGGGTTTCTTAAGAACAGTCTCCTCAGTTTGGACAGATTAAGTAGGGCTTTTTAGAAATTCCATTGATATCTTTGCACATAAGGACACAGAGCCTTATGAAATGGCTTTTAAATCTTTCCCTAATACGTCTACACTACATTTATATTTGTGTTCTTGTCTAGTAAGCTGGTTCTGATTTCTCTATTTGTATACAGATTAAATCAGTTTTGGTTTATGTCTTGTAGGTAAAATGTGTTACAGCAACTCGGATCTAGTAATTTCCTCATTTGATTGAAAGAACACATACACAGGAACCTTTGTTAACATTAATTAACCTTACACTTGCTCCTCATACAGTTTGGATTTGAAATTAAATTAGGTTGTAAATAATTTATGTTGATTAGAAGCCCTTTGGTGACTAGCAGAATTCTGATAAACTGAATTCTGGATGCAAAATTGAAAGACATTTAGATCTTGAGTTGTTAAAATATTGATCTGTTTGTATAGTACATAAATTAAGGCACACTGCTTCAACATATAGCCTCATATATACTGGTAAAATGATGAGTAAGTGGGCAATGTAGTAAATAATAAATAAGGTCAGGACACTATGAGTCTTCTCTGTCTAAGTTGTTTAATTAGAGTACTTGGGATTTAGGTGTTAGATGCAAAAGAAAGAAAAGGCTTTAGTTGTAGGTCAGAACGAGTGTTACTGATTAATATTAGTTTCTGCTGGTAAGTGGACTGTTTAACAGATTCTTGTCCCATGTTCATGCCCTGAATTTGTAACATAAGCTACTGCATAATTAAGAAGTATAAGTTTGCCACTTTGAAGCTGAAGAAATCTCATTTGTGGGGAGGCATGTTCAGTTCTGCATTTACCTTCTGCTGTATTCACTCAGTGAAAAGGCCCATATAAGTCCCGGACTAAAACTCACAAAATATAGTCTGAGACATTAAATGTAGTTCCCCTCTGATATATTATCTATTTACTCACCCTGTTTTAGCTCTAACATTTTTTGCATCAGAACATGCAAATCACTTGAAGCCTAATGAAGGCTGAAGTGAAACTATGCTGTTTAAAACTGCATGTAATTCCTCTGCATTGAGTGAAACGTTCCATCTCAAAACAATGCATTTGCTTTCAGAGGGGAGTGCTTGTCTCTTAACTGTAAAAGTTTGTCTTTTTGTTCTTCAGATTGACATTCAGATTAAGGATGCCATTGGCCGCTACCACCAATGTGCTACGATTCAGCTTGACTTCCAGTTGCCAGTCAGATTTAACCTCACCTTCGTCAGGTAAGCACAAAGGCTGCTGGCTTTAATTTCTGTCTAATACAACTTTGGTGACACTTACAAGCATCAAGAATAAAAAGCCTTACAAAAGCATTTCTTTGCAGCCATGATGGCAATGACAAGACAAGACCAGTTATCATCCACCGGGCCATCTTGGGATCTGTGGAGAGAATGATTGCCATTCTGACTGAGAACTATGGAGGCAAATGGTAACGTTGAAAAGTTGTTATTCCAGTTCAAGCAAACTCTTCATGCAGGAGAGAAATTAGCCCCAAGTACTGGAGAGTCAAGAGGGTCTGTTTGTTCCACTTGCTAGGATGACATGCCTAGAAACACCACAGGGCAAATTCTTCTGAGCCATCTTCCTTAGATATGAAATCATTCAAGATAATGTGGATTCTACATGATACTGCTCATGCAGGCGCAGCATACAGCTAGTCTGCCCATGGCATATACATTCCAACTGCTTTTGCAGCAAGACTGTCTTGTAAAGAGTCATTGATGTAGGTGATGTACTTTTCCTGTGTTGATAGCCAGTGGGAGTGACCCCTCTGATTATGACAAGATTCAGAAGTAAAGGTTTTCTTGTGCTTAGGTAGTAATGAGCTCAATCAATTTGGCTTTGTTATCTGTCGTAAAAGACAACAGCAATCTTCCTGTCAGCAAGTGCTCCTGCCCACGCTGCAATCCTTTTAGACACTCAGTTCTTTTGGGCAAATAATTATAATGAATACAGGGCTCTCATCACCTCTGTACCCAATCTGTGCAGCTAGCTTTAAGAGTCTCTTGTGTAGATTTTACTCCTCTCTGTAAATAGTATTTTTCATACTGAAAACACACTGAAGGCTATATAATCTTGTTTTGTTTGTTTATTGAAGGCCACTCTGGCTGTCCCCACAGCAAGTAATGGTGGTGCCAGTGGGACCAGCATGTGATGAGTATGCTCAAAAGGTGATGTATATGGTTTCAGGGCTTTGTTTTTGGTATATTGTATTGACATTATTATTATTAATCATATTGATGATTAATAGTATTTATCTCAGAGAAGTATTCCAAGTCTGTGATATTACATTGAGTTATTTTTATATCACAGTGACAATTAGCTGCTGAAGTTGTAGACCTGTCTTAAAGATAATCATTATTAGATTTTGGATATGTGAATAGCAAATGTTGATCTTTGTGAGACTTTTATTTTTGGAAAACTTAGTTTTTCTCTCGCTCAAATCTGTCTTACCCTTTAGGTTGTAGTCCTCCATGGTCATGTGCCTCTTGCAGAGCAGTAAGAAATATGAAAATGAGTCTTTGCATATTTAGCATCCAGCACCCCTTTTCCTGTAGTTCTTTCAAGTACATCATATATAAATAAAATAATCTGCAAAATTTAAAAAAAACCCTCTTTTAGTCAGTAAGCTCCACCATCCTATTGCCTTTTACAATATCAAACCCAAATCTCTACTCAGCCCAAACATTAGATGTTCACGTCATTGCTTGCTTATTTATTGTGTATATAGTTGCATGATACCTGATGTATTTTAGTTTCTTGAACTGGGCTCATCTCCAAAGCCTGAACCCATGACAGTGCCTTTATTTTAGAGTTCAGATAATCTGAAATGGTTTAAATCTACAAGTCATGAAGAGTTCTTGGTCATGAATATCCAGTAGTGACAGTTTAAATACTTTTTTTCTTAGGTCAGGCAGCAGTTTCATGATGCTGGATTTATGGCAGATGTTGATGCAGATCCTGGGTGCACACTGAGCAAGAAGATCAGAAATGCTCAGCTTGCGCAGTATAACTTTATTCTGGGTAATGTATTAGTTACCTTGTACTGGCTGACCTTTTGTTAGAGGATTTGATCACTCTGTGAGCAAGGCAGAGAGTTGTAATTACCGTTTTAGGTCAATTTGTTCCTAAGAGTATCCACTGCAGAGAACCTCTCCTGCTGACATCATAGGCATTCCTGGCTTGTATATCTGTCCCTGAAGGGAGATCACTGTGACCCAAGGCATTGATACTTTTTGCTGTCTTCTGTGTGGGAATAGATATGAAGTTTCTTGTCCTTTATCAGTCAAATTTTTAAGTGATTTTCCATCCTCCCGCTAATTTATGCACTTGCTTCTACTTCAGCAAAAGAAATAAGTTTTCATTGCATTTAGCTGTGGTACACTTCTGAGCTAGGCATTCAGGCATAAGAGAAGCCTCTTTCAGAGAGAGTGATGCAGGGAAAATTAGAAACTCATCCTGAAGTACATGATTTGAAGGAGCATGTTAGTCCTGTCTTGTGAATTAGGGGTCTAGCATTGGCCTTAAAACCATCTGAGATCCATTAAGAGTAGAAGGAGCCTTTGAGAAAGAAACTCTACCCTCCAGGTAATTATAGAATTGTGAAAAAAGAGTTAATTCCTTTGCTTCTTGGTTATTTCCAGTTGTTGGTGAGAAGGAGAAGGCAAATGGAACAGTGAACATCCGCACCCGAGACAACAAGGTGCATGGGGAAAGAACCATTGCAGACACTGTGGAGAGGCTGCAGCAGCTGAAAGGCTCTCGTTCCAGGCAAGCTGAAGAAGAATTTTAACACCATCTGTTCTACATGGCATATAAAGAATTTGTAGTTTTCCTAATTTAGTTAACCACACAGTTTTTGTTCTGAGCCAGATTTGAAGTCTATTTCACATTTGGACCTCTTGCTCATTTTAATGGGGATCTTTCTGTAGTCAAAAATGCCTCTTTTTGTATAAAAAATCAAGTTTTTCCAAAAACATTGAAGTAAAGTTTCCTGGCTTCTAACCAATGACAGTGAAATGACTTTCTGTGACTGCAAGGGAAGATTGAAACATTAATCAGGGATATCTGTGGCATTCTAACTGCCCTGTTAAGAATAGCATACATTTTTGATAACAAATGCTTTTCATGCCAGTTTAACAATAGACCTCAGGCTTAAGAACCCACATAGTAACCATGTGCTGCAGCAGCAGCTTCTGGAGTGTCTCCATGAGCAAAGACAATGATGCCTTGCCATCCTGTCTGATGGTCTCATATCAGTTGTGAATATATTGACTGTCCAGAGCTCCCAGTCACACGAGCAGGGTCATGGACAGAGGCCTCCTGCTTCCCTGGTTGGTGCCTCTGGCAGTGTCTCAGCTCCTGCAGTAAGGCACTCCTGACTGCACGGTGGGGCCCTCTGCCACAGAGCACTTTGGCTGCTAACCAAAGCCTACTGTGCCCTCCTCCAAAGACAGTCTCTGAAATGTGCTGGCTCTGCAGGTAAGGTCCTCAGAGCTGTAGAAAGGGGATAACACTGTCTGGAAAAAGCAGGGCATAGTAGGGCCAAAGAAGCAGCAGAAGAAACCAGTAGTATTAGGAGCAAAGGGTGTTTCTGTTCCTGTCTCTGAGCTGTCCTTACAGTAAGGGCATCTGTCACAGCAGAACAAAATGGCAGTGATTATTTCTTCAAGACAAGTGCTACTTTTCCATTTAATAGGTACAGTCCTATCCATGGAACACTTCCTTCCCAAGCCTCTAGTCCAAGGCATCACATAATTAGCAACCCTTCCTGTCTTACTGCTGAGGGATCTTATCAGTTGATTTTGGGTTTGGTTTGGGTTTTTTCTCTACATGTGGCTAACAAGAGGCAAGTGTCTGTCACTGACAAAAAATAAAATCTTGGTCTGAGGTTTTTTTGTGTCTGTTTAATTTTATTAGTCTTAACTAATCCAAACAGCTTCAAAAGGTGGTGGATAGCAGTTCATTTAAAAAGAAAGCTGTTGTTGCAGGTAAGCAAACATCAGACAAATCTGAAGACAGGCTTGAACACACACCTTTGAAAACCTCCATGTCTTGCGGTTTCCATTATTGTCTGGGCAGAAGCATTTAATCCTGCCTTTTCTCACCTATTGTACTCGGGTCACATTTTATCAGCATTTGAACCCTTAGTGAATTCAGACTCAGCAGACTGTAACCCCAGCAATTTTCAGCAAAATCTATTTCATCCTCCTTTCATTCAAGGAGATTAAAGGTTCCGTCTAACTGCTGTGGGGGGAAAAGGGGGAAATTGATTTTTCACTGCCTTGCTGCTTTCAGTTACTTTTATGAGGGTGGTTATTTTCTGTATTTTGCACCTGCTCTGCTTTGCTGAGAAGTGAGAGTTGCCCATGCAGTCGCTGCAGTGGAAGCAGACATCAGCTACTCCTGGAGCAGGACTTCATCAACTGGTGAAGCAAACCCTGTGTAAAGACCAGTTGCCTCACTTTCTGTTCCCCTTGGTAGGATAAGCTCCCAGCAAAGTACTGTGTGTGTCTCCTAAGGCAGGAGGATGCAGCTTCAGTGTCACAGATTGATGGTAGGACCACTTGTCAAGCAGGAAAGAAGCTTTTACATAATTCATTCCAGGGTTTGAAAAGGCTGAAAGCCACCTCTCCAGTCTGGCAGAGCCTGCTCTGATGACCAGCATTAGGTAAGAGAAATAAATGTCATATGCAATTCACTTTTCAGTCTGTATATCCCTAGGGAAGTTTTCATGGGCATTTTCTGTGGACTATCTGGTAAGGTACGTCTCCAGCTCAGCGTTACTTCAAATAAATTTAGTATCACTGAATATGCTGAGTTGAAAGGGCCCCACAAGAATCATCAAGTCCCACTTCTGGCCCTGCACAGGACTATCCCCAAAAATCACACCTGAGTGCATTGCCAAATGCTTCTTGAGCTCTGTCAGGCTTGCTGCTGTGACCATTTCCCTGGGGAGCCTGTTTCAGTGCCCAGCCTTTGGATGGAGAACCTTTTCCTAATATCCAGCCTAAACCTCCCCTGACTCATCTTCAGGCCTTTCCCTTGGATCCTGTCACTGGGCACCACAGAGAAGAGATCAGTACTGGCTCCTCCTTCCCCTCTCATGAGGAAGTTGTAACTGCAATGTGGTCTCCCCTCAGTCTGCTCTTGTCCAGGCTGAACAAAGCAAGTGACTTCACCACTCTTCATATGGCTTTCTATCCAGACCCTTCACCATCCTCGTTGCCCTCCTTTGGACACTCTCTAATGGCTTAATGCCTTTCTTACACTGTGGCACCCAAAGCTGCTCCCAGCACTTGAGGGGAGGCAGCCCCAGTGCAGAGCAGAGTGGGACAATCCCCTCCCTTTCCTGGCTGTGCCTGATACCCCCAGGACAGGGTTGGCCCTCCTGGCTGCCAGGGCACTGCTGGCTCAGGTTCAACTTGTCATCAACTCCAGATCCCTTTCCATGGCACTGCTCTCCAGCCTCTCATTCCCCAGTCTGTCTGAACATCCAGGGTTGGCCTGTCCCAAGAGTCCAGCTCTTCCCCTTGGTGAGCTTCATGCAGTTGGTGATTGCCCATCTCTCTCATTTGTCAAGGTCTCTCTCCAGGGCCTCTCTGCCTTGAGGGGATCACCAGCTCCTTCCCGTTTTGTATCATCTGTGAAGTTGCTTAGCATCCCTTCCAGTCCTCTGTCCAAGTCATTTTTGAAGATGTTGAAGAGCACGGGGCCGAGGATGGAACCCCACCAGTGACAGGTCACCAGTCTGATGTCACCCCAGTCACTGTAACCCTTTGTGCCCCATCTGTGAGCCAGGGACATTTTGTCAAGAGGGATCCTGTGAGAGACAGTATCAAAAGCTTTGCTGAAATTCAAAAAGTGAGCAGGCACATGGAATGACAGGGAAGGAAGATACCTTATTGATAGATCATCCGACTATATGCAAGTAGTGTATGGCAGCAATTTCTGTATCTGTCAGGAATCACCGTGCCAGGATTCAGTGTTTCAGTGTTCTGTGTAGCTCTTCAGTTCTGCAAACTTCCCTGAAGGAGTTTCCCCTAGACCACAGCCACCTGGATGCTACAACTAAGGGTAATTCCACTAAGGTGCTTCCGGTCATGTCTTGGGATGATAATGCTTTCTCCACTAACCCACTGGGTCAGTCTGATGTAGTTTCAGTATTTAGATTCAGTCACATATCAATTCCTCTAGAAGCAGTGCAGCCTCACCTTTGGGGAGAGCCCAGCTGTAAGATAAACTGTTAGTCACTGTAGGCACCTTTACTCTGTCTTGCCTGACTACATTTTTCCCACTGCATCCAAACCCAGTCCATGCATGCTCTTTGATAAAAGGGAATTGTTTCAGTAAGTCTGATTTTTCCCTTGTGAGACTAGGCCAAGATTAACTGGTCTTTGAAAACTCATTTGAGGTCTTCAGCTCATATCCTGTGTAATTTCATGATTGCCTTCTCCATCATTTCTGAATTACACAGTCATCACTGGCAAAAATCTGAGCAATTTGCCCTCAAATCTGACAGTGACAAACTGATGTGAGGAAATTAAGAACTGCTAAAGGCTAAGCTTATTTTTAAAAAGACAGAATTTAGTGATTGGTGCTTAAAGAGCATTTCCAAAACCATTCAGCCTTTCTACACACTAGTGCTTTCCATCTGCCCTGGACAAGAATATTCTTTCACAGTTGTCTGGAAGAGGCTGATGCCTTGTTAGCCACTGTGACCAAGCATGCTCATACAGAATGAGATACATTTGGACTTTCACCATAAGTTTTCTGTTTAATTTTTTTCATGCAGTACATCCTCTGGAGCAAGGCATGCATTAACGGCTTCTGATAATCACTGCAAGAGTATGTGCTCAGATAGACTGGGGCAGCCAGGGACATTTTGTAGTGTTCTCAGACACTGAGGGTAAATCATCTGGGCTACACGTTTAGTTACATCAGATATCCATATCCCTCTGAAAACTACAGCCTTCAAACTGATTCACAAAGCTCTTCTGCAAACAAAAAAATGCTCTGAGTTGCACAGAGGGTAGCTGTGAAAACCGGGACAAGTACCACCAAGCGAACCCAAAGTGTTCAGCACCCCAAAAAGAAAAAAAAGATCTATCTGTATCTGTATGCCAGTTAACCATGTCAGAGATGCATCATGAGACAGCCTTGTCTTCCCCAGAGTCTTTGGAAATGCCACTCTGAGATCCCCGCAGACACAAGAAGAAACTGAAAGGTAGCAGGGATGAGACAAGGAACTATGGAACAAAGTGATTCCATGGTCTCCCCGTTGACATCCAGATGCAAAATACAATTAAGCTCCTTGGAGTCAGAACATCCTCCCCTGTGCAAGGTTTATCTCATAGATTAGAAGAGAGTATGTTCACTGCATGCCAGTTTGGGGCTGACACTTTGAACACCTTTTGCTATCCATCACAAGAAGAAGCAGGCTTATGAACCAGACTTCTATTGATCTAATTGCATTCCTGAAACATGACTCTTCATTTTTTAAATACTCAGAACTTATCCTTGTACTCTGAGTGTGTATGGCAACATCAGCACAAGTTAATTTAATACTCTGCAGGAGCTTAGATGCAGAATGACGATCTAATCATGTTTGATGTGTGGTTTTCCAATTGCATGCTTCAGGGACAGTCTGTAACCTGTCTAAAGCACATTGGCAATAAAAGGAAAATTTCTCTTTGTTTTTCCTTTAATGGGATACAGGGACATAAGGATGGGAAATCTCTATCCCTGAGTATCTGCAAGGATATCAGGCTGCACACTGGAACAGCTTTGAATGAATATAATTTTTTGGAAAGATACCTTTTGTTGGTGCACTGAAATGTCCAAATGGGTTGAATTACTAAGCACACCTTTCCAACTGAGATTAGATTACCATACAATGACATTTCTTCATAAACACCCCATTAACTATGGGAAATCAGATCACACATAAGTATTCTGAGTTCTGCTCCTCACATCAGGACAGGTGGTGTCAGATCAGGTGGAGTCTGAACACCTTCAGGTCATACTAATAGCACAAAGAGATCAAATAGAGTGTTTAGGAGAAATATTTCTTTCTTTAGGATTTTAAAACCATTTTATGTCTTTGAACAGATAATCTCTGAACTGACTGTACATTCACTTCATCAAGTTTCTCATTTCTGAGTCCAACCCCTCAGCATCAGCAGGCCACGTTATTCGTATGTTTTCTTGCCAGAGATTTTTCTGAGATTGTTCACAGGGTGGAAATAAGAATGATTTCAGAATTTTTGGACTTTGTATTCAAATGACAAGTTTGTTTTGGTTGTTTTCAGTATCAGACATTTCCCACAGAATAAGACTTTCAAGCTCTGACTAGAAACGACCATAAAAAAAAAAAAAATCCCCATTTCCTTGTTTGATACATGAACTTGTATCATCCTGAATTTACAAGTAGGAATTCTGCAACCAGCTGCAGCCTGGCCCTGAAATACCTAAATTGTAGCTGTACCATCTTACTCATCTTGAAGCTTGCTGCTTGTCACACACTGAGTTCCTGTCCCAGATGTGCCATTCCCTCATTCAGCTCCCTCCTCTGCCTGAACAGGTTCAACCCCAAATCCCCAATGTCTAAAACAGAGCATTTTGAGAGTTTGGGGTACCTCCTATATGGAAAAAGACACGAGAAAAGTGAAGACAGTAAGAAAACAGATAAAACAGGGACTGTGCTGCCCTACAGATCTGGGACTCTTAATGAAGAAGTGACAGGAACAAAGCTGAGCTGCGTGTGTCAACCCAGAACAGGGGCAGTGATACCTCTGCTCCCATACATGCCAAGAGCTGCCAAATAGGTCCTCTCTCTGGAGCTCCTCCCTCTGCCCCAGCACAGAGGACAGCCAAGCCCTTGTGACAATACCATTTGGTTATGGACTGTCATTTGTATTCCCTTTGTTATGTACCCACTTTTTGAACAGATGATAATATTAACCTAATTCAATTATCTCTATCACAGGCAGAGACAAAATACATCACAATACTACTAGAGCAATCTCAAGAGAATTTCTGCAAATCTTCGTTCACTGACAGCTGACCTGTGCAAGCCAGGGATTTATGCCAGATGAAGGAATAAATGTCCACTTCAAAATTATAGCATAAAACCAGATTAAAGTTTCAATTTCCCCATCCTCAGCTCTGTCCCTTCTTCACAGGGTCAGCTTTCTTAAGAACTGTCCTGCTGAAGTGGCAGTAAATCTTAAAATATATTTAATAAAATAGTATTAATGTGGTGCCAAGGGACCCCAATAAGATCAAAACCTCATTGTCAAAAGCTGTACAGAAGCAGGCTCTGCTGTGAAGTGATGGTGATCTAATTATGTGGGGGCACCAGGAGTGCACAGCATGCACTGACTAAATCCCTGCCACCCTGTACAGCCCTGAAGAACTGAACCTTCAGGCTTGGAAAACAGGGCTCTGCTCCCCACAGTGTTCTGTCTGCTCTGCCAGGCAGCATTTTTTATGAGATGCTGTTTGTTAGGAGAACGAGGAGCTGTGCCTGTGTGTGTATGCAGAGGTGCAGAGTCTGTCTGCAGCAACTGCCAGCAACCACAGCACACTAGGATTTCTGTCTCTTGCACCTCACGCTCTTAGCAGCTGCCAGTATGCCCTGACTCAGTTTTTCACATCACAGCAGCAAGTGGATACCACTATCAGCCACAGAAAGAGTAGAGAGATATGGTCAAAATTTTTTTCATTTTGAAACTGGTGGAGTTTCTCTGCTGTTTAAATTGCAGTCATGAACAGCCCTTCTCCAAGTCACTGCATAGTTTCATTTCAGTCTTTAGACACTGACTACCTGTTTTCAATGGCACCACTGTCACCTCAAGTCATAACACCTTTATTTCCCCCATACTTCAAGTGCTGGTTTGGCCCAATAGCTGCCCACCATTCGTAGAAAGGAGCCCTGAGAGCCCAGAGAAGTGCTGCTTCAAAAGTTGCAAAAGGAAAAAAATCAATCAATGGATCTGTCCTTCTCTTGTCTACCCTTGCTTATGGTATGTCAGGCCCATTATTGATTCAGTGCCCAAAATATCAACCAGTGCCCTTAAACTTTTTCGATCAATAGGAGGTGTTCAGTTCTTCAGAAGACAACTATCTTCAGAAACTATAATGGATAATAAAGTCTGGGGAAAAAAAATCTAACTCACTGATTACTTTTGCTTCACTGCTCATCAGCAGGGTCTTCAGCCCTGGCACACCCACCAAGCAGGCAGTTTTCATCACACTTCATGACCAAGCACAATTCTGGAGGGCGATGAAAATGTGCTGAGGGTTTCCAGCCTTCTTTGGGGTTCTTACTGTACATAACCTTGTGCACTGTTTAGGCACCTATTTTGATTGTAAGATCTGTCTGAACCATTCAAAAGGGCTTGATCCTACTCCCCAGTAATTTATCATAGAATTATAAAATGACTTGGGCTGGAAGGGACTTTAAAGGTCACAGTGCCATGGGCAGGGACACCTTTCACTAGACTAGGTTGCTCAGAGCAACATCCAGCTTGGCACTGAACACCTCCAGAGCTGGTAATCCACAGTTTCTCTCAGCACCTGTTCCACTGCCTTACCACCCTCACAGTAAAGATTTTCTCCCTAACATCTAAACTAAACTTACCCTTTATCAGTTTGAAGTCATTCCACCTTGTCCTGTTGCTCCAGACCCTTGTAAAAGTCTTTCTCCATTGAACTTGTAGGTTTCCTTTAGCTACTGTCATGACACAATTGGGTCACCCCAAATTTTCTCTTCCAGGCTGAACACTCCCAATTTTTTCAGCCTGCTGTGCATGGTGCTTTGGATGCAGCATCACTTTTTCTCCTTTCTATTCTGTTCTGTTCTTTAAGAGCAACTTCAGAAGTTGAGTGAGCAATGAAGATGTTGCTACGCAGCTCTGAAGTGTGCAGAAAGATCCATATAATCCTCTTGAAAAGGAAAAAAATAGCAATTTAGTTTTTCCCTTCTTCCCTCAAATGGTTTTCAGTCTTCATGGTGGAGGTGGAGAGATTTTTCTGTCCGCAGCTCTTTATTATTGTTAGACTTCTTCAGCACTATAGAAAGAGGCATTTTTACTTGATAAGAAGCATTTCTTCTCAAGAGAAGGGAAGAGCTGGTGGAGGGGAGGTGCTGGGCAGGGAGGGCAGCATCCCCACCCTCAGCAAGGATTACTATGTGTGATAGCAGCACACAGGAATTTAATAAAAATTAATCTCATTAAAGAACTGCAGCCCAATAGTTTTCATTCTCAGATACAACTCAGTGCAAAGCAGGCTGATTTTCTTTTGTCCATCCCAGTTACAAAAAACATTTTGCTCTCAGTTACCCTTCAGTAAATGCAGAATGAGAAAACCAAGGACTGGATTATGACATCATGACAGTATTTGTTTCACACTCTGAAAAGGGCTGAACTTGCTGGGCATGTTTCTAGTCCATTCTTGCTTTTGACAACCTTTTGCTTTTGAGTTGCAGCTGTGAGGACTGTCAGCAAAGAGACTTTTATGAGTACATCTTTAACTACTCCAGGCCTTCTGAGGGGCTACCATCAGTCAAGCAGATCAGTGTTTTGGATTCACCTACCTGAATACCTACCTGCTGTCTGTCTCAGCTTTAGCAGAGCTTTTGCTACTGTCCTTTGTAGAGTCCTTATTGACAAATTGGTGAAGCTTGGTAAGTGGGTATGAACACAGACTGATTTTCAAGAAAAGAAATGTTGTAAATCAATTTTAAGTTTGTTTCTCATTTAAAAAAATGGGGAAGGGCAAGCACCTCGCTGATGAAAATCTTATGAATTGCTGTTCGGTTTTATTCAGCTTCTTCTCCAAAGGAGCATGACTTAGAACTTGATGTAGAAATCATGTTCAACACATCATTTTAGGACTGTCTTCAAATGTCACAGGTAGCAATTTCAAATGAATTATGGTTTGAATTGCACGTGTTAATAAACAACCTCCATGAAACACATAGCATATAGAAGCTGTTCAACAGCCAGGAGCAATAGTGAATTATAGCACAGCTCACCAGTTACCATGCAGTGCCCCTCCAGTATCTATGGAGGGGAAATGGAGGCACAGAAAGGAAATTAGACAGGATATCGGAGTTAACACCATAATTCCAGAAACATGTTATTTCTCAGTAGTTGCTAGGACTGCACACAGGGTCAAACAAATAGTCAAGGTTTTAATTGCTCATCAACTTTTCAGTAAGAACTACAACTTTGCCACGTCTTTTCTTTGAAAGGAAAATTATAGCTATGATACTATTTTTTTAATCTAATAAGATGTCACACATTCTATAATACATGTCTTTAAAATGAATTCTGAGCTTCTCATAGTTGAACAAAATATCTTCAGTGAAGTATTTTTTACTCATTTAAAAGCTCCTGAACAGCTACAGTTTTGAACTGCCTAAGCATTCTGAGTCCAGCTGTTATTTTACAAGCTAGGTACCACTGACATTTGAAATAATACATTATTTTTTATAGAAAGAGGCATTTTTGGTGATAAAATGGATCAGATCCTAGATCTTCAGAGATAAGTGTTCCCAAAGTAGTCAATTCAGAGGCAAATTATTCCTTATTCGCAAGTTCATACTGTGGTGGCACAAGGGGAAAGGGGCAAGTCTTTCAGAGAGACAATGAAATTCCTTTCCTTATGGAAACTGCACACATTTTGACTTCATTTTATCAGTCACCAGTGGGTACCACTGCTTTGGAGCTTTCCATGAACATTTTGCCTGACCATAAGCCTATGGCTGAGGTTGTGGGATCCACCTGGAGGGATCACAGCTCAGCACTACACAGGCAAGAAGATCCAAAGAGCATCCGGATTTCTAACAAGATCTCTGTCACCTTGAACTTCCCACTATTTTCCAAAACTCCAAGTTGCTTTCTTTTTGCACCAAACTAGCTGCAAGTAAAACAAAATACTTCCCCTACTAAGCTCTTTCTGAGCTAGACTAGTCTCCCTCAATCAAAAGCAGCTGTGTTCCTGGCTTCAGCTGTACAGGTATTTGGGATTATTTGCTCAATTACAGCAGTGATAAGGACAGCTAGCTCCTGTGCCAGTTTTCCTTCCTTCCTCAATTTGATTTTACTTTGTAGGAGCCATGGCCAACTAATGGTCCCTGGGGAAGAGCAGGAAGGCTCTGGATTAATACTTGTGTGCACCAAGGCATCATGATGGGGCTGGGATGCACCTTTTCCAGAATGAGCCTGGAGCACCCCATCTCCTGTTGCAATTTTCCCTGCTGATCACATCTTCAGGCACACAGAAGCATTGGCTCAGGAGGACTTTCAAACCCAGGATCCACCACATCATAAGCCCCTTTTTCCACAGTGAGGCTTCATCCAGCTGTAAACACTGGACCTCCAAGTTCCTGGCAGGCAGCTCAGGGGATGTCTGAGGAACATTTGTAGGCTGAAGCTTTACAGTCAGCATATCAACCATCACTGTGAAGAGAAGCCAGATGTTTTCTCTGCTGTAGCAAATTCCAGGAGTCTTGCTGTTCCAATCCACTCTGCAGCTGGATGGAACAGCAATTCCTTAAATTTTCAAAATTCCTATGGCTTCAAATCCATAGCTAGAGCTGTCAAAAGGCAATAGAGTAGCATGTCCAGCAATAGACCTCTATGAATCTTTTATTTTATTTCCTTCCCATTTTGGATATTTAGGATAGCAACCATCCATCTGACCCAAAGATGTCTCAGTGGTTATGCTAACAGAAATCTGACATCAAAGGCATTTCAAAGCCGTTGTTGAGCATGTTTTGAGTGTGCCTTGAGGTTGAAGTTTCAGAAAGACAAAGCTTAGGGCTGTGGCTTATGCTAGCTTGATTCCCCAACCTAGAATAACCACAGCCCTCACACAGCTTCCCTCCAGCAGACAAGCTGGGTCAGATAAGGCAAAAGACATCTGTGAAAAATTTTGATTTCCCTGTGTGATGCTTTGATTGCAAAAACTACCACTATGTCAAACACAAACACATTCAGAATTCATCATAAAAATAAAATACACGGGAAATGTCAACCAAAAACTTTCACTCCTATAGAAAGATATTCTTACCATTAAATATCTTTATTGGCAATCTGGAAGAAAACAGAAAATAAGTGCAGAGAATATTTTCAGACAAAAATTGGCAAGACAGTAAATGAGGAAGATTGGTTAGATAGGGTGAACTGGGTCACTTGCTGAAGTCGGTGGAATTCAAAAATCTACTTTCATAAAGGAAGGAAAAGGAAAAGCAAAGCAGAGAGGTCATATTTGAAGGGGTCTGTATGCTGAAGTTCATGACATTGGAAAATAGCATCACAGTAATGGCAAACTATCATCTGACTTTGTGTTTATAATGTAATGGAAGAAGTGTAATAACTAAAACTTGACCCTCAAAAATTAACAGAATACCAATGTTGTGTGCAGTGACAAATCCAGAATTGAAAGCTTGTGCATCTACACTTCTAAGGTACTTTTTTAAGTGTTCAACAAGACAAGAAAAATGGAAGTCCATGGAATAAGTCTGAAAAAATCTAGTGTATTTATCTCATTTAAGGGAAAAGAGAGGTGATTGGACCACAGTTTGCAAGCACCCCTCTAATGGAGGCTGCACCTATTCCTGGCATGGAAAGAAAGAGCACAGTCCTGAGTTTGGAAGAAGAAGATACAAAAATGGCAGCTAGCAAAGGGCACAAAGCTTGAAAAATCAGTCATAGAATCACAGAATGGTTTGGGTTAGAAGAAATCTTAAAGATCACCTTGTTTCACCCCCTGCTAGGGCAGGGACACCTTCCACTGGACCAGGTTACTCAGAGTCCCATACAACCTGGCTTTGACAGATGCCCCAGCCCTCTAAGCAACTTGGTGGCCTCCTCTGTGCTGGCTCCAGCAGGTCCCTGTCCTTCCTGTGCAGGTACCCCAGCTCTGGATGCAGAGCTCCAGGTGGGTCTCAGCAGAGCAGAGCAGAGGGGCAGAATCCCCTCCCTGCCCTGCTGCCCACGGGGCTCTGGATGCAGCCCAGGACACGTTTGGCTCTCTGGGCTCTGAGTGCCATGGCTGGGGCATGTCCAGCCTCTCACCCACAGCACCCCCAAGCCCTTCTGGGCAGGGCTGCTCTTCATCTGTTCATGCCCAGCCTGTGCTGATACCAGGCTGGACCCTGACCCAGCCACAGCACCAGCACTTGGTCTAGTTAAACCTTATGATGTCCCCATGGTCCCCTCTTCAGACTTGTCCAGGTTCCTCAGGATGGTATCTTGTCCTTCAGGTGGGTCAAACCACCTCAGCTTGGTGTCATCTGCGAACCTGGTGAGGCTGCACTTGATTCCTTTTACTATATCATTAATGAAGAGGTAACTCTGGTCCCAATAAGGACCTCTGGGTGTCCCACTTGTGACTGATGTCCTTTGGGGCTCAAAGCTGTTCACCACTACCCTCTGGATGTTACTGTCCAACCACTTTCATGTCCATCAAACAGATCACTCATCAAATCCACCTCTCCCTAAATGAAACATGACATCTGAGCAGCCCAACTCATGAGCACACAAAATATGTTGCTTGCACCAGGACACAATCTCCACACAGCTCAAGCTAAGAACACAGTTTTCCTTTGATCAGAACAAGTACTGTTAAAAAAGGCACAAGTGCTTTTTGTTGTCCTCTTACCAGCAACCTTAATTCACTAATCTAGGGCTAAATATTTACAGCCATTCTCTAAATAAATAAAGATAACGAAAGAGAAGAAAGAAACCTGTCACCCTTGTAGCTCTAATTTACAGTGGGTTTGGCACTCCATATACTGCATATCTTGGTCTCAGCAGGCAGCTCTCATTCGAGAGGGACAGGTGCCATGGGCTGTTACAGAGGACACACAATGTTCTTGCTTTAGAGATTTATTTCATTGCTTCTGCTGTGAAAGGTCTTCAGGCTCAAGGACACGTGTGTGCACAGACAGTGGGAGACAGTCAGACACACCTTTTAAATCTGTTTGGGGACTTCTAGTAATTGGAAAGTCAATTCAGCACCAGCTTCCCACGACCATTGGCCAGTAAAATACATCCAGGGAAACCAACAGCTTTCAGTTCTGAGGTCAGTAGATTTCCTGTATGAAACCAACACAATATATCTCGCCATCAGAAAATAAACAGCTTTTCTGGGTAGCTCTTTCTTCCTCAGTGGAATATTTATTTAGACAAAAACCCTAAACAGATCATCTATGGTCAAGACATTATGCTGTTTGTGGTGCAATAATTGTCACTACACTGGAAAACTCTGCCAAGAGGAAAGACAGGAAAGGGACCCCTCCTTTGCACTAAACTGCACTGAAGGCACTCACTCATAAAAATGGGAACTCCAAGGAAAAAGCAGCTGGTACGCAAACTACCCAATATAGATTCTGTCCTGTGAAGAGCACTGACCAACATCCCTCAAAAGGAATATTTCATTTCAGAAATACTGGAATTATCAGTTTTGACATTGTTCATGATTACTCATGAAACCTGAATTAATGTAAAAGGGGTTTCAAACACTGCAATGCTCTACTTTGCAGAAACTAAACTTTCTAGCATAGTTTATTCCCACTGCTACTTCTCATTAACACAGACAAAATCATTCTTCACCTAGGGTAAGGGGGACTGTCTGTACTGGATGGAAAATTTCAACTCCAGTTTTGGTTCCCTTTCTGCAGTTTCAGACTCAATAAAGGTCATAGCCATGGCAGTCATAGCAGCAGAATAAAAGCCCCCTGAACAAAGTTTCCAAAGTATTTGTGGCAGTTTTTACCTCCTCACATGCTTGTAACTACAGCAGTCAGTGAACCCTGAGACATGAGTTGCTCAAAGGATTTGTTTGAGCTTGGCAGAGAATGTTTTTGTGCTCCCCATCTCACTACTCTTTGGGATACCATGAGTCCAACAAGGCATGAAAGACACATTTCCCGTTTGGAGGGTGACTGCAGGTCAGGCGGACTGATGCTGAGTCCCAGGGAGTGCAGAAAAGGCAAAGGAGCAGTAGAGCCAAAGTCCCAGCCCCCTCACACAGGCCAGCACTGCCTGCTCCCAGCAGGGTCCTCACACGAACGGGGGGTACCCTTGCCAATCAGACCACCCTCGTGGGAGGGCAGAGGGTGCCAGCGGGAAGCTTCAGCCAAAATCTGACATTTGCTGATCACATAACTACAATAATTACCAAGACATGTTCTTGCTCCCATTAACTACAGCAGAATCTGGCAGCGGCAACATCCTTTCTGCCTCCTTGGCTAAACACAATCTTGGAAGGGAGGTATGAACAGAAATGGAGTGACCCGAGAGCGACAGGGAACTGTCAGCTCCCAGGTGACATGCAGGGAGCACTTGCTGACAAAAGGGACATCTGCTGTGAATAAACTCCAGCCTCATGCTGCAGCCTGTGGGTGCTCATGGCCTTCCCTCAGTTCAGATGTAAAGCAAAACTTCAACTTTATGGGCCTGTGAAGCCGAGACCAGCTGGGCTCAACATCTCATCAGATGGGCAGGAGGGTGAAATCAGTCACTTCTACATCCATAGCTGCTAGGGGGAAATAATCTCACTTGTCTTCCAGTGTGGGTGTGTGTCAGACAGTGATTTGCAATGACTGCCAGGGCCAGGGTGTGTTCCATGAAGGCTGGGACTAGGGACAGAGACATATGGAAAAGCATTTGCAAAACCCATTCATTAGCTTTCAGATAGGCATTGCAGCACAGGACAGTAATTTTATCAGTCAGCAGTGTTTGTTATGAATCTGATTCATGCTCCCGTATGTTATAACCTGACAATATTTTTGCTTCCAGAGCCAAATAACAAGGAAATATACTTCCAAGTGAACACAGTGGTAATTAAATGTCAAGCTTCTTTAGTTCAGCTATCGTATGAAATAGATAACAGATATAGGAGAATAAACAGGAAGCATAGTATCACCATGACTGCCATCTCTATAAATAAGCATGTGGGAAGATTGAAGGTTCACTGCACTTCTGTTCAGTGAGTCTGATGGGCTTGAAATAAAACATTTCCTCTCTGATAGTTCATTGATCAGCTTCCCACACCCTGGAGTTTTCCTTACAGCAGCTTCCCATTAATGCCACATTTGCCATCACTCCAGTCTGCCAGTGTTGCAAGTGGGAGCTTTCCCCAACACCAGCACCACAGCAAACTGCAGTGCCCTTTGCCCAGACTGGTGGCTGACAGGCTGGACATGCCCCAGCCATGGCACTCAGAGCCCAGAGAGCCAAACGTGTCCTGGGCTGCATCCAGAGCCCCGTGGGCAGCAGGGCAGGGAGGGGATTCTGCCCCTCTGCTCTGCTCTGCTGAGACCCACCTGGAGCTCTGCATCCAGAGCTGGGGTACCTGCACAGGAAGGACAGGGACCTGCTGGAGCCAGCACAGAGGGGAGGCTGCCGGGATGATCAGAGGGATGGAGCTCCTCTGCTGTGAGGATAGACTGAGAGAGTGGGGGTTCAGCCTGAAAAGGATTTGGGGTGACCTAATTGTGGCCTTGTAGGACCTGAAGGGAGCCGACAAGGAAGCTGGAGAGAGATTATTTGTAAAAGCATCTGGTGACAGGACAAGGGGCAAACTGATAGAGGGCAAGTTTAGACTAGATATTAAAAAGAAATTCTTCCCTGTGAGGATAGTGAGGCACTGGCACAGGCTGCCCAGAGAAGCTGTGGATGCCCCAACCCTGGAAGTGTTCAAGGTCAGGCTGGATGGGACTTTGAGCAACCTGGTCTAGTGGAAGTGGTCTAGTGGCAGGGCATTGCAACTAGATCATCTTTAAGGTTTCTTCCAACCCAAACCATCCTGTGATTGTACAGGTCATTATCTGATATCTAAGCCCCCAGTTGAAGCCACTGAATTATTGAATCCAGACCATCTCACCAGCTTATAGCATGACAGAGATAGAGGTAACTCCAGAGATCTAGCAAAAGACTGTCTTCCAAAACATCCAATCCCTCCAGGAAACTATTTTCCTCTGTCCCAAATCTTTACTTTGATCTAGCAAATGATAACTTGATGACTCATAATGGTAACAGTGAAACAGGAGAAGCCTTCAACGATCTTGATAAATTTTCTTTTTTATTAGTTTGTGATATCAAGAAGGCATTGACTGATGCCCGGATATTTAGCAACTTCTTTGTTTCCATTTGTTCATCACAGATTCCTTCAAAAACCCTGACACCACAGCTTACAGACTGTGGTTGGCCACTCTGAATGTTATTTCTCATTCCCTGGGTCTTACTGCTGTAACCACTGCATCTGTGGGAGAAACTTGTACTCCTTGGCTTTGTACTCCAGGTTTTGTTCCTGTGATTGTGCTGGAGGTATCTGCATTTGTTCGCTAAGAGAAAAGAGGAAGTTGGGATCAATCAGTGACAGAAATAAGCAGTATCCTCATGTGAGCTCCCCATATTTTACTACAAGGAATAAGGGCTGGGGAGGCTCCAGTGCTGGGCAGTAGCAATGAACCATGTCTCTTATTAATCACCATTCTGAAACAGTCAGATCAGCCAATCCAAGGAAGAAAGAGGTGTCAGGCACCAAGTCCTGTTCTCCAGGGAACATGATAACCCTCTGAAAACAAAGATAGGACGTTCAACAGGGCTGAAATTTCTCCCTCTTAACTCTGCCATGTATTGTTTCTATATCCACAAAATTAAACCATCAGCTGTGCTACATCAAGTGCCTCTGTCTGAAACGCAAAATCCCCTTCTCTTCCCTCATCCTGCTACCATGCTGGTTTAATTTTGAGCTGATGTTGGCAGCCAACAGGCAGCTCCTCTGGTGGGTGCTGCATGCCTGGCTAAGTCAAGGGGGTGCTGAAAGCTGTGTCACACAGAGCAGCAACCACAGGATCAGCTCACCAGGCCACACTGAGCAGTGGGGCATCCAGGAGTGCATAATGGGACTTTGCAAAGCAGAGGGATCTTCCACTTGCATCTCAGATCAGTTCAATCCTCTCCCTCAGAGCACCAGGGCAGGGTGCTGCCCCTGTGGGCTGGACTTTCTGAAGTAAGAAGGAGCAATTTCCTGCAACTTCCATGGGGTGTTGTGAGGCTGAGCCCATGGAGGGATGCATAGATGGAGCTTGGTCAGAGTGAAAACTGATGGTGCTCTCTGCCCAAGCCTAACTGTGCTCCTGGGCAGCATGTCAAGGACCAGGGCTGGTCTGATCAAGCTTCTGGGCATAAGCACCAGCAGGACTTGCAAAACCTGAGTTTTGAGAAGATTCAGAGTGGGGGGCATTGGCATGGTAATATTATGTACACCTCTTCAATAGACACAACAGACACACACTTGCTGCCAAGAAATTAAGACATATCTGCTTAGACTAGAAGTGGTAAGACTTCATCTATTTCATAGGAAGTAATGAATCATTTTAGTGCGTATTTTTACTTAGCACCAGGCCCTATTCTTCTACTTTTTCCGCACACCCTTTTAAATTATCTCTTTTATGCTGAAGTAACAAGCACCAAAATAACTCAGTGATGGGCATATAAAAAATATTTTTAAAGTTTTTGTTTTTTTCTGGAAATTCCACTGTATGAATCTTCTTGCACTGCAAATAAAAAATACCAGAGACATCAGACATATGCAATGCCATTTATTGAAGCTTGAAACAAATAGGTCATCATAGTTTGCTTTTAAACCTTGAAATGTTAGAACAAGCTGTGAATGTGACAAATACACATTTTTTTCCTGAGCAATCTGTTGAAGCTGATGTGTCTTGGGCTAATACAATAATATAATGATAATACACCTCTGCACTTATTATTCAATTCAGTTTTGAGACTAATGACCATCTGGGTTCAGCTCATAAATCCAACTTTATTTAAGAACAGTTGTGTCATAATAGCAGTGGCACTGCTCTCTTAAAACAGTTCATGTTGTCACAGTATTTTCCCTAAAGTTTTAAGCTGAGAAGCAGTAACTGCATTTCCCTGGGTAGAAAGATCACTTTGACTAATGTCAATAATATAATTTATTCACTTTTCATTCAGTTCAAATGAAATTACAGCTCCCTGAAGAAAACAATGAAGGCAGAAATGGTTTAACTCCATACTAGCCCTAAGGAGCACCAGAAAGGACAACAGCTCCTGCAGCCATTTTCCTCCCACCTGCACCGTATCCACTCAGTCAGCTCCTTTCTCATCAGCCCACATACCTGGTGGCCTCCTTCTGCTGACCTCTGTGGATAAAATGTTATGCAGGTACCTCTATGCACAGAATAATCTGACCTGGAACTTTGCCCCACCCAAATCCTATAGAATGTGTCTGGGAACATGAGGAGCATCTGCACTGCCCACCAGTCCAGGTTGTTTGGCTGTCAGAGAACTGCTCTACAACATAGCCCAAGCCCAAGCCCTGCCAAAATCCTTTCTGAATCAGGTGAGACACCTCTACTCCTGCACATGATTCAATACTTTTGTGTCCAGAGGAGTAAGAACTGCCCAGATTTCTGTGGCTCTAAGGGCCCCCAGAAGGAGAGAAGCAAACTGTGAAACTTAAAAAGCATCATGTCTGGCGTTGGCCAGCAACACCACAGACATCTATTATTGTAACAGTGCGTGCACACATGCACAGGCACCATTGCAAGTCATCCCCATGTCTGTTAATCTAGCACCACATTTTTAACAGTGGATTTTGTTTTACCGGCACCTAAAACTGGGGTTATATTGCCATCACAGAGGTTAATAAATCTAACCTTACCATGCTGCCTATTTTGAACTCCCAGAGACTTCAAGTGAAGAAGTAAGTCCTTAGCCAAAGGTCACAAACCTTTGAAAAATGACAACTCGACTCGTGGCCATCATTAGGTTAATACACTATAGCCAGGCAAAAATACTTCTATTAACTTTCATAAAGGTCTGTCTAGGAAAAAAGCTACTGCTAGTCATAATTCTGTAACCATAGTGACACTTGGATTCACGACTATGTGTCTCAACATATACTGCATGTGCAGTACAATGCAAAATGTGCATTTCCCTGTACTACAATCTGAAATTGTAACATAAGTAGGGTGCAAATCTGAGATTTTCAAAAGAGCGTGAAGAACCAAGGTGTCCAAATCCTACTGAATTCCAAATGTCTGGTCTTGTCCAGCCCTTTTCAAAATGCCCAGCTTTGTTCAAAGGGTCCAGTCTCGGTTCCCTGAAGTTTGTTTTGGCATTTTCTTCACTAGCAAAACAGACATGTTTTGCTAGTGAACAACAGACATATTTGGCTAGTGGTGCCCTCATGCCTGAGGCCTGAGCTATGCAGATATTACTCTGGGCCTCAGATTCTTGTCCCAGGAGCTCTCAGTTCCACTATGATCATGGATTTACACTGTGGGAAAAGTCTGCTGTGAGTGAGGTGGTACAGTGCTCCTGTGAATGTGGGACATACTGGATGAAATAATAGCTCTATCACTGAATATCTGCATGAATTTAAAAGTTTTCAGTTGCTAGTTGGCCTTTATGCCGATGCATTTCAAAACACAGTATGGGGAATTTCCAGCTGAAATGCCTGCATGCCACATATGAAGCTGCAGGAAAAGTTTAAGTCTGTAAACTTGAATTTTATCATATAAGTTAACATGAAATTAGCAAAACTGTTTAGCTGAGTTAGCTGATTGCACCTTCTTTTTTCACTTGTCAAAGAACAGAAAGATTTCAGTTTTTAAATGCAAAAGACTCAACTTCCAACTGTCCTTACATACATCAACTTAGAAGTCTTTTGCTTTCCCACTGTGACTCCTTCACTCTTTGTGCTGCTAAGAGTGGAAGCCATTACAGTGCCTGGTTCCTCTGTTCAGCAGCTGTAACATTCTTGAACTAAATGGAGCTGACCACTAACATAAAATTCGTGGAAGTGAGACATCAAGAGAGAGAGAACACCACCCTTTCCAAAGGGTAAGTGCTGAGGTTGATTTTTTGCTGCAGAACAAGCTGGTACAACCTCCATGCTCCATCAGCTTCCCGACAGCTTTTTATGTTCTGCTGACATGTATCATTTATGTCTGAATAGGAGACTGGCCATAGTTTTGACTTGGTTGCCTTACCTAATTTCAAAGGGGCTTGGATAGTTAATTTTAAATGGAGAGGAACTACACAAGATACTTAGGAATGTTACTGCCTGTCTAGCAAAAGATCTGCAAAACCGAGTTTTTCTTTATACTGAAATTATTCTATCAGGATGTATAAAACTGTCTAACAAATACTGCTGATTTCTCCCCTAAATGTGTAAAAAAGACACATAGATACAGTACTTAGGGACACGGTTTAATGCTGGACTTGGCCATGCTGTGTTAGAACTTGGACCTGTTGATCTTAAAGGTCTTTTCCAACCTAAATGATTCTATGACTCCATTAAGGTGATAGATGCAAATGGCTTTGCTTTTGTGGTACCAAGAAATGTTGCTTAAAACATGTTTGGGAACTTAACATCCCATATTGTATGGGGTTTTCAGGTTACAGCAAGACATTTGTAGCAGAAGAAAACTGTCAAGAACATGTAATGGCTGAGGTATCCTTCGGAGGTTCAGTCAAGTACTAAGGGAAGATTTTTTTCTCCTGAAAAAAACAATGTTTCAATTCATCCTGCCTATCATAAACAGATATTACAAAACTCTGCTTTTAAATTTATGAAGCGAGCAATGAATTTAGAGAAACACTACCCCTTCACCTTGATTCCAAAAAAAGAAAGGCAAGTGAACATAAAGAGAACAGGCCTGTGGCATCTGTTGCCCCAAGGACCACCTTCACTAAGCACTCTTGAATACGCAGTGCTGGTGTTTCAAGTGGGTTTTGGAAAAGAGATGGAAGAACAACTAAAACATTCATTACAAAAAAATCAGAAAGTTCTTGCAAGCCTGTTTCTAATGTCTATGCATGCCTAAGAAATACTAGCTGCTGGTACATTGTAAATTATGTTAGAAATTTTGGACTATTACAGAGAGAAAACTGAAGCAGTAAATTATGACTGATAACCCTAGGCAATGTGTTTTCCCAGTTTTGATCACAGATTTCCATTTATGCTGGATGGTTCAGAAAAAAACAAGGAACGCAAAACCTGTAAACAGAAGCTCTATTCAAGGAAACAAGACAAAAACAGCTAGTGCCAAGCTGCTTGGTTGCTGTTTTCTTGGTTTTGAGGTGGTTTTCTTCTCGATTTAGTGTAATTTTGTTGTTTGAAGCCTCGCTGATCCCCATGTCTTGCTTTGTTACGAATTTGGGGCTGACTACATGTGAAGCAGCACTGAGTCTGTATTGATGGCAGAAAGCACTTGCCAATGCCTTTCAGCCTCTGGCAGAAGTGAACTGACAGCTGGTCTTTGCTGCAGGGCAGCCCTGTAGTGAAGAAGATGACAAGAATTAGCTGTATTTTGCTGACACACTCCCTGTATTTCTAGAACTTTAAACTGCTTTATGCCAGATGGTCATGTCTATTAAGGGTCTTATTTATGGTGGCTTTCTCTTCCCTCGTATTATGGGGCAGCTTGACCTCCCTCTGAAATTTTAGGATGTTTTAGTGAACACATGACCTTCTGTTTTGGAAAACACAGCACTCATGACTGTTCAGTGAGACTTTAATTTTGTGGCAGACACATCTATGTTTTCCACTTTGACTTTTCTGCTGATAAGGACTGCCAGAGAAAGCCTGGCAACAATGATTTGAGTCTGGTGCTTTTGCATTCTTGTAATTGCCCTTAAGACAAGCACCATGGGCTGGCAGGGTGTTGCAGAGCCAGGCAGAGCAGGCAGGAGAGCACAGACAGCGCACATAGAACTGCATGTTCAGCTTGGCTGTGCTTTAATTCCTGCAGCATCAGAGTATGGCAAGGACTGCTACTGTCTGTACTATGGTGCTGATAGGTCTGTGGTAGCTTTAATGAACTGAGATGGGCCAGATCTAGCCAGATACCAGAAACTGGAGGTCCTCAGCTGCAAGAAGACAAGGTCTGCAAATTGAGGAGGATGGTCTATTAGCCAAATGCAAGGCTATTGTCCAGCAAATTCCTCAACACTGCAACTGGGGAAAGTCAATGAAAACTTGTATAAAGTTAGTTTAAAACAGATGAAAACAGGCTGTGAACCTCTAGAATGGCTGTTCTCAGGATATCCAGCCCTCAGACCTGGAAGTTAGGGATGGGAAGCAGAACCAAGTTTCCATAATCCAGGAGGAGATGGTTAAGGACATGCTTTACCAATTAGACACTCACAAGTCCGTGGGCCCAGATGGGACCCATGCCAGAGTAATGAGTAAACTGGTGAGAGAACTTGCCAAACCACTCTCAGTCATCTGCCAGCAGTCCTGGCTAACTGGAGAAGCTCCAGCTGACTGGAAATTAGCAAATGTAATGCCTATCTACAGGAGGATCAGAAGGATGATCCAGGGAACTACAGGCCTGTACAACTACCTGAAACAAAGTTGTAGTGAGGTGGGGGTAGGACTACCTTGTCAAACCTACAGTAAGTGGACAAGAGGAAATCGCCTCCCCAAAGGGGAGGTTCAGGTTAGCTTTAGAAAACATTTTTTCACTGTTACGGTGGTCAGGCATTGAACAGGCTGCTCAGGGAGGTGGGGGAGTCACCATCCCTGGAGGTGTTTTTGAGAGGTGTCTGGAATCTGACACTGGGTGATGGGGTTTAGTGGCTGTCAGTGGCAGTGCTTGTGGATGGTTGGACTGGACAGTCCTGAGGGTCTCTTCCACCCTTTACAGTTCCATGATTCTGTGAACTTCCTGCCACAGGAGAGAGTGGAAGCTGACAGCATCACAGCATCAAAAAGGGTTGCAACATACTCACAGAAGTTTAAATTAAAAGGCACTACATGGAGAATTTTTAATAGTTCTAATTAATTAGAACTTTTAATAGTTAATAGTTTTAATAGTTAATATGTCAGCTGGGAATGCTGGGGGACTATCACGGGAATGAACCTCAGGAAAGCACCAAACTCCTATATTCCTGCCAAGTGGCATTTTTTAATGCCGTTCTTGGAGACATAAGGTTGGGCTGCATGGACCAGTGCTTAGCCAGTAGGGCATTCCCTATGCTTTACAGGCCACTTGAGCTTTTACTCACAGAAGTAACTATTACTAATATGTGCAGACACTATTTATCTGAGTCTTTCTTTCTGAACATGAGAGGGACAGGAAATAAACAGACCAATCCACCCCTGGGGAAAAACGTGTGCTAGAACTCTTTGAACAATAGCAGGAGTGATGAATCGCTTTCAAGAGCATGTCAGATCTGCACTACCCTCAGGATTCAAACAATTGACTCACTGTCAAATCAGACCCTTAGAACTGAGTTACTAATAGGGAAGATCACCCCCCAAAAGGCTTCTGAAAGCATTTCTAGAAGGGCTTTGAGCTGTTGCTGTTCTTACCTGAGGGTACCTGCTGGATACAGCAATACACAGTCTGCACATAGAGATCTGTATCCTGCTGTAAGCTTCCCCCTTCCACTGATGCCTCCTTTTCTGGGCTTTTAATCATCTACACAATTGGGCCCCATGGCCTTTGAAGGACAGAGGTACAGGACACCCTGACTCACAAGAGTACTTCTCTTGGTTTTGGACAGTCTCACCCTGTGGGATACTGATTTTTTTACTGTGTCTGTCTGTAAGAATTTGTTTGCACTCCCAGTCCAGAATTTACAGCTTCCATAGAGGGATCTGTCTTAAGAAATAGCATCTGTTTGGACTCATCGTGTGTCTTTCCACAGTCCTCACTGCAGCCTGAGTTACCTAAGACAGGCCAATTCAAGCAGACCTACCAGCTTAGTTGTGGCATCATAAATTAGGGGTGTATGCTCAGAGATTGCACTCCTCATCATGGCAATACAAGGCCAGAGGAGCTGGAAGAGACAACAGTGTGGTTCTGCCAACAGAGCAGCTAAGCAGTAGCAGGCCAGGCTGACCTGTAATTACTGAGCCCACAGGACTTAAAACAAGTTGATAGAGTCAGCTCCCAGTTTTTGCAGAATCTCAGCACAAATGGAGAAAACTGTTTCATGCAGGTGTATTGCTGTACCTGTATTTCTCCTGCACTCTTGCAGGTTGCATTTTTGGTACTTCGTGGGCTTGGCTTTATCCACACACATACTGTCATCTTCAGTTTCATTAGTTTCTGTATTCATGCACTTCACAGCTCTTTGCTGAATGCCCCCTCCGCAAGAAACAGTGCACTGAAAGAGAGTAGTTTTAACATATATAAAACTTGGTTTTACATGGAAATTTTGCAATATGCCAACATTTCAGCTGTGATGTGACAGGAAGCTAAAACTGCCATGTGATCCAGAAGCAATGGCATTGCAGCACCCTGTGTACTGTATGCTCCATCCAGACACCTCCAGGTGCATTGTGGCCAGATTTGGCAGGATACAGAAGAGGGTAAATAGTATAAACACAGCATCTTTGAATGTGTAAATAGAGGGAGAGGACTGTTTTCTATAGAGGAGGAAAAGGATGATTTGCTATGCCAGTGCTACAATATAAGAGACTAGTAAACCAAATTAGTACAAAATAGGACAGTTTTTGCTTCCTGTGTTTTCTGACTATCTAAGTTAAAATGAAAAACCAATTGCAATGTTAGGTCTATAAATGACCAAGCTAAGATTTTTTTTAAAAGCCCAATAAGGTTTTGTTTCTTTCCTGGAATTTAAGCAGTGGTTACCCTTTCTTTATGACCACAAAAGAACTGCCAGCTGCTTGTTCTGGCTGCACACAGAAGGCCATAAAACCCAAACACTTTTAAAATATCTTTCTGTACCATTCTGTAAATGTACTTAATTACTGTGACTTCCCAGAGCATCTGAGAATTACAATTAATTTTAAATTCTTTTTCTCTACTGATAAATAGTGACAGCAGATAAATGAGATAAAGAATACAGCAGATAGAGAACGTCAGCTAATGAAGCAGAAGAGATGAAGACAGGAGTGGAACCTCTGTAATTTTTCTGCAAATTACCCCTCTCTAATGTGTATCTCTGTACATGAAACACAATAGTACTGGGGTGAGGTACACTGAAAGATCTTAGGTATTCTTGCAACAACTTTATGTTGATGTTTAAAATATTTTTATAAAGGAAAATTATTAATGAATGCATCAGTATGGGATTATTAAATCAGTAAAATAGTTGCTTTAATTTTTGGTATTCAGTTGCTTATTTTATGCACTTCATTTCCATATTTAAGTGTTACACTAACTCTACATTACATTATAGTCGTGTCCCATCTAATGGCTTTTTGTCAAAACCAACTCATTACATTTTCTGTTTTAAATGAGACTCCAACGTTTCCTGATTTGTGGCTCCTGCTTTTAACATTCCTTCAATATTTCATTCTGCTGTGAGCAGTATTTGTAATGTATGCAATGTTTATTAGGGAAATTGGAGGGAAAGGTTTATTAGATAGATCAGTTTCTTGATAGATAAAATATGTATAGCAGATACTGGAAAGTTCCCCAAAGATATGCCTCATATTTGTCAATAAGATTTCCAGGTACTGAGTAGGAGGCAATTGGTCAAAATTCAGAATTTCTCTTTGTGTGGGCAAGTACAATATTCCCCAAAGTTGTTTTGAGGACCACCTGATCCCGTCCAACAGCCTCAAACAGTGGAAAATTTCAAACGAGCAATGGAAGACTGTTAATGGTAAAACACCTTTTTTTCTTAGACAAGATAAAAAATCCCAGACCCGCAACAACATCTAATACAGCAACAAAAAGTAGAAGCAACAGTATCTGCCACCTGAAGGAACAGACATGGGCTGGCTATGAAATGTTCAGTAACATTTTCAGAAGTTCTTCTCTTGTAACTTCAGCTGTGCGTAAGAACCTGTACTTGCCGCAGGCACTTACGTTCAGAGACAAGTGGATAATATGACTAAATATGGCCAACTCACAACAAAAAAGAAGACAGAAATAAACTGAATCCTACCGGGCCCCAGGCCTGGTGAATCCACTGGGTGCAAGGCTGCCTGTTACACAATGCAGTGGCATCAGGTCTTTTGGTCCAGTCACAGAACCCTTCCCGTGGGCAGGAGATGCGCCGTTCCTGCTGGCCACCACCACACCTCCTCGAGCACTGACAAAACAGGGGCACAGCCAGAGGTGGGAAAGGGTGAGAAACCAGAAACAGACCACAAAGACAGCTGGACACATTCATTTAGAAATGTGGGGCCACAGGTAACAACAACCCAGGGTCACAGGCCCATGGGTTTAAAAAGATGTACAGTCTAGCCTGCACATCAAGTCCTGAAGTCCAGACATGAAGAAAAGCTCTGCATTGAGACACTTATTCCATGTGCTTGGAAGGAGACAGAAAAGAAGCTGTTACTTGGGGAAGGATCCGCTTTCCCTGCTTCTGGCACATCCTACTGGAAGGACTAAAGGACAGAGCAGGAGTGGCTACACAGAACTGCTCATCAGCATCACCAACACCAGAAGCATCTCTAACAAGAATTAGATTAGAAGTCATGTGTCTGCAGAATTAATCTGTAATATTAACTGAAGAAAAATAAAGTTCATAAGATGCAGCGTCTCATTTTTATGAGGTAGTTGGGGACATTAAAATTCAATCTGTACAGTAATTGAACTGTTTGGCAGTAAAAAAAGACAGTGACCCAGATTATTTTTTAAACGTTCTTCTGTCCACAGTCTAGAATTATTCACTGATTTTTTACTATTTTTTCACTAAGTCTGTAGTAGAGTCTGCTTGAAATACACAAAGTATTTCGTAAGAAACAAGGTATCAAATAGACTTTGAATAATGCATTGTTACTGTCCTACAAGGAATTGCATTCCTATGGACAGAGCAATATATCTGACATCTGATAAATGAACCTTTTCAATTCATTTCTATCCGGTGTCTTTAGCATGAAGACAACTGCCAGGGTTGAACTAGCATTTTTATGAAGTATTTGAACTGGCAAACAAGTGCAATAATTTGGCTATTTTTATTTTTCCAGCCTCTTCTGATTGCTCTTACAGCACACCCTCGTCTCCTCTAGGTGTAATTTGTTAGTGCCCTGTAAAGAAAATGTGACCACTTCCCTTAAAATCCTGAAGCATTAGGTCCACAGGGCTGCAAACATTGTGACACTTTCTCCAGAACTCCTTTCAGTGGGGTTAAATTCTAAAATATAATCAGACTACATATTTCAAGCTGACATAAATATGTGCCTGGCTGCCTCTGAGTTTGTTGGCATAGATTTATATTACAAAGGGACCCAGAAGTCAGATTTATCTTATGTCTGGTCTAAGCCTCTGCTCCATAAAATTTCAGTCCAAAAGTGTAAAGGAAAATTGTAAATTCGCCATAATGAGAAGGCAACATTAAAATGGCAGCAAAAAGGATTCATCTAAATGAACCACATTTACTAATCCAATAGGATAGCTAAGACAAATTTTCTTCCAGGCCATCTGCTTCTCCCTTTCAGGATATGGTAAATCACAGCTCCAGCTGTAAATCACATGCAATCCTAAGAATGATTCTGTGAAGCCTTACGAACACCGGTGCTAATTTTTGCTGTAGCACAAGAACTCACCAGCTGTGTGTCCTCCTTGGAGCAGAAGTTTACCTGACAGCATGGGACCCAACAGCCGCTGTTACCTGAAAGGAAACTGCTGATTCACAAAGCTTCTTCTAAGGGACAGTACCTCACTCCAGGGCTCCACGTGCCATCGCAAGCAAGGCTCTGTGTTACAGCTAGTGTTGAAATGTGGTTTGTAGCCGAGTAAGTGGCAGTGGAAAGGCCTGAGCAGCCGCTTTTCCCGAACATCAATGCAGTGAACGTCTCGCGTCTTGAAGCCTCCGCTGCAGTTCACAGAGCACTGCACACAAAACAGAGGGGCACATCTCCACATGAGGCTCCACTGAGGGGCTGTACCTTCCCCAGCCACAGAGCAGGAGGACAGCCTGAGCTTTGAGCGTCCTGAACAGAAGGAATTTCCAGTTTACTGTAATACCAATCCACTGCGAGGCTCAAACACTGTGGTTTTCCTCACAGCAGCCTGGAACATGCTATGTAAGTACTTCCCCTGCTACACTGCTGTGGCCATTAATAATATGGATGCACATTTAATTGGGAAATCTTGCCAGCTATTTCAAAAGAAGTCACAGTGTGAAAGAGTCATAATGCAATAAATACCAAAAATGGTTTCTGTATGCAGGGATATTGTCAGTTCCTTAGTTGCTTCAGAGAGAGGAGGGGAGTGAGTAGCAGTTCCCATCCTCACCTTCCCTGCACCTCCATGGCATCAGGACACTCCATACCCCAAAAGCAGCCTAAGTTTGAGGGAAGGGGAGGGAACAGAGAGGCATCCTGAGCCTCACTCACAGGCTGTGAGATCACTGCTCAGCTTAGAGCTCTGCCAAGGAGCTACATGAGCCCTTCCAGTCTCCTTTTTCTACCAAGCCTCATGAAGCACCACCAGGTCCCGTCTCTAGGCACCAACATCCAGGACCTCTCCTGATCTTGTGGACGAACTGGATTTGCTACCTCAGGGATAAGGAAAAACATCTTTTTTCTTCCAGCAGAATTGAAGCCAATTACAACTGCACCACTGAAAGCTCCTCAGATCAGCTTTCACCTTTATCACTATGATGCAATAGCAACTGATGCTGCTTTGCATAAATAAGCATCCTTTAGTTGAGCAAGGAACTGGAATGCAGTACTTCCCCTAGGAGATGAAGAATGGATGGAAAGGGAATCCTTACTCTTGTCCACAGGACAAGTTTCTGTCTCCCTGGATAGAAACAGTGGACAGAAGTGACTGTCTAAAAAACTGACTATAACAGTATCAAAATACAGGCAAATTATATCTGCCATTAAACACAGACTCTAAGATTTAGTCTAGGGGAGGGGAAAAATTAAGTGAGAGTAGAGGAACAGAAAAAGCTCTACTACACTAGCAGAGAACCCAGCCATCTTGCTGTGACAAGGTGTCTTAAAAATGTTTGAAATGAGTAACAAAACAATTGCCACTTGTAAAGCAAGCAAAATTTAACCATTTTACACACGAAACTGTAATTAGGTTTGTATAGTTGAGGGAAAATAAGGAGGGTAACACAAATCTGATAGGAGAAGCCTCTTGCCTCAAACTTGTTTCATAACTGGTCTGACAGTTTTAAAAATTTGCTTCCTTTAGTATTTTATCATTAAACCTGATTGCTACCTATTTTTTGTGACACAACCATCATTCACTTGTTGCAAGAGCAGTGACATTTATGAAGAAAAAATGAAGGTGAAATTGCCCTACTGCAGCTGGGAGGGCAGGATGCCTATGTATCTTTCAAAATTAATTTTGAAGGTTTAAATGTAGTTATGTAAAGCCTTGGCCTTTTCTGAACTTTCTAAAGAGGCATGTAATTCCTGTACAAATCAATTTTACGTCAAAGAGCTCAATAATAACACAGGTTTTGTAACTATAACCTTTTATTTGTATCAATCTGCCCTCTAGCCTAATGGCAACAACACTGTCCGCAGAAATGATCAGTACTGAAAAAGTTTGAGACACTAGTCTTTTTCTTTATTAAATCAACAATATTTAAAACAGAATTTTGTAGTTTATCTCTTTTTAGTCTTGAAAAATAACCCATGGTTTGAAACTCAATTTCCAGACTGCATGAAGACAAAATGTAATAAGCTTCAAGAAGTCACCAAAGTCCTTCCAGGTGTTTTTCACACAGCTTAAAATACCAAAATGGGACTCAAGCACAGTTCTTTGGGTTCCACTTAGCACACTTACCACACTCTTCTGTCCCTTGACCAGGCCATGGTTGCAAAACATGAAACCTACACATAGCAGGCATTCTCCCCAGTACAATTTTATTATTTTATTTTTTAAAAAATATGTAAAACTTAGAAGTTACATGAAAGGGGAACACACCATGTCATAAAGAGATACTATACATGGTGACAAGGGTGAATAGGAACATGACAATTCCCTCTCCCAAATTCCAACTGCTTCTTAAAATTAGGATATGCCCCTGGAGGCAGAGATTAAAAAGATGCCACAAGGAACTATGTACAGCTTTGCCCTATCATTTTCAAAGAACAGGAGCAGTGAGTCCTGCTTTGGCTCTAGATGCAAGAGTTAATGAACACAACCCACCACAGGAAGAACAAAATTCACAGCAGATGTGTTTCCAGATATAACTGGGTCAGAAAATTAATAAATTAGTGCTGAATGGTCACCCGGGAATCATGTATGCATTCACTGAGTAAATAATTGTTTTAAAAATGAAGCTTTTAGAATTTCATACTCACTGAAATTTGCAAGCTTACTGTTCACACACAGCTCTGAATGACATTACCTTGCTCCAATTTCCTGTTTTCCAGCTAGCACATGGGCGGAGATAACATCTCCTTGCAGGATCAGGCTTCTTCATGTCCTGGCAGTGAGATGTGTTCCTGCTGCTGCACTCCACATGTCTCCAGAAAGCCCCCACTCCACAGGTCGTAGAGCACTGCACAAGGGCAAGAGGAAAGCCCAGGGGCAAACTCAAAATTGGTACATCATTCTGGAAACAATCTTGGTACCTAAATATAAATATCTGAAGCCATTTTAGATGACATATATTATCTGAGATACTCAAAAGAAGACTTCAAATTCACCTCAATCTTACTTATTATTCTGAAGAAGGGCTTTTTTTTTGTTTCTTAAGACAATACCAATCCTGATTTATACTATGCACTTCTTTTCTTTGGCAAACTCCTGCTTACCAAGACATTCTAAATCTGTACCAGCTGTTCCACTCTTTTCTTCTGTTATCTTTGGGGATCCAAAGTAAAATGCAATTGCATCCAATCTCCAGAACTGCTCCCTAGCCCTAATACAGCTGATGAGATAGTCAGCTAATTGAGTGCATGATGCTGAAAATTCTTAATAAATGCGTGAGAATCTTGGGAAAACTGTATAGGAAAATGTTTCTCTAAATTATTCATTCAGGAAGTGGCTGAGCGTTTTCAACATTTGGGAGGATTTTTGTGTCTCAGGAAAGAGAGTATTGATTATTCCAGTCCATATCCCAGGAGTGCACTCTCCTCACAAAAAACCCCAAACACCGTCATTGTATTCTCAAGCAGGAAGGGGTGAAAAGTAGTTGGAGAGACCCATTTGCCTTTTTCTGCCTTAGAAGGGATGGGACAGTGAAATAGACATGTAGAGCCAAATTCAACACACACTAAGCAGCCCGTAGCTGGCATGAGAAACACCATAAATAATCTTGGATTAAGTCAGCAAAACGATGAGGAGAGTAAATGCTATTATGTGGTTTGAACTCCCTGTGGGAAAGTTAAATATGGAAAGCTGAGTAAGTGTCCTTGGAAAAACAAGGAAACTTGAGCTGAAGCTAAGGCAGGAAAAAAAATCAACACTGGAGATTTTTGATCTCATGGAGATTCCTGGGATGTGTGTCCAAGTGGCTGCAAAGGTCCTGTTAAAGGAAACTGCATACGACTGTTCAGCTTTGCCCAGTGACACGCATATCCAAGACAATTTTTCTGACTGAGAGGATGGACTGCCCTTGTCTTGCTTTCTGACAGTGTGATGTCTTCCCCAGCTTTCCCCAGCTTTGCTATACCAGTCTGACAACACCAAGACTTTACTGAAGGGATGCTCAGTGTCTGACTAAGGCCCCATTCTGAGCACACAAGAGGAGACCAAAGATTGCTCCACGGATGATGCTGGGCAGATCACACTGAGAAAGATCTATGTTCTTGTCTGAGGAAGGTGAAGCAGCGAGATTCTTTCAAATCCTGTTGTGTGCAGGCACAGGGTCAAGAGAGAAAAGCACGATATTGCAAATGGCTACAGGACAAAGCCTTAGTTTTCTAAGCTTTTTGACTGTTGTTTGATGCTAAGTAAGTTTCATATGGAGGACATACTGCTTTTCCCTTTGTCATTTAGGAACCAAGATTTCCTCTTGGCACAGTGGATGTTGATCACAGGGAAAAAATGCAGGTGACTTTACATGACCAGTAGCAAAGGGGCTATTAGAATGAGCTGATCTGGTGGTAATGGAGTATCCTCGCTACCCAGAAAGCTCTTAGAAAGGGAAAAGTGACAGCCCAGAATGGCCCAGGAAAGCAGCAGGAAAGGAAGTATAAGTTACAGACAAGCACTGCTGGAATTGGGCACTGTTTTGTCCTACTCAAATTAGTGCTCTCCCTTGAGAGAGCAAGTGCCAGCCCTGTCACGGGACATGTCACATCTTCCCATCTCAGTGACTGTTCTTGGCACTATATAGTATAGACCTCTAGTATAGACTAGTATAGACATCTCCTACAGAGCAAAGCAATGTCAGAATATTGGCAGCTACTAAAACAGAAAAGAGCGTAGCAAGACATTCATCAGGGTAGGTGCAGTGCTCTTGAAATACCAATGCCTTGGAGAGATGTCATCTGAAAACAGGCTCAAAGTTTTACTAAGGACAAGCAAACAGAAAGAGCAAAACTAAAGTCAGAAAACTGTAGACTGAAAATTTATTAAAAGTCATGAACAAGAAGAAAAGGTTCTGTGAATGTCAGACTCAAGGTGTATATGTGAAATAGATAACTTTTATGACAAAAGGAACAGTTGACTTTATTAATAGAACCATGGAGTGGTTGAAATTGGAAAGGACCTTTGCTCAAGGCCACCTAGAGGCAGTTGCCCAGAACCATGTCCAGATGGCTTCAGAATATCTCCAAAGATGGAGACTCCATAAATTCTCTTTTTCATCACTTCTTCGAATTTGAAAAATGAAGTTCAATGTGCCACACTTCCCGTAAAGTTTATTTTAACAATCAACAAAACCTTGAATGAGAGTAGCAAAAGATTACTAAATAATTAAAGAATAACAAAGTTAGATGCATTAAGTATCCTCAAATTGACTTCATAAGTTCTGTGAAACCAAATGTATTAACCTTATCTCTACGTTCATTCAAGTGTTCATTCAATAATCTTGGAACTGTTGAGAATTAATTTTTATAATAGATTGGAAAACTCCCAGAGGATTAGATAAGAACATCCTTCAATTTATCTCTTGGAAAATAAGAAGTCCTATCTGTGGTCTAATGGAATGCTTCACCCAAGCTGACTTCACAAGAAGATAAAAACCGAATTATTAAACAATCAAGATCAAAATGGCAACTACTAATGAAGATGATAAAGCAATGGAAAAGCCCACATGGACCTATCTAGAAGAAATAATTCAATTGAATCTAATATCCTTTTCTGACAGGGGAACATGGCTTAACAAAAATAAGGAGCTGGCCAGTGTGACGCATTTTTACATGACTGTGCAAAGCATTCTTTTAGCAAATGGAAATACAGTTTAGGTGAAATAATTGCATGATTGGTGTTCAACTAACTGAGAAAATGTAATAAAGTGGTTCTCAGTGGTTCAATGTCAAAATGAACAGACATTTCAAACATAGCTCTGCAGGGCTCTGTCTTGCCAGGCTCTCTTCAGCACTTTCATTAACTAACTTAATGAGGAAAGACAGCGTGCACTTAAAGATATTTGAAGATGATGACAAGTTGGGAGAGTTGACAGGAATGTTGAAATCTGAAATCAATAACACCTCACCACAATAAAAACTGTAAGAAAGCAGTAGCCTGAAACACAAAAATAGATGCAAAGTATTACATTTAGGGAAAACTTTTTATGCATACACACACACACATTTATATCATCTACATCTATATCTAAATCATCTATATCTATATCTATATCTACACACACAGACACATACATAGCTCCCAAATGTAACAGAAAAATACTCTACTAGGGATCCAGGGTTTACAAATGGACCACATATTGAATACAACAAATCAAGACGGTTACAAAACAAGACAAATCTAATTTCTGCATTCACAAAGAGGGTAATAAATAAAAGGATAGTAATTATTCAATTTTATATGCCATGTGTCCACTGGGGCCACAATGAACATCACTGACAAAAAATATGTGATGAAACTGAAGCAAGGCCAGACAAGAACAACGATGTCTTCAGATATTTAGAGAGCACAAGGAAAATCTCTTAAGAATTTAGATGTCAGACCACAAAAGAGTTATTAAGAAGATAATTTTCCTCCACAGCCTGCATACAAAAAAAAAAGAGAATCTTCATTTTCAGTACAGAAGACGTTGGCTATGTGTAAGGAAAATATTTCAAGGTGGATAATGAATGACTAGGACAGACTGAAGCATCTCTGCATGATCGGCCTTTGCTCAGGCTGTGTGGGCTTGGGGGCACAGCCTTTCCCTTCATGTTCTCTTGTAGGATCTTCCACCCAAGCAGACGCAAACACAGGTGTTCTCTTACAGGGGTACGTGCAAGAGGGAATGCTTCACATCCCACTAGAACATGGGAAGTTAAGGCCATTCTCACCTGGCCACAAGAAGGCACAAGATGAAAGTTCAAGCTGCCATTAGGAGTGCATGTCCTGAACAAATGCTGATGCAGTGGGGACAGAGCAGGGGTCTTACCCACTGTCTGCATCCAACACAATCTTGGGAGTCTAGATGTGCCTCCACTGACACGGGATACACTTAGTCATGTCATCCTGTCCTTTTTGGCCCTGAATTTCTGCATTTCTATGATTTTAAATCATTCCCAGCAGACCCAAGAGCAAACAGGTACACAGAAACAGACTTTAGATACCCTTCTCTGTCAATACGGAGACACAGAGGCAGATCAGCACTAAGAAGTTTCCAGATCCAACCCTGTTTAGCCTGGTAAAAAAGGCCATCAAAAAATGACATGATTATACCAACATCTCTCACTTTAGGGATCATGATTTCAAGAATATAAAATCCATTAGCATAAAAAGAACTCTCTTTACATAAAAAGAAAACTTTACAGTGGGAAGGATATTAAACAAAAGTTTGTAAAACATATATCCAGTCCCTGTGATGACTAGATTCATTCTCTGTAAGCAACCTAATCTCAGATATCCCAAGTTATCAGTATTTTTGTGATATGTACTTCATATATATAATACTGATTTCAGAAAATTGTGACAAACTAAGAAGCTGCATTTCCTCAGCAGTGTTTCAGATAGCTGCTCACACTTTCCACTCCCTATGAGCAAAAAACAACTTACCTCACTCCAGTTGCCTACTATCCAGTGGGCATCACTGGGCAAACTGTTGGATGTTATTACATGGCTGTTGTCTGTGACATTCATCAAAAAACCCTCAGAAACTGCACTTTGGTTCTTCAGAGCATGCTTGGGAGCTGAGGATTGTGTGCTGGTAGTTATCGTGTCAGGCAGCTTCATTTCCTCTCTGCTGTCAGTCTGGGCTCTTGGTGCATGACCAAGCTCTGTGGGCACTGCTGTAACCAGTGTTTGTGGGGTAGTTACCTCCACAACAGGCACATCAACTTGCTGACTGACAGGGTTTGCTGCTGTTGGAAATGCCAGCCCTTGTGCTGCTCTGCTGGCAGGATCGAGCACAGAAGGGTCCTGGTGATGAGATGCTGGTGGGGACTGGGAAGTCACACTCTCATTTTGAGTGATAGGAGAGGCAGTGTCCAAGGTTGTGCTCCTAGTTCCAATTTCAGGATTGAGTTCTGTGCTGTAAAAGGGATCAGCTGTTTCCTTGCTGACTACAAGTGGCCCCTCAGTGTTGTCAGATTCCTCAGTTAAGTAATCATAGCTGGAAGTTATTTCTGGATTACTGGTAAAAGAGGAAACAGGAGTGTCCTCACTTCTTTGCATCTCACTCTCTGCAGTAGAAACTGGCTCACTTTTAGAAGTATTTTCAGCATGCCTTATAATTTCAGTACTTAACCTGTTATGAAAAGGCCATGAAGTAGTATTTTGATATGAGCTATTTTCAGTAGAAACAATCAGGTAATTGTAAACATCACTTGATCCAGCAAAATTATTTTGTAATGTCCTGTTGGCTGCTCCCTCTTTTCCTGAGACATTACCCAAACCAGAGGATGTAGGCAAACAGGGAGTTACACTTTCCTGCTTGGGTATTTCTGTTGTTGTATGGAACTTGGGGTTTGGTCTGGGTATTCTGCGAGGAAGACTCCGTTCAGGATCAGCAGTTGTTTTTCTGATTATGATCTTGCCTCTTCTGGGTGACTGTGGGGGCATCAGAAATCTTCCAGCAGAAGGGCATTGCTGAAGACCACAGAGGGCCTTAGAGTTTGGTCTCTTGGAGCTATCACATGGCTCATCATTATTTTTGGCACAAGTGACATTACGAGTCCTTATCCCACCACCGCAAGTGACTGTGCACTGCAAATGAAACAGAATTAATGTATCTCCCTTCTTCACTCAACTGCACAGAAGTATTAGATGGCATTTGTTTATAATAAAGAAGCATCATGACAAACAACCAATTACAAATCTTTCCCTGAAGAACAAGCCCTTCATTCTAGTGATGTTCTGCTATCATGGAGCTCTTTATAGTTTTTCAAACTAAATGCCACCTCGGTGAAATAGTGAAAAAAGACTACATTATAAAGACAAAATATCGAAGTAATAGGATAGAATTGGATTTCTTCATCACAAAGTCATCTAGCCAATACCTTTTCCACCACACTTATGAAAAACAGATTAAAACCCTGGAATCAAACCCACACCTGACTGGTTCAGTGCTGCTCACAGTGCCACAAATCTGCTGGGGTGATCCATGCAGCTCACAGACCCTTGCTGATTTTATGAAAAAGGATTTTTCATTCAGTCTCAGTAGAATCATGAACTGCTGCCAGAGCTACTAGGATGTCTCTCCTCAATTAGAGACTACTGAAATCAATTAGCCAACTTGGCTTCTATTTAAATGAGAGCACTGCTGTGTATAAAGGGTGCTGGGAGCTAAGGAGACCCAGCTTTTCTGTGATGTTTTTCATCCTCAGGCCCACAGGCACAGCCATGCCTTCAGTAGCTGTCACTCTGCTAAGAATTTTGTAAAATCACACTTTCCTGGTTTGAGATATTAAGGCTGGATGACTGGTTGAGTAGGAATGGAGATGTTACAAACAACCTACTGGAAGAATTCTTCCTAGGATGCAAGGGAGCCTAACCAGGTGCTCAACATGAAATGATGAATACTGCTTTTGACAGGACTTTAATGCCTCTGGCATATCTAACTCATTTTAGAGCTAGTCTGGGTCATGGGGCAGTAGAAAAACCAGTGACCTTGTGTTGCTGGGGCACTCTATTGTTCACAGCTGAAGAACAACCCAGCTCTGCAGTAACAGGAGCAGGGAAGCAACCAGAGTAGCCTCACAGTAGACAGGTTCATCAGCTCCTGTCATTTCACAGGTGAAATAGCCTGTCCTACACTCTCTCTCCAGTTTCTGCAGGTGTAAACACGTATTTTTGTCAGTAAGCTGTAAATATAATCCAACAGCACATGAGCACGGGCACTGTGCCATTCCTACATAATTGTACTGCTACTCATGTAAGCTCAATCTATTTTTTCACAGGTATTTAAAGTATGGGGGTCCCTCAATTAACAAAACAATCAATGTTCTGTGATGATGGTGTCTGAGCAGCATAAAACAATCCAACACAGTCACAAGATATTTTTAGTTATGCATGTGACTGTTCTCACAGCAGTGAGTCTAGTGAAAAGAAAGACTTAGGAGAAAGATGAGAGAGGGGTTTTCAAAAAAAGAAAAGAGAAGATAGTATTTACAGCTGGAAGGGATCCTCAACAATCATCTGCTCCAACTGCCTGAACACTTCATGGCTGACCAAAAGTCAAAGCATGCTGCTAAGGGCACTGTCCAAATGCTCTCTTAAACACTGACAGGCTGGGAACATCAAACACTTCTCTAGGAAGCCTGTTCCAGGGTTTCACCACCCTACCAGCAGGGAAATGCTTCCCAATATCCAATCTGAACCTCTTGTGTTGCAGCTTTGAACAACTCCCATATGTTCCCAAAGCTATGGGGAAAAAGGCAGAGTCCTGAATGCAAGAGATAGGAATGCAAAGAATATAAAAATGCTTCTTTGTTGCGCTCCAGATATGACACAGAACCTCCCCCCAGTCTAGCCCTCAGCAGCCTCTGCTCTCACACAGACTCTTTAGCACTAAGCACACGATGTTCTACAGTCCCAAAAGCTCAGCAAGTTAACGTGCAACACTTGCTTAAGTCTTCAGAAAGCAGGGCTGCTTTTTTTCCTTCCGCACAAAGGATTTGTGAACACATTAAACAATAACAAAGTATTTTAGAAAAAATTTTAGAAGGCAAAATAGTAGGTTGTTGGTCTTCTCTGCTGACTGCAATAGGTCATTTTAAGAAAAAGCTCAGCGTTTCAGCTGACATGAATTTACCTCAGTCCAGTTGCTCACTGTCCAGTCAGATGGGCACAAGATATCTCTGTTGCATGACAGATGGGTCTTTGGTTTAAGTAGGTGCTGGCACTCCGTGACATCCAGTGCCTGCTCATCAGACCCCACTGTCTGGATGCAAAGTACAGTTCTCTTCTTCTGGCCTGTTGGGCCACATGTGGTTGAACATTTCTGCCATTCCCCTGCCCACCACCTGAAAACCAGCAGGGAGAGAAACATCAGAGACCAACCCACCACAAGCACATTAAGGAAATGGTCAGAGACTGCAAGAAGAAGAACCAGTAATTTAAAATCTGGGCCCAGATATATGCTTTTCACACTAACTTCAGATGACTCAAGCTCTTCCATCCACCCTGTTCTCCAGTATCAGCCAGTCAGGGAAAGAGAGAAGACAGAAGCAGGCAAGAATTCCAGACACAAGTAGGCACTAAGCATTATGCTTCAATAAAATGTAAGAATCTACTGAGTAGGTAGTCCTTCAAATCCAAATTTGAGGAACTGCTAGCAAATCTGCTTAAGCAAGTTATCCTATTATTTTTCTGTTTATTGCTACCTCAGACGAGCTGACAAATGAGAATCCCTGGGAAGTCTGTAATGACAGCAGAGGTGTAAAAGGTCTCTTTACCATGTCTATGCAGCCAGTGCTGCACAAGTTCTCCAAGTGTCTCTCCATAAGGGCTACCTCCACAAGGCCTGTTCCTATTAGGGGAAGCAGTGAGGCACACAACCCCAAAAACAGGTTAGTGAGAGCTGTGCTGCATGGGATCAAGTGCCCTGCAGCACTGTCCCTCTGGGCATGGTGTCCAGGTCTGCACTAGGCTGGACTTGTCTGTACTTCATTCCTTCAGGAAGTAGAAACAAGCCCCTCATGTGTCTCTGTCATGATTAAAGTCAGACTTCCATCCTGTGGTATGCAATGTTCCATCAAATTAAGGATAACTCTTTCCTCTAGAGCAGTATTTTCCAGTGCAAAATCCCTTATCAACAAGAGCTGTTCCCTTTTACATTTGTTTCACCTTAGCATTTCTCCACCATCATCCAACTATTTTTTCTCATGTTGACCCAGAGCAGATTGTGCACCTGCTTATCTGCCTTCCATGATCAGAAAGGGGAGAAAAAATTTCTGGGTTTCTACAGTTTGAGAAGCACTGGCATCAGCTGTGACAATTACCTAAAGATTTATCTTTATAATGTAAAAAAAGGAGGAAAAAAATTAAACCAAGAAAAGCCTTTTTCCTTCAGTTAAGCATGCCCCAAGAAAGAACACAACTTAAGCTGCTGCATAAAAAATCTGTCTCAGCTCTAAACTCTAAGCCAAAAAAGCTCCTAAACAATATTGCTTGTTCCAGAGTTTTCAAGGAGGTCACAACAAAGCTTTATAATGAAAACAAAATAGGAATATATTTTAAAAACACCTTTCTAAAAAAAAAGGCATAAAAAATTGCTTTTGGCTTACAACCAAGAGCACTCTATTAGTTTTGCGTTTTTTTGTTTCCTTTAAGGTCCATGAACTCAGAGACAAAATAATCCTATTCTGATAAATACATCAAAGTTCAGCATCCATATTTATAACAGTTTTAATGCTTTGTCTTTCCTGATAATCCCTCTCCCCTCCTCACTGTAGTTTCCATGTTCCTTAATACATTTTTACTTCCATTGCAAATGAGCTGCCACTGATGTGGAAGGCACTGGTATCCATTCCTAATAATTAAAAAAACCCCCACCAAACAAAAAGACTCAGAGCAATCAAGCTATGGTACAGCTTATCTGTGCAACCATCTGGTCCTCTCTGTGGTACCCATACCTATCTTCTTCCTGTTTAGTGACCTATACATACAGCATTTCCTTTTAAGCTACCCTGGTACCCTCTGTGGCACCAACTGCTTTGTTCCAGAATGCAGTCCATTGCCACCACAACCCAGTGGCAAGGTCTCTGGACCAATTTAAACAAAAAACCCCATCCAAAATATCTTTCTCCTCCTCCTGCCTTCCTTCAGATTGTTTCTTGTTCTTCCAGGTCTGCAAACAAAAAAGGAAAACTAACAAGTAAACAGAAAAAGCATGTACAGCTCAGCAGAACACAGCAATAAAAAAAAAAAAAATTATCACCACTTGAATCAAGGCATTTCAGGGTTGTTATCATCTCTTGCATCTTCTTTACAATTTTATCTCTTCTACAATCTTGTAAATTGCTGACATTTCAGCGCAAATGGAACATAAATATGTGAATTGCTCTATTAATTTTAATGGGACCAGATTACATATTTCAAGGTACAGATATGCTAAGCTGACACCTCACCTCTTCCCCCTCAAAATTTTCAAATGGCTCTGATGAGGGTTTAACAATTGGCAGGTTGAAATACCAAACTCCAAGCAATAAATTATCAGAGCTTACTCCAGAACCTACCTTGAGCAGCAAGAATGGTGTATGATTAACTACTGCACACAAAACACTTTTTAAAAGCTGTGGAAGTAGTCAAAAAAGGCAGGTCCTCCACAGTTAGAAAAATCCCAGAATTAAGATTTTATCGTGTTTCTCCTTAATGATCAAAATAAAACTACAGTCAGCCAGGTATTTTTTTCTGTAGACTTCTTCTTCACTCAGTGCAGGTAACTTAAAAAAACTTTGCCCTAACTGGAAGTTTATTCTTATCAGTAACTGGAATTTTTGATGTATTTTCCTATCTTCATCCTAGGGCACATGCATGTACCTTAAACATCCAAGAGTCAGAAACCTGACATGGACTCACCTGTGCTCTTGTCTCCTCATGGTTTCTGCTGAGGACCTAAACTCTGGCATCTTGGCCAAAGGGGAACAAAAAGGCAGAGCAAGGATGGCAAAACAGCCAACATCCATTTGTCTGTTCTGCCACAGGATGCCCCAGGGCAGGCTCAGGACCACAGAGAAGAGAGCAGCACCTGAGTGACTGCTTTGCCAAACTCTGCTTATCTTGGAGCTTTTGCTCTCTCCTCTGCAGAGGCATAACCAAAACTGGAGGTGACTGCCGAGCACACATCCACAATTGACACAGCAATCTGAGTTCAAAATATGTAACTCCTAAGATGAAATGACCAAGCTGTTGGACCTCCCAGCCAAACTAAAGACTGTGAGGAGAGACTGGGAAAAGCTGGCAGAAACTAAGGCTTGATGGGAGTCGCCATCCAATACTTGTTCCTGCCTCTGGTTTCTGATTCTACCTCCGGCATTTACTGCCACAGCAACTGAGTGGTTCTTAAGTATTAATGCATCACCTGATCCCTGCAAAGTGAAACAACTGTCTTATCTGCACAGGCAGGCATGGTACGGCAAGATTGTGGTAGCAAACAAACAAACAAACAAGCAAGCAAAATGCACAATTTAGGTAATTAATTTGCATGAGCACTGATTTTTCTCAGCCTGTCAAAACAGAGAGCAGCCTGTCTGATGAAAACATAACCTCAGGTAGCTTTGAGCTGCAGGTGTGAGTGCTCAGCTCTTCTGCAATCAACCCTGGGACAGAGATAGGAAGAAAATCTCACTCTTTCAGGTGGCATTACGCTGTCTTAAATGAGACTTATCTTTATCTCCCAAACTGGGTTTCTAAGGCTTGTAACAAACTAGGCAAAGCCCAAAAGCCATGCCCATTACACAGTCCTCATCTATAAACAGATGATGAGTGCCAACTGATGGATCCTGTTGAAAAAGCAGTAGTATGGGATTTTGGGGCTATGGGGCTGCTGTTCCCTCCCTCCCACCACGCCATGTCACACCTAAAGAGAACCTGCTGCCGTTCATTATGTGTTTGTCCAGCATCAGGCACAGCAAATACCAACAGCGCACGGATTTTCACTCTGTGCATTATAATAGAAACCATATTTCCTATTCTTGTTATGCTGCTGGAAGTCTACTAAGCAGTCTGGAAGCAGGACAACACAATAACAACATATAAAAAGCAGGAGATTCCAAGTACTTGTAAAATAATCTATTTATGGTTGCTCTGTTCAAGTGGGTAGTCAAGTTAAAAAGGCTCCAGAAAATTTTCTTTACAGGGAAAGCAAAACTTTATTCACAATGCTATAAGCAGTTAGAATCTCACTCTTTTTCAAGTAGTATCCATTGATTTTAACATTAACACCTGAGACTAAATATCTGCCTGCCAAAGATATTCAACTAGAAACGACACTCCATGGCAAAATATGGAAAAGAGCATTCATTTATGCTACAGTCTAAATACACTGCAGCTAAGCAATATCACTCCAGTTGTATGAGTGGTTGCATGACATTTTAACCCTCAGCTTCTATTTTGTTCTGAATCAAAACATGGTATATATGTATTGTGATATTTTTAATGTTTTATTCATTTTTCCTCAGAATTATTTTAGGAGAAAGTGTAATAATGAGTGTAATAGTAGGAATAAAGCAAATACAGAACAAATCAGCTAACAAACAAGAATGTTAAGGCTTAGACTTCCCAGAAGCCTGTAATTTGAACAGTTTATAACTGAATTCCTGCAATGGGTTAATGAGATAAGACATGGTCTGTGAGAGCCACAAACATTTTATTCTTTGCAGCTTCTGTTTGATAAATTATCTGTTTCTTATTTAGTGGTCTAGTAGCATCACTGGGATTTAGTAGGGAACAACCATCATTTTTTTTGGTCAGAATGTTACTGGTTCACTGCAGAGAAGTACAAGTTCATCCAATGATTTCAGTTCTGTGTCTGCAGCACTAAACAAAGGCCTCCTGCAGGGTTGAGTTTAACAGCACAGTCCTCACCTCTAGCACAGAATTTAGCCACCTCTCCACAGAACACTCTGTCCTCAGCAGCTTCATGTGGACTCTCAGTTATCCCATTTAATGCCACATGGGACTGTCACACTTGCCTCCAGCATTCAGACTTTCCTTAGAACCAACAAACCGCACAAAGTTGTCATGGGTTTCAAATGAAGATTAGTAACCATCTGTCTGGATTAGAGGTGCCACATATGCCATGGAAAGTGAACACCAACTAATCCCATGCTGGGACTACAGCCTGAAATAGAGAGCAGATTTACAAAAGGAAGGGCTTAGCAAGAGTGAGTAATAATCCATTCTTTGGTGCTTTCTCTTCCAACACAAGAACTCAGGGCCACCAAGAGAAGATAGTGTGAGCCAGGTTCAAAACAGTTAAAATGTGGTGGTGCTTCACACAGGCACTAGAGCTGTGGAACTTCTTGAAGAGGAAGTTGTATATAATAGAAGTTTCACAAAGTTGCAGAGGGAGGCTGGATGACTGAGGTTCATTGGAGGTTACTGACTGCACAAGCCATAAAAACCTCTGGAAATGCCTTGAATTAAAACCAGTTGGAAGCTGGAAGAGCATTAGAAAGAAATCTGATTTATGTTTGCCTTGCACTTATTCCTCCTTAGGCATGTAGGCCCTGCTGAGAGCCAGAACAGGGACTCAGACCCTTGGTCAAGCTACTACAGTTATTTTTATGTTACTAAGAGAAAAATAAATATGCAACATGACTCTAGAATTAAATACATATGGTTTTCCTGCACTGTTCTTTGTTGTGATTTTGATGTGTTCAGAAAGACAATTTTTGATTTTCCCTGCAGCATAGAATGGGCTCAAGAAGCATCACAGGCTGTCAGCACACAAGAGCTTTTCTCCCTGGTCTGCAGAAGAGTTTGGTTCATGTATGCCATTCTGCAATCTGCTCAACAAGGGACAAATTCCCCTCCCTTATGTTCAAAAGCAGGTCTGAATAATGTTGTCATTTAGAATAAATGGCATAAATTGAATTAATTTGGAGTTTTTGAACAGACAGTACTGTTTATATGTGCCATAATAAACACCTCAATGTGTATGGGTAGCCTCAGCTCTTAATTAATCAAGTAATTAAAAAGTTTGGTCTTCTGTCAATTGATCTCCTGGCAATCTACAAAGAATTATGAAATGCTGATAGTCTGTGCTGCAAGCACAAAGATGCAACTGCCAGAGGAGCATCATACACTGTTGTGAAGATACTTGGAAGCAATTAATAAAACCAACAACCATGCAGAATTTTTACATCAAAGTTTCATGAAATTCACTGCTGGCAAATGCAACGCAATGAACTCCAAGGACTCAGAGCTTTGATTTGATTCTGATTGAACTAGAATTACTATGGAAAAACCTCTGTGAACCTTTGTGAACAGCTTGAGAAACAACTTTCCAAGACAACAGAAGACAAAACCAAAGTACCTAAAGTATGAAGCAAAAAACAATATTGATCTCTTCCAGCAAATCTGTGCCTGTTGTACAAGGCCACAGCTCTGCAGGCACCTGGAATATTTAGTCTTCCTTACCCTACTTGCTAAAATGGTAGCATAGAAAAATCAGAGATGAGTATAAATTAGGACAATGTTATGAGAAAGGAAAGAATTATTCCCATATGATCACAGAATGAAGAAAACTGCACTTCACTCAGAGTTAAAAATAAGAAGGAACATAATGAAAAATGCCAAATACTGTGTTATAAAGAAAGCATAAAAATTAGTTTTAGAAGTAGGCGTTTCCAGTCATCACCTCTCATAAAAAGGACAAAGGTGCACCAAAAAATACTGAGAAACAACTTCAAAAGGCTCTGCTAGCTGGTTTTTGAAACACATGGTAATGCATTATCACTTGAGCTAAACCAAGAATACAATTTTTAAATAAGAACTAATACGATCTTCAGGCCCACCTGTACCCAAACTGAAGAAAAACAGTATCTACATAAATGAGAGAACAATCTCTGTCATTTCCAGCACAGACTGCTCAGTAACTTGCCTTGGAAACCTCTCAGGATTGCTCACTTCTAATTTGTTTATTAAGGGGTTTCTGGCACCTTGCTCTGCAACACGTGGCGGGCTGTGGATGCCACGCCAATCTGGCATCAGAAACACCTTCTTTTGAGTAAGGCTGCAATTTAACCCTCCTCAGAGCCCCCCAGAACCTGTTACCTGGGCGGGCAGTCCTGCTCGTGGCACTTCTTCTGCCGCCCGTTCGGCTGCGTCGCCGGGTCACAGAAGGAGCTCTTGATGGCCCCGCTGCCCTTCCACACGCAGTGCGCGATCTGCCGCCGCACCCCTGCCGGGGAAAGACACACATACACAAAAAGGGAACAGTAATACCTGCAGGCTGGGGAAGAACTGCAGGAATCCCCAGGTATGCGCATCCTTCGGTCAAGCTGGAAAGGTTAAGCAGAGCTCTTTTGGATCAGATCAGAGCTCAAGTGACATATTAGAAAGCACTTTCCTTAGTGTATTTGTTAGCCTCAGAAAGAGCTCCTGCAGGCCCTGAAATGGCTTTGAATGGTACTAAAGGATTCTTGAGTTACCCACAGACAAAAGGAAACGGGGAAATTCGCAGTTATTCAGGCAATTCGCAGCAAGCCTGGTTTTGCTGACCTTTTCTTTGTTCTTTAGGAAGGCTGTTTAAGCAGAACACAAACCAGAATCACAGAATAACCCTGTGAATTCAACTTGTAAGAAGTTTAGGTACACATCTTGACTGAAATAGATGATGAAAAAAGTCTTCTATTTCTTAAGTAAGTAATACACAATATTCAGCACAAGAGGCAAAGCACAGTGATGAAGAGACACACAGAAACAATCCATACAGAAAATCTGGGTTGTTTCCTAACATTTCCATTTATACAAAATCCCACTCATTTAACCGAAAGAAACATGAACCAAAATACCTACATTACCCTACTGTGAATCTAAAGAAAGCTAGTTTACAGGGGCCTGCCTCCCACATAGTTCTGCAATACTTTGAGGCAGATCTCTTGCTGCAACCCAGTGTAAAAAAAAGTATTGCAATATTACAGTTTGAAAGGTTGTAGTGAGACTGATATAAAGGGACTAAAATAATCCAAACAAATCTTAAGGACTAAAAAGACTGAAAAAGCATTTATTAACTCTCATTAAATTAACTGTGTTAATTATTCACAGCAATTAATGTACATATGGTAGATCACTGCATTGGTAGAACTTTTATCCTTCTCCTTGGGATGCACAGGGCCTAACAGCACTGTAATCATGGCATCAAGGATTAACGTTAGGCTATTCTGCATTACGTTTAGAAAACAAGCTTTTCCTTTCCTCAGGCCTCCCAATAACCAGTTTGGGAAACTATGTGGAAGATAAGAACAGCAATCCATAGAAAATAATTGGGAAATAGGAATATATTTCTCTGTGACGTACAGACTCATAGGCTCATAGAAATGTTAAGGTTGGAAAAGACCTGCAGGATCAGCAAATCCAATCATTAACTCTGCACTGCCTCCATAACACAGCAGAGACTTTTCCATGCATATTTGGGTCATTTCACAGAAACCAATGGAAACCTATATCCTTTTTTTTACCACTTTAGAGCATCAGGTATGTGAGGAAATGCTTTTGCTTTTTTACTTTCAGACTTCTAACTGAGACATATAAAACAATTACTGACTGCAGCACAAGATTTGATGACTGACTCTGCTCCAGTCAGATATAAGGCTGATCTTCTACAACAGTGATTAGTGTCACCTGTAAGGGAAGATTAAGGGACTGAGGCATTCAAGCTCCAGGGTCCATGGTCTGGAAGCAGCTGCAAGACTTCAGCAAGTCTGGACATGGTGATCTCCTACTCATAGGTGACTTCAAACAGGAGAAAGCTTTTTGGCTCAGCATAGGACTCCCATGGAACAATGCTCTCTTTTATGCTCTGATATAAATGTAACAAGAAAATTTAGCAACCTTTCTGCTAGCTGTAAACAAAGAAGTTCACAGAAATGTTTCTGTCCCTTTCAAAATCATGATATGTTCCTGTTACAAATACTAACAACAATAAATATTTTGCTTTGATAAATTTTAGTGTCATTTCAGCTGCTGCAATTCACTTTAAAGCCACTATAAACCTTTGCAGAAGTTTTGCTTTGAAGCTGTATGTTCTCATAAAATGACCAGCTGACGTCAATGAACTAGTTTATTCTAACAAACAACTTTTATTATGAAAGTTATGTGAACTCCCACTGCAGCTTCAAAATTTCTGGCAGTTCAGCTCCAAAGCTGGAAGGAATCCTATATGCATATATCAGTACACACATACAAATGTAGGTTTACATGTTATGACATAATGAAACAGCTGGTTTTATCAGCTTGAGCAAGCTAAACTAGAGAACACTGCAAAAGCAGAAAACTATTCACTACTGATCCTGCCCTAGCAAGTATTTACACAGTTATATAACTTAAGTGGGTAGTATCCTATTTAAGCCATAGATCAAAAATTCTAAATATACTGAAACCTCAGTAATATTTGAAACCTAAATGTTACTTCTAAAGTGCTTTGAGAGGTAGCTGTTTTCCTCCCTTCACCATTTTTACTTCTCCCTGACCTCAATGCTGATTAGTTCATCTGATGTGTACTATCTCAGCTCTGTGGAAAAAACCCTGCAAGTATTTCTGGGAAAGATAGGAGAAACCAAGAAAGATAATCGTCAGGTCAGGGAATAATCTTAATTCCACTAAATCTGGTAAGAGAGTTTCTTCTATTTCTCTGTGACACTTCATCCCTAATGCAGAACCCTGTAGATGTGAGGCTGACCCACGCAGATTTTGATTTCTCACTTGGTTTGCAAAGAAAGGTGCCAGTTCAAACTCATCTGGGTGTGGAAGGCTTTTGACAGAGAGATTAGGAATCTTTTTGCTGCAGAGCCCTCGGTTTGGGTTGTAAACAACAGAAATGAAGGATCATAAGCAAGTGTATAAAAGGTGTATGAGAAACATTGATATTTGATTTTAGAGCTCATTTGAACATGTAATTGCCTGAGTTGTGCACTTAGATACTCTGCAAGGAGTTCACTTTGTATTTGAATGAACAAATTATATTCTGTGCATGCACAAGTTATGCATATAAGTTTGCAAAGCAGCCTTTATAAAAGTTGTAGAGGACTTAGAGGGCACATAAGAGTTAATCCCCAAACAAATCTTAGATTTGAAGAGCTTTGAAAATCTGCCAGTTATCAATGCTATCTATGGAGAAACAAATTTTTGATATTGGCTAATATTCTCCCTTAGTTGCAGCTGTGCTGTGCTATGCTTTTTGTTACATTTAATACCACTCAAAGCTTGTTCTAAGAAACATGATAAAAGCCTTTAGACAAGGAGGAAGGATTTATACTTGTAATTCCAACATTACTCATTCTGTGATTATTTAAAGAAGGAATAATAGGTAGTTGGTCTAGAAAAAAAACCTCAGTGACACATTTAAATTAATCTGTGTGTAAAAAAGCTCACAGGCTCGAGTTGCTGCCTTGAAAGCAGGCTCTGGTGGGACAGCTCTTGTCCAGAGGGTGCAGCAGTTTGCAGGACACTGGTGTACACACATTCTGACTGCAAAGCAATTCCTTCCTGTATAAAGCAAATGGCAGGAAGAGATTCAACCTGTCCTGCACTGAGAGAAAGGCTTTTGACTTTTACTACAAATTATTGTCTTTGGTGCTACTTTGCAATGAACTGGATTGCAATGTAATTACTTCTCTATTTTCTATATTGCAAATTAATATCAGGTATTGCAATGTGTTCTCCTTTTCCCTGCATGCAATATTAGGCACACTTGCCACAGAAAACATTGATTTTTCAGAGTATTTTTTCCCTGTTCAGTGGTGTTACAGTAGACTGGCCAGAGCCTTAAACTTTGACAATACAATAGATGGGAGTATATGAAAGAAACGAAGGAAGCCACGAGAACATTTGGATCTTCTGTTTCTCCACCGCAGTGGAGCTGGAGAAGGATATGCATCAGGGCGTGACATGGTGCTACCTTGAGGCCAAGAATCATGGGGAAAATACGTTGAGGGAGCTGCCCTGGGTTCATTCTGGGAAGAGACAGCTTCACTCTACGAAGTCTTTATTCATCGTTTTCCAGGTACCTTTCCCAGGGATAAGGAGCTGTACCATAGGGCTAAAATTGTATTTTTTCTCTTAGGACTGATGAGGCTTTCCTGCATCAGCCCATTGCCCAATTTGTTATTCCCTAACACAGCTTTTCTTTCTTGGCTCCAGAAAGCATTTGTTTGTGTTGTCCTGATCTCTGTGTCTACTAAAGGCCAAAGCACCCTTGGATTTATTGCAGTGTTTTTGACCAGTGGTGAAGAAAGGACCTCTGCTGGATCTTTGGCAGGTCCAGGCATACCAAGAGAACAGAAGTCTAGGTAAGGATCATTCTCTCCCATTGGCTCCAGCTGTCAAAGTTAGCTCAACAGTTCATCTTTCTTGGTCTTCCTTTTTATCCTAAAATATATTGGTTTATTGATTACCAAATGGTAATTGCAATAATCCTTAAAAGCTATTTATTACTAATCTTAGGCTAAATAAATACAGCTTTTCTTAATTATTTGTCTGTATGCTTGTCTGCAGTAAGACTTGTCGGGCAGTACACCCATAGCAGAAGATAATTTTGTCTACTTAGGTGCACTTTCATCTTATAAGCTTTTCAGAACACTTCAAATGCCAGTGATTTGGTACAAGTCTGTTACTGCCAATAGCAGTAAGTTCAGAATCCAAACAGAGTGAACATTCACATAAAATCCATCGCATTGTTCACAGCCAGAAGGAAGTTTTGTAGAAGTCAATTGGACATCAGGGAGAACTTCCTCACTGAAAGTGTTACCAAGCATTAGAACAGGGTGCCCAGGGAAGTGGTGGAGTAACCATGCCTGGGAGTGTTGCAGAAACAACTGGATGTGGCACTTGGGGCCATGGTGTAGTTGTCAACATTGTGTTTGGTCAAAGCTTGGGCTCCCTGATCTTGCAGGTGTTTTCCAGCCTTAATGCTGCCATAAACAGTGATGCTGGTCCGCACCCCGACGGCCCAGAGCACAACCAAAATCAATATGTTCCTGCAGAGAACTGCAGGCAGATTGTAATATCAGGTTTCCCTGCTCCAAGTGATGGAACTCAAGCTCTGTGCCAGGGTTTTCCTTTTCTAAAGGGCAGGGAGTAAGAGACAAGACCTTGACTGCATCACTGCATTAGCAAACTATGTCCTTCTTTACACCTGTCCAGTTACTTTTCTAAACAAATGTATCTTAGAGGAAAGAGGGCTACAGGTTTATTCGTTTATTTTCTTCTGTCTATGAAGGAATGTAGAACTGGGTGAAGTTTCTGCGCCTTTCATGAACCAAGAGGATGCATCTCTTGGTTCCCCTCCCAACTGACGTCACCAAGTCCATAATCTTGTCTGAAACAGATGATTTCTACCTGTACAAAGGCAACAAGCTCAAAACCGCTTATTAAGAGCACAAATACAGCAAACAGAGGAAATCAATTAGTAAATAAAAACTGAAAAAACCTCACATACCACAGTTCTCTATCTAAGTAACCCATGTGGCAGTTAGAAATCAAAGCCACATCACTCAGTTTGTTAGCCAGAAGAGGGTACCTAGGGCTATAACTTACCTAGTGAGAAAGTTCTGGGAAAACTGCAGCTGTAAAACTGCAGATGTAAAAAAGAACCTCGAAACAGCCTAATACACAGCCGACTAACACATTCCCCTCCTCTCCCATTTTTTTATCATAACAGTTTTTACATTAAACATGACTCACAACTAGGCAGCTATCATAAATCTTACAGCACACAATTAGGCAAAACACTTGTTTTGTGCACCTATTTAAAGAAAATGGTGGGTGTTTTTCTGCTAACCAGAGAGCACACAGTTTTTTGTGCTGAGACACTCTTCTCCAAAAAAATCCAGAAAACAAATCACAACATCTGTCTACTCAAGCATACATATATATGAACACACAGCTCTATAATATGTTGATTATATAGATATATAAAAATATTTTAAATAATATGTGAATGTTATTAGGATGTATGTGAATGTTATTAGGATGGGATATTTTACACCAAGCTTCTAAAAGTTCTTTTAATCTTCCAAATTTTAGGTCATACAACGCCCTTTGTCCAAACCATCGAAAATGCATTATTTGAGTGCCTTCCTTGACTGGAGAGATTTAAAAGTTGTTACTCTTGCAATCATCACTACCTCTAGAATCACAACTGGACTTGTTACAACACTTGTTTGTCCCTTTTCTTTCCTTCTACAAAGTAGTTAAAAAAGCAGTAATTACCAAAAACCAGTAACAATGCTCCAGCATTAGAAAAAGCCTTTCTCATATTTTTGGTCTGGTTGTAACACTGATCTTCTACTCTTTTGTACAGTTTTCACATGGATGGTCAAAGAATAAGGTTATGGCCATATCTCCATAAATCTTTTACTGTCCTGTGAAACTCGAGAGCTAATTCAGAGAGAAGGCTACAATTCCTTTCCCTCAAGTTCAGACTTCCTTTCACATACAAACTGTTACTCACATTTTCAAAATTATTACCACAATAGATGGATAAAAAAATACTATTGTACAGAAATCTTCAGTTTCCTTATCCTCGTTGTTGGTTTATTACAAATATTAACTTTATCTCATTGATGTTAGCTACTCCAGAGGAAGTTCTCCTGCTAGCATTTTGAATGAGTTACCAGAAGCAAACCTCTAGGCCTGTTGTTAAATCCTACTTCATGGGCATCATTCTGCTTGTCTGGTTTAATGTGCTGCACAGAACTACAATATAACTGCAGTGGTACCCAAGCCATTGCCAAACTGGCAAAGACATGGAAGTTCTCAAGGCTAATTGCAATTAAGTAATTATTCAGCAATGCACAAAAAGAGCTGTTACTTGTCAAGGCAGGACAGAAATGAAGAATATTTTTTGTAGTTATTACATTGAAAGGACTTAATAGGGAGACAATAGTAGGTCATAAATTCATATTGCTGGAGGGAAGGACTATGGTAAACGGTATTGACATAAAATTATGAGAGAAAGAAAATCATACCTTCTTATTTTGGTTCACAGAAGCTGACAATTTCAGGGCAGGTATTTTAGAAACCTATTTGACTTAAATAATTTTAAAATTTTTTATTCTGAAGTTGAAATACCTTATTCACAGAATCACAGAATGGCTGGGGTTGGAAGGGACCTCTGGAGATCATGTAGTCCAACCCCCCTACTAAAGCAGGGTCACCTGGAGCAAGCTGCACAGGATCACAGTCAGGCAGATTCTGAATGTCTCCAGAGAAGGGGACTCCACAGCCTCCCTGGGCAGCCTGTTCCAGTGCTCTGCCACCCTCAAAGTAAGCAAGCTATTCCTCACATTATTTTTATAACCACATGATTTGATTTCCCACCAAATGCAGGTTAAAGAACATTACCTCTTTGAGGATCACATCTGTAATGAAGGCAAACAGTAAGAGAAAAAGAAAGAGAGGAATTACCTCTTCCACAGGTAACACTGCAGGCTGTCCACTCTCCATATTGCCAAAAATACTCTGGCTCTCCAATCTCATTCTCGTTACTTTCTTCTTTACGTACAGTGTATTCATACTCGATTCCAGGGTTAGTTTCTTGAAAAAGTAGCTGGAGAGAGTGGGGTTTATTAATTGTTTAAATAATAATCTACTGGTCAAGAGCTTTCAAAGTGTGAAACTGGAGGAATTAAAGCTGCCCATTTTGGAGTCTGCTACCAGTTCAGAGCAGCAGACTTGCAAAATTTCCACTTCTATGTCAACAGTGGCATACACGAATCTTTCAAAGACACAGTTGTTTACCATGCACTTCTGCAAACATGGACAGGAATAAATGGGTCACCATAATTGGTATCCTCTTGACTATAAGAAAAGATAATGCAAAGTCCATCCAAAGCATCCCTATGCTGCTGATTAAGACCTATTGCCTATCCCCATTACAAATTATAATTTTCCTACCTTCTGAAATAGCTGTTACAAAACAACCATTAAGCCAGAAAATTACAGACGCTATTCAGACTGCTCTAATATTATTTTTCAGTGTTTCTGAATTAAGAAGAAAAATTCCAACTGAGAAGAGGCACTCAAGAAATTTACCTGAGTGGGAGAAAGTAAACATCATCAAGGGATAAAAGACTTCAGCCATGAACTTTTACTCTTCCTCCCAATTGTACTAAAAGTGAAGACTGAGCACTCATTAGTTTTGTCTTCTCACCAGACATTCAAAGGGTGAAAGTGGTCTCCCATCACATCCCCAATACTTCTTTTAATTGCATGGTGGATACATATGCACACAAGCCATGAGAGATACTTTCAAAGATCAAAAGGCCAATTCCAAATTATTTCTGCAGAACTGACATAAGCTGGTTAAGTCAGAATCCATAAAGCAACATGAAAGAAACAACAAAAAGCAGCCTCTGTGGATGTTAAATGGGTCAGTTTCACTTACCATAAGCTATTAACCCATCTGTGTAATGCTGTATTCTTTTCTTGCTCTGTGTGAGCTGTCACTGCTGCCAGCCTTCCCTAGCTCTCACTGTTCCAAGCCTGACAACAGCTCACTTTTTGTGACAACTTATTTTTCACCTCATCACAGCTGGTCAAATTTGGTGCAAGAGACAAGAAAGTTTGGGCAAAGGACTGACCAACTATAGGCGACAAGATCCCTGTCCTAGTGGCAGCATAGGATTTATACCAGCCCTTAATAAATACTGGAGTATGATACAGGACACGTCCTTAGGCAGGATAAACAACCCTCAAGCAAGGTGCTTATTTCTCTCCAAAACAGCTCAACTATTTTTTTTAAGACAGCACATTAATAGTGGTTTATATGCCAACATATATATTTTCCCAGCCTCACTTCCAGAGCCCCAGCACATTCTGCTGCCATCCAAATGATGAGGTTCTGCTTGTGATCTCCTGTTTACCTGAATCCATATTGATTCATTGGTGGGTCCTGGAGCAGTCAGATTTTCTAGATCCCCTGTTCTGTCATACTGAAATATTGTGCCTGCCACTTTGTATTCACCATTCCACTGGATGATAAAGCCTCCATTCAGGTAGTACTTTTCTGGGTCTTTGCTTCGCACAGCAAGGAAATTTCCTGATTCTGTAACTTCCATGACTTTGATTCCCCTTGCACCTTTTGGAATTAGCCCAATATCAACATATCCTAAGAGACAAGAAAAATTTATGGAGGTGAACAACAGAAACGTCACAGAATACTACTTATTTTTAAGATGATTAGAACATCAACTTTGCTTGAAAATATATAGAAATATGCTGTCACAAAGCTTGTATTTCAGTTTATTAATAGTATGACTTTCCAAGTCAGCTGGGGAATAGTGTTTAGGCAATGCCAGTGGCATTTAGAAGGGATGTGGAGGTGAATGACTTTCAGAACTGTACCAGGGGAAATCTATTCCACACAGGAGCATCAACATTTCTGTAACCATACCCAAGGGTTCTGGAATACTGCAATCTGGAGAAATGCCAGAGTTCCAGCAAGTTAACAGCCTGTTGTGGGAAAGGTTTTCTCAATTTGCAAAGCACATTTTTGTCTGTACCCAATATACAAGTATGTACAGAACTCCATGTACCTTCTCTTAAGGCATTTAACTCCTCTGTGACTGTCTGCCTTACAACAAAAAAAGAAGAATGTTATTCAAATGCCTCAAATTACTATTATAAATTGAACACATTTGTGTAAACTACTGATTTTCATTACAAAGTTCAAGGGCTCTTCATGTGTAGTTATCTGTATAGAGATTTTTAGTCTGTGTGTTAAGAATGACCCAAAGCATTTATTACAGAATTTTGTTGACATCACACACCACAGGCAATATGTGACATGAGATTCTGTGCCTCTCAGCTTACATGAAACTGCTATTGTTGCTACTGAATTGTAAAAATAGGAAGTTCACACAGATACTTGAATACAAACACAGGTAACTTTCTTGTTACTGACCCTAGCTGAGCTCTAGAAATTAGATGGATTACATTGCCACAAGCTGGTGCACGGAGAGTGCCAGCTGCATCTTGTGCTGGTTTACCTCAAGACTGGAACATGAGTTCCCCAGTTCTTATCACACACTACTGAGGTCATGAATTAAATTCCCAGACTCACATCCTGTTCACCTTCCTTGTGAAATGAGCTTATCACCTTTGATTACTCACTCCCATGTGTCAGATAAATCACACTGGGCATGCTAAACAATCTTCAGTATCAATGTTCTTCACCCACCAGAACTATTTATGTGCTGTACAATAACCTGCTGTTATAAGTAAGTGCCTGAGAGTCTTTAACATCTGATTTTCTTTGCAGCTCTATTGTGGTGTAATAAATATTGGTTAAAATGTCATATGTTGCTTATGGTACAAAATAGAATCTGTCTACTTCAGGTCCTTCCTACTTACATTGATAACATATAATTGTATATATGGATTTCTAGTGATTGGTGTTTAAGAAGGAGTATTTTCTGAATGTTACCTTTTGCAAGTCTCCTAGACTGACTGTTGAAATCCAAACATTTCAGTTTTTTCTAAGTGAATGAAGTAACAAAATCTGGAAGCTCACTGAATGACTTCTATTATTCAGGAAATCAGTGTCTAGGTCTATTGTAAGTAACCAAGCCTAATGATTCTCCCAAATGTTCTATTCATTCAGTGCAGAGAAGATATGTTATGAACACAGTGTGTGATTATGTAACTAAAGGCTTGATTAGAAGACATCCTTACAACCAGGACAAATTAACACAGCATGGAAAATCTTAATTATGTCACATCCTGACAGCTTGGCTTTGCAATGCTGGTGTCCTTTTACGGTAGGGTTGGGTTGGGTTGTTTTTTCCAATTTAATTAGAATAACATTTGTTCAAAACACAAAGCATAAAAACAACAAAACAATTTTTGTCCTCTTGCAACACAAAAATCTGAATGTCCTTTCAAGATTTTTCATAGTTATTTTTGTCTGAATCACCTGCTGCTGCTGATAAACATTATTTTAAATGTTTTAAAAAGGGAAGTTACCATTTGTTCAGTGTATCACACTTTCTTCTCCCTAGTCCTCCCCACCAGCTAAATTACTTCCTGATTTCCCAGAGCCTCTCACTGATTCTCAATAAATATTATCTGATTTTGAAAGGAAAGCTAATCAGCAGCAAGCTTTTGAGTTTGTCACTCAACATAATAGATTTTTGTTTTAAAATTCTGTAGATGGTGTTTGTGTAATTGCTTCTGGTTACGTGGTTCCATTTGATAAGGATCTAGAGATCCAAGATTCAATAACAGTCAAACTGTCAGCTGTCTTACCTACACACCAAGCTCATTAAATCCTGGAGCAACCCTATTGTGGGTGCTCCTGCACACCTGTGAATTGGCAACTCTCAGATGCTATTAATCCTTCCCTTTCAAATTAAAATTAAATCTATATGCTCCCAACACAGATATGAATAAATTCATGCAACCCTTGTTGTATGCACAGCTCTAAAAGGACTGAAGAACTTGTTTCTCTTTTCCCACTTCTGTGAGAAAAGGGTAATTTTACTCAAGCCATTAGCACAGCAGTGCAGATCAAATGATGACCAGATCTGACTATTCCTCCTTGTCACAACAGTTCACCTTCCTGCTCTCCAGCCTGTTGTATCTGCAAGCCTCCATTAAAAATGCACATTCCTGAGGCACAACTTTCCTCTATGCAAAGCTCTAGACACTACCATGACTTCTTTGCCCAGGCTCAACCTTCTTGCTTTTCCACGCCCAGCTCATGCTGTAACCTTTCTGCCACCAAGGTTCAGCAGAAGAAACATCAATGATTTTCAAACAAACCCCCTGAAAACACAGGGGCTAATATGAATGTCAACAGCTGAGACACTGTGTTCATATTAGACATCTGATTTGTTTTCCACTACGAAACTCCAACAGAAGCCATCACAAAGATGATGCAGCCATGCCTGTGGCTCTGTTGGATGCCCCTGGATTGCTATTCTCATTTTGCACCCATGATAAAAACAGACTTTTAGAGAAAATGCAAGTAATAATACAGATTTCAAAACTTTTCTTTCTGACCATGAGGCAGTACTACTTCTAAGAAGACTTCTAAGAAGATTCCTTCTTCTTCAGGTAAAACTGATCACCCTGCCCTGCAGTGAAAGGCTGAATTATTAAAACTCTTCCCTAGCATTGCATTAGTTAGACATGGCAACTGAGTCAGGGCAGTCAGAGAACACACATTGCTGCAGCACTAGACCAGGAAGGGCCCTGCTGGACTGAGGTTCTGAACAAAGATTTAGATCAGAATACATTACCTTTGGCTTTGTATTTTTCTATGCCACTGAACACAGAAAAACTTTCAAAATTTTCTTTGCCAGTGACTGGCAGCATGCTTTCACACAGTTTTGTTACCTACACTGAATTAAAGAGACTGAAGTTTTTATGTTTGCATGAACTGTTAAGCAGCCACTCTGCTATAAAATCTGACAAAACACTGACAACACATCTGTCACGCACAGAAAGAAGACAGACATTGTGAACAAAGCCTTTTTCCTATTCCCAGTTCAACACCTGTGCACATCAGTGAAATCCACATGTTGTCCTGAAGAGCCCACCAACCTCTGCCTTGCCTGACATTTTTCCTTTCTTTGCCTGCAATGGAGTCCATGGCTGCAGAAGGGAAGAATCTGCAGAATCAACACATTTTTTACTGAATCTAAAGAAAGCATTGAAATAATTCTACTTAACACTCCCTGCTGAGTATCCCTCAGCAACATCTATCAGTGAGGCTTATTGAATCTTGTAGCAAGGAAAAACTAAGTAAATATTAAACACAAAATGAATTTAAATAAAATAAAAGGCACTTATCCTTTCATAAATTACAGCACTGGACCCTTTATGTAAAACTGTTATTAAAAAATAAAGTTCACACCTTTAGCCTTGGAAAGCTCACACACAGTCAAAGGCAGAGTGAATTTTAGATCTGCAGAAGCAAAAGATTAGAGGATGACGGATTACTGTAGTATTGTAAGAGAGGGAGCTCTAGATTTTCCTTTGTAAATCTCACATACGTATGAAACCTGAACTGCTGCAGGATTGCAGTTGTCTTCACAGGTCACCTTTGGGACAGAGAGAAAGAAAGCTAACTCAAGTATAGAAAAACATGCTGAAATATTAAAGAAGCTTTTACCCCAAATTTTGGAAAATCTGGTCAAACTAGCTCTAAATTAGTAGCACAAATCAGACCTGTGCAAGGCAGAACTATTGTATTTGAAAAACCCCATAAACCCAAAAGTCAGCCAAAGGCACTCACTGCAATGGTACAAGTTAGTGATCTTGACACTTCTCATCTCTGCACCAGCCTCTTTCTTCAGCTGCAAACCTTACTCAAAGCATAACTCTCCAGTGCCTTGTCTTCTCACCTCTCCCCCTGCTGTCCTGGTTTTCCACTGAAAGCTGCTCACCCCAGCTGTCTCTTCACCTCCAGCTCACCACGTATTTCTTACTCAGTTTCAGTCCCAGTCCTGCTTGCAGACTCTCCAGCTCCCATTCATTCACACAAGTCAGCTTAAAGCCTGAATGTCTCACTACTGTCAGTGAAGACAGGCTCAGTCCTCCAGGTGCTTATTCAGACCACTTCAGCCCTGCAGGGAGTTACTCTTCTCCCCTTTATGATGCCTAGAAATGAATCCCCAAGCCACTCACTTCAGCATTTTCTTTGTGCTTTCCACTTTACAGAGATTAGGACCAGATTTTTCAAGATGGCAATTTACATTCACTTTGTAAATGCACTCGCTATTTTGGATTTTCTTGTTAACTGCCTAACTAAGAGTTAGTTACAGAACCTCTTATAGTTATAGAACCTCTTGGGTCTCTGATGATTTTTATAAGACAAGGTGTACTTAAAAATCATAGAGAATGTATTTTTTTCTGGCAGAAGCATGACTTACTGAAACACCCATTTACAATTTCCCACTCAAATGATCATTCAGTTTTCAAGGAGAAGCACTTTAATAATTTTTACATAGAGAATCTACTTCACCAATGGAAGAAGTTAAAAAAAGAACCTGTATTACCAAATCCTTCACTTTGATTAAACATCATCTTCACTGTATGACAAGCAGAGCCATCTCCCAGGCAAACTCCACACTGGTCTTCTGTTGCATTGGAATTTATCTCATAATCACAGCCAACAGCCTAGAAGGAAAAACAGTGTCAGAATAAATGCAGTCTCCAAAACAAATTATTGAGAGCTCATCTATCACTGCACCTCTGAGAAGGGGAGTAGTATATATCCTCTGTAGTGTATTACACCAAAGTGAAAAACAAACTAGCAAACAATAACCATCACCACGTCACAAAACATACAGTAGTGACCAGTCACTTGAGACAGAAAAGTGCCACCCAAATGGCATCATTATCTGGGCATGGCCACTACATCTAGGATTTGTGTCTGCTTTCTTATGTCATAGAGCCATCCACAGGTTCCTGGGAATACAATGCAGTAACAGAACTGAAATCTCTGCCAGCTCTTTGTGGCCATCTGACAGCACAGAACCTCTACTACGGTCAAATCCCTCTGGCAAAGAGAAACTCTTCAGCAGGCACAAGTTTTATATCAATGGTTCTCCAGTTTGCCAGCATAGGGGCATGTGTCAAGATAAAGTGGGCAAAGCAGGTCAAGTTCTAGTAAAGACTGATTTTCCAGTTCCCTGCTACAGGGAGGAAGTCAGAGAAAAATTTATTCATCCTGAGTCAGGAAAAAAACTTCTTCCTTGTCCAACCCAAAAATTCTGGGCTCTAATGTCTTTAAAATTCAACAGAATTTTCATTTGGTTAGGGGATTTTTTTTCTGCTTCTCATCTAAAACAAGGAAGATTGCAGAAAATAGCTTAATGACCAACACTTAGTGGCTGTTAACAGTATCTAAGATACCTGGAGGCCTGTGATATAGATGAATAGCCAGGAGTCTGGTAGTATGCGAAGGTTTTCTCAGTTGATTTTTCTTAAAATAAGCTTTCAGGTGCCATACCTGCCAACTTCTCTGACACCCTCTTAATGCATGAAAATCTGGTGATGTTGATCTTATTCTACCTTCAGTGCATCAGCTACTGTAATTTTCTACAAGCTTCTGAAAATTCATCTATTAGACTAACCTAGGTATACAGGCTCCTGAATTCTCTAGTATTTTTCTATCATTTTCAGCTTAAGAAACAGCTGAACATTTGTCCAAGTGCCAGTCATTTAATGAACAATTAGAGAAACTGTGAAAAATAGAAGCAAGGAAAAGCCTCAAGCTACAGATGGTACCAATCACTTTAAAGAAGATTCAAAAAAAAGACTCATCCATCACTTATTGCCAATATATGTCCAGCACCTTTCAAACCAGCTATGAAAAGTCATGGCCATGTCAAAAGGTTCTGCAGCAGCCTTAGCTTCTCCCTCCTTTCAGTGAAGGCCACTTTAAAAAAATACAAGGCTTCATAATGTCTTGCACATAGACAGATCCTGGCACCAAGGACCACACTTATGAGCAATACAGAAGGTTACAGAGATAAGGATATGTTAGCAAGGTGACTAACTTTCTGCCTCCAAGTATATAGCTGTTTGACCAAGGATGGATTTAACCAACTATTCAGAATACACAGATGTCACTTCTACACAAACAGGATGTTTCTTTATCTTTCCAGGTGTTCAGATCTGTCTCTTTACCAGTTTATCTTTAACACTCCCTAATAATTCGGAGAGGCTGGAGTGATGCTGTTTTCTCGGAGTGATGCATTCCACAGTACATCTACTGTATTATTAGTACATCTGTTAATCATCTGCAAGCAGTGAAGTCATAGTTATCTGGTTTATTACTACATCAGAGAAATAATCAGACACTCTGGAGAGTCATGGAAGTTGAATTTTATTTTCTATGCTATGTACATATACACTTGAACAGAAAGGTGGGGAAAGTCTGAAGATGGAACACTTGTGCTTCATGCTTTGCTACTAAAAAATATGATTAATGACTGCTGAGAGCTTCTCTTTTGAACTGCTCTGAATAATTACGTGTCTTCAAATTGTATAATTTTTGCCAAATTAGCTTTTTCTGGTAGAAGATAAATGTTTTTGAAAAGGTTTTTGTCCATCACTATTTACTGTGCAGTCTTTTTTGAGAGGCTGCACACAGAAATAATTTATCTAGTTTACACTGTCAATCAGACACTTTGAAATGAACATCACTGAGCGTATTTCCCTTCCAAGTACTGTGTAGTGCAAAAATCCCAACGGTTTAACTAATTAGCTCTGATTAGAGCTGCTGCAGCCCTGGGAGATGGCAGCATCACAGTACCATCACTTCCCTGCCTTTGGGGTGCCAATCAGTGCTTCTGCACAGGCTGTACTCCACCAGCTCAGTCACAATCAGCTCAGACCTTTCCCACCTGACCATTTCCTTTAGCAACAGATCTATGGCATCAAAATATGACATTGCTGTGATATGAAGGGAATCCCTTTGTCCCTTTCACTAATAATGGAAGAAGTTTGTATTTCAGTGTTGTTCTGATATTTGAAACAGTTTGTATCTGACCACACACAAGCCTTACCTATACATGCAACATTCTTATACATTATTGGGGTTCTAGAATACCCAAGAATGAGGCAAGGCAGACAAATTACTCTGCTACAGTAAATAAAGCCTTTGTTTTATTCCCCAGCTCTGGGGTGTTGCTGGTGCTGCCATGACCTTCATAACTAACAGCAGGGCCTCATCTTACAAAGCCATTAAAAACCATCACAAAGCAATATTCTCATGTCTCAGAATAAACAATATTCATTTACTCTAAATACATTTCCATGAACTTTAATTTCCAGACCATGTTTTCCCTTATCACTCCAGTGAATACCACATTATTTTTGCTGTCCATTAGAATAATTTCAAGATGCTTCATTCTTCCTTTTACTTGCTTTCCTCATTATTTTCACTCTTGTGGATGCATTTGCTGTATTTTTTTAAAGCATGCCTCAAACTTTCCAGAAGGTCAATATGACCAATTAATGTGCACTTGCAACCAGAACTAGATGATATTTAAGGTCCACTTCAACATAAGCCATGCTATGACTCTATGATGAATTTCAAACAGCTGTTAAAGGGGTTCTGGAGACTTATGCAGGTTATAAAACAGGAAAGAACATCAGCAGCAATTAAGTCCTGATTTTTTTACACACCTATGTCCTTGTGCACCCTCTGCCCATGCACCATGCACGTGTTACAGGAACCACTGTGTGCCAAGGCATGGGCTACACAAGTTAGCATCCCTCCCTGCAGCCCTTTGCCATTGTCCCACACACCAAGAGCCTTTTTTTGATGCACCTGAGACCAGTTTTGTTTCTGGTCACAGCACACAGTGCGGAGGCAGATGTAATGACCTGAACTGCCTGGCTGCATTACAGGAAGGAGAAACAATTTATTTCCTGCTGCTCAGTGACAAAACAGAAAACAGCCAGAGTTATTGCCTTTTTTCCATTTCCAGAGGGAGAGGCTTTTGTGTCAGATTGGCAGTGGGGGGCAGATACAAAAAGTCCTTGCTGTCACTGAAGGGCATGGCCTGGATGTACTGCCTGAATATCCATTATGTGAATGCTACTTTGAACTTTAAGGCCTTCCTTCCTTCCTTTTGTCTCCCTCACTAAGTCTTCAAATAAAGAAGTCATGCTCACTTCATGTTGGCCATGACATTACCTTGAATGGGGAGAAATGTGCCCTGATGTCACTAATTTATCTCGTAATTTGTCTATATGGGTCTGAATCAAATGTCTTGTTGGACATAGCATTGGGAGGAGGAAGCTGAACCACAGTGAGAGGCAGTAAAGCTACTGCATAAAAATCCAAGCTGTGTAATCTGCTTTTCAGTTAGAGAAAAAAAGTCTCCCTCCCTAGTACTACACAGCTTTGTAACTGTCCAGTACAATGTTACTCTCTCTACATTACCTATTAAAACTGTGAATTACCACAGAGAACAGGCCACAGATTTGCATGACTGAAGGTCACTTAAGCCTGTCAAAACTCTGTGCAGAGGACAAATGGTTGCAAGAAACATCAAAGATGCCAGATCCTCCACCCTCGGTATCTGCACACTCCAGTGCAAAGAACATGTAAGCCTTCACTTTTAGATGATGTGATGGCTTGCACTTACTCAAAAATTCCCATTATGTATGTTTGAGTGCTAAAAAAACATACTCTGGTGGCAGTACCCTCACTCATTAACACTGAGGGAACAACTCACTCACCTAGTGAGAATTAAGAGTGCAGTTGTGATGTATAATTAAAGCACAGGAATATAGGCTATGTGCTTTAAAGATCTTCTAAATAAAAGGAGGAAAGTGACAATTGAAAAATGACTGCTAAGGAATACAGGTAAAAAACAAACTAGTCATAGCATAGCTTGATGATCTGAGATTAAGTCACTGGCAGATCTTATCAGATCTCCTGAAGAATTCTTCTTCTGTGTAAGGCCAACTTTGAGAGAAGACCCAGTTATTTTATAGGCCAGGCCTTCAAATGAGTTAGCAATTTTAGCTTGTTTTGGAATTGACAAGCTCTAAAGAAATATCCTGCTAACAACACCTCACTGTAAACCTTCCTTCAGCACTGATGCATGGGCAGCTCTTCTGAAAAATAAGAGATAATGGATAAATTAAAAGGACCAAGTGAATCAGTGATCTGTCTGTACTTCTCACTTGAAGATGCACATTGTGGCTTTGTGAGGCCAGCTAGGAAAGCATTCAGTATACCTCAGGTAGCTAAAATGAAGAATCTCAGTCCACATTTAGCCATCAAGTAAGACCAGTTTCTCTGATTGCTCTGAACAAATTAATGACAAACTGCAAAATCAGGCTGAAATCAGATGAATTTAGAAGATGAAATTCTTTATTGGATCTATCTATCTTGTTTTGTCACACCCAGTAGGAAAACTCTGAACTTGCTTGATAAAAGCAATTCTACACACCAATCACATGTGAGCAATTTAGACAATGGATCTAGTATCTTACTAATTTAATTTTTTTCTCAATTTCAGACCAAAGTGAAGTGCTATTTTAGTACTCAGGACAAATGTGAAGTGCTCTTGTGAGACAGTTCTGAAAACCAGAACAGCCAGTTAATAGACTAACATTTGTGAATGTCTTTTCCAAATCATTAGCAACATTATGCAATCAAACTATGAAAATGATGTACCAGACTAATTATATTAAATACATTTCCAGACTTATTCTCCACGACCTGTAATGTATCTATTATGTTTAGCTAGCTGGACTCAAATACTAGTAAATTAGATGAAAACATATGAAAAAGCTTCTCCTCAGGTGTTACACTGGGTACCTATTTCAGATAAAAGTACACTATCTTTCAATACTGTGAGCTGTTTGGGTTACCTGTTCATCATTTGGTCTCATTTTGCATGGCTATATTGTTCATTCTGTGATCCTGACTCCAACTGAATCTGTTTGCCAGGAGATGTGAAGCAGCAGTCACCATGTGCAACACTGACAGAACCTTGGAGGGAATTTCTCAGAAACACTTTGAGTCCACAGAACTGTTAATGCTGAAGTGAGTCTGGGCTCGACAGACTACAATTAGATTAGCTTCCCTTTCACCTCTGAGCTCTCAATTTGGATTAATTGAGTCTTGCTGTCTCTAAAATAGGTAAAAATCTGAACTGCCACAGGCAAAGTTTCAACACAGAAAGCATATGGAAACTAGAATTAATCACAGTGATCCCAGTCCAGCTCTGTTGGAAATCAAAAAAATAATGTTTCACAAGCACAGCCTTTCTGAATTTAGTAATTGGTTTCCTCTAAGTGAAGGTCAAAAGCACTGCTATGGTATGAAACATCCACTATATGTTTCAATATGCTAAAGATGTGATTCATTCTGGCTTGAACTGTAAAAAGCCATCATAATTCAAAGGCTCATCGTGGCTTTCAGCAAAGTTAAGTGGGATCTCTTCACTGTGAACTTGAGCAGGATCTTGGTAACTCCCTTTCATAAATACAAGTCTTTCAAGGAAAGTTTAAAACATCTTTTATTACTGCTCTCTGAGGCACTGTCATTCTACTAAAATAAAAAGTTTAAAAAGAGGGTGTATCAATCACTTATTAAAAGTGCGAAGCTTCCATCACTGGTAGTCTTTAAAAAATGAATATGAAAAACGTCAAGAAAGGAATTCAATCTGCAAAGGGATGAAACAGAAAAATTCTTGAAGTCCCCTCTAGTTGCATTTTTATATAATTAAGTGGCTTGGGACATACAATTCCTATAGTAGATAAGCTAATGTAGTTTTCACATGTCACCAAGTCCTGCTGTTTTTTCCAAAGATGCTAAAAGTAAAAAAGCTATCAGGCTTCAAGGGTGTAAAGGACACAAACCCTCAATTTGAAGAGATAAACCACAGATGTAAATATATCCCCTACAAAGAAAGTAATTGTTTTATTTATAAGAAATTGACTGAACAATGCTAAGATCATGGAGGTTACAGAATTTACAGGACACTCCTTCAAATGCCACACAGACACACACATCACCCTGGAAACCTGCTACCAACACACAGAATATGCAGACACCATTATACTTACTCTTCAATACACAGAACCTTATTGAGCCATATACTCTGTGTCTGCCCATTATCTCATTGTACAACATTATTCAATTCAATGTTGTAAATAAAAATAATTTTTACTGCCCTCAACTGCAAAGTCTGATCCTGTTAAAAGACAGCTCAGAACTGCTACACGTATGTCATTAAACTGCATTTTCATAAAAAACGCCACAGACAGTGGTGACACCAATTACAACCCTAAAGCTACAATCCTTTTTGAAAACTTCTCATCAGAAACAGATTTTCTTGAACTAATGCTTTAAAATATTGGGAAAAACCCAGAGGATTTAAAAGGCACCAAAAGTAATCAGCAGCAAGTGTAACAGACTCATTTAAAAAGGTGGAAATTGCTCTTATGTCTGCTTGGAAAACTTTTGTTGTAAATTTGCTATAAAAATGCGATAAAATGGGAGTATTTGGCCTTGGTCCTACCAAAAAAATGGTTAAGCATTTTCCTGTAACTTTTTAAAATTAAATTGTAGAGAAAGAAACATGCAAACATACCCAATACCTTACACATGCCATTAATACAGATATCTCGGCTGTGCCTTCCTTCAAAGCAGGGAGTACCATCAGTGACTGCATCCAGCATCTTCTCTGAGAAATGGCCATCTACAGGGCGGCAGTGGAGCTCACAGGGGTTTGCTGAAAGGAAAACAACAATGCTCACTCCGACAATACATCAGCAGGACACCAAAGTGCAATGCACAGGGTCTTTGCTGAGCTATTTGCTCACTCTCCCTGCCCTTTGACAGAACTGGCAGAATTAGAAGAATTGAGCAGAGTCAGGGTAACACAGGCCTGATAAACAGCACTTGAGGATTTGTGGTAAGCAGCTGGAGGCTGGTCCCCTCACACCTGTGTGCTCTCCGCTGCTGGTGCATCTGCAGCCACTGCTGAGTGAGGCTGAAATGAGGCCATCAGCTGTGATGGAGAAAGGGATGGGAAACCAGCAAATCCAGCTGTCATTAGTGAAGGGGTGGGATTGCCAAGGACACTGAAAAGAAAGTTTTCCATCAGCTGGTGACTGAGTAATTTCAGAGATAATTTAAACTTTTCATCACTGCTGTCTGCCTCTCTCAGAGAGTGGTCAGCTGCCTGTTTCTGATCTTCTGCGTAGTTCATCATTTTCATCTACCTGTTGGCACTTAATAAATAATTTCAAGCATTCTTTTTTTTTTCCTGCTTGACAACTTATGAAATAGGGATAATATTACGAGTCTGACAGACTCAGGCTATTTTCAGATAGATGTCCCACAGATGCAAGAGGGAAGAGAAAAGCTGTAGCAAGAGAAACCAGTGGCCTCTGAAGCAAGATTTTCTGTGATGGATCAAGGCCTTAGTCTATTCCATCCACAAAGTAAGAAAAGCCAAACACATACCTCACTGTGTCATGCACACTAGCCTTTGGGAAGGGGAAATTTTGACACTGAGACATCAGAGAGACAAAGGACACAAGTCTGATAAATTGTGTGCATGGAAGATGAGTTAGAGCTGAAATTAGGGTCAAAGAAAAGACAGACGTATGCCCTGCCTTTGTAACACTCTCTGAAAACTCTGCAGCAGAACCAGAACTATCTGAATTAAAGATCATCCACTATCATATTAATGAAGGACATCAATAGAGGACCTGTCTTCAGGTTTTAGTCTATTCAAAGACCCCAGTCTCACCCAGCAGTAAAGCAATTTGTTCATGCTCATCAGCCTGAAATGCTTTGCTGAGAAAAGCAGTAGGCCTTAAACCCACCAGTCAGTAGTGACTTCAAGGCACCATTATTGAACCATTTTAAACTGATGTCCCTTTGTGCTGCAGAGGGGCTGATGTTGAGTGAAAGTTTTATCCTGTGCCTGACAGAGTTGACAGAAGCTGCTCCCTTGGTCTCAAAGGGATGCAGGGGGACTATAAGCTTTCCACATCCTCATTGATGAATTTATTTTTATCTTCTCCTCCTCCTTTGTTGGCTTTGTTTGTGTCATAGAAAGAATTTTGTTTAAAGAAATTTTTGGTAACGAGAGAAGTGCAAACTTCTGATAATGCAAATAAACTAATTAATTTCCCACAAAAGCATTTATCCTTTTGAAGGAGGAAAACTTGCTCTCATTACTCTGGTTTGTACTGCTCCAACATACACACAACACCACACAGTGCACAAAGGTCACTACAGCTCTTCCCCTCAAAGTTCTTGCAGCTTAAGAACTGAATCCTGCACAGCCTGAGCTTTGGTACTGTGAATCTTTGTCTAAATAGAAACACTGCAGAATTGAGAACAAAAATTTTAAAAAACCAGAACAGTAAAGGAAATTCAAAGCCTTAATGAAAGCTTTTTTCCCGTCTCTTGTCAGTACAGCTAAAATGGCATCTTAGGTCTATCACCAATGTTGCGTTTCTGGCTTCTCAAACAAAAATACCTTTGTAAAGTGCAACAGTGATGAGACCCAGAGCACATGCATGGACCATGGTTATACAACTGGTGGAATTCAAGTTGATGTGAGTTGTGTTCAAGAATATCAATGGAGATGGAGCTATAGAAGATTTTCTGGCAAGAACATAAAGCCTCACCAGCCCTCAGCCCCTCTGTGAAAGCTGCCAGCCATAACATCCATCAGTTGTTTTGATAGGAGTTGTCCTGATAAGTGATACAAGTGATTTTACTCCTGTCTGCAGAATTCTTTTTCTGACTGCTTGATTAAATTGATTACTTTTGTGCTCTAAAGTTTGCTTCAGCTTGCCTACTTTCTCAATGTAGCATTTTTATATACAAAGCACAATACCTTTATGACAAGGAGAATTCACCAATTCCAGGTACTGTTACCTACTCAGGATTACTCAAGATTTTACAGAAAGCAATTTCAGCTTTTGCATTGTTTCTAATGAAGTAAGTAGAACAGAGGTTTGATATCTGTACCTCCTCCTAGTTGTATGTTGACAAAACAAGCAATTTCATTTCAGAAATCTCTGAACAAGAAGAAGCAGACAGTGCTGACATACTCCTGGCATAACTATGATGCTGTAAATATATACCTCAGAATCAGTTTGTACAGAAAAATAACTCCCTTACTGAGCCAAAATAAAAACTAAAAAAAAACCAAACCAAAACAAAAAAACCACACACACAAACTTTCAGACTTGGAAATGCTTTCTATGCATGAAAGCTTTCTTGTTTTCCCTGATTGTGTTAACTGATCTAAAATTAGATTCTACCCACAAATTTTTACTGCTTTTCTTTCTATATGTATTCTATGGAGTCCCTCTGGAAATTACAGAATATTTATTTATCCACCCAAAACTCCATCCTATCTGATATTTATTTGATTTTTCATCTGCAGAAAGGCTGGTTAGGCCACCACTGAGGAAATTATACTAGCACTGTATTTGGCATTCACTATCTAAAATTATTTATTTATCTATCTATCTATCTATCTATCTATCATTATTATTATTTATTATGGCTGAGCTCAGGGACCTTGGGCATGTTTTTCTAGGACTGTAAATAAACTGTATCAGAATCAGCCAATGACCTCCAAAAGTCTAGTATTTTAAACAGAGAACAGATACCAAACTCACACACAAGGAAAAGAAATACGTTTCCTGAAATGGTGGAAGACTTGCACTGAGTTCAGCCTTTTTTCTTATTTCAGACTCAAAAATCTAAAAAGACTTAAACTCAGATCAATAGGAGCACTCGAGTTGTACAGAAGGAGCTCATTAAAGGAGCTGGTTCAGTTTCAGTTACTTCAGCAAATTTGATTAAATCATGATGAGACTTTAACAAAAAGGCTGTCATCTTTGTAACTTTTAGGCCAAAATATACATAAATTCCTGTAATCCATCATATGCATGAAATATTAGATCCAATCTGTGAGCACTTAGCAATGACCATGTACCTCTACCAGCTCAGGTGTACTCATGCTAAACACACTGGCATTTAACCCACTACTTGTCTTCCTTTCTAGAGCAAAACTTGCTTTTCTCAATCTGTGTTTTTCGAATCACAGAATTATAGAATGCTTTGGACTGGTAGGAATCTTAAGGATGGGCAGCAACATCTTCCATTAGACCAAAATAGAAGTGCCCAAAGCCCTGTCCAATCTGGCCTTGAACACTTCCAGAGATGGGGCACCCACAGTTTCTGTGGGCAACCCGTGCCTGTGCCTCACCACATTCACAGTAAAGATTTTTTTCCTTATATCTAATCTAAACCTGCCCTCTATCAAGTTTAAAGCCATTCCCTATGTTCTATCTCTACTAGCCCTTGTAAAAAGTCCCTCTCAGTGACTTTCTGACTTCCATGTTGCTCTCCTGTAAACCTTCTTCAGTTTGGCTGCATCCTTCTGCCACTGCCTTTCTCTTAGCTGGATGTAAGGTTTTAGCTGAGGTGCTACCAACACTCAGCAGCCTGGAAAAAATACAACCTGTTTTTTTACATGGTGTCCACATCTTACACCTGCTGCTGATTTGACCAGAGACATGATCAATCCCCTAATATATAGAGGAAACCCAGATGTAATGGAATCCCAAGTCACAGAGCTCCCTTAAGGGCTCCTAAAATTTGGGCATGTGATTCTTTTCCCCCTGTGTATATTATTAAAAAGTTCAGATTCACCAAGTGTAAACAGAACCACATGAAGATAAGTAGAAAGGAACATATTTCCTTCTCAATTTAAATTTGTTTACCTCACAGCTGATTCCCTTGAGTTCACATGCAGGAAGGATCCAGCTTAACCTGACTAAGAAGGATGTGATTAACGTGTCTGTCAGAAGAAGATAAGGCTTCAACATCTTTCCCAACTTGACAAGGAAGAAAAGAGGTGGGCCTCTTCTCTTCAACCCCTCATCTCTGTGAGAACTCCGAACTGGCTGAGGAAATCCCAAGCAAAGGAAATTAGAAAAGACAACTACCAAGCAGACAAAACAGGGAAAAAAAGCTGAGGTGAAGCTACTTATCACTTTAACCAAACCTGGAGCTCCAAAAGGAAGTTTAATTTTGACACAGGGGCAGCAGAAACATTATTTCATGCTGTTAGCTCAACTCCTGTGACTGTATCAGGACATATCTTATTTGATATACAGAAATATTCGGGAAGAAATTTGAAATTTAAAACATTTTTAACACAACCCCTATCTGACAGTACACTAAATGATCCTGGCGCTGATAGAGAAAATAGAGGTGATGATAAGATTTAATGTAGGACTTATAGAAGGAAGTTAAGCCCTGAGAAGCTATCAGATTCATATAAATGGAATTTGTCAAATGGTATGAAATAAATAAACATGGGGTTAGTCTGATGGAAAGAGCAGTGGATACACACTGAAATCCAATCAAAGTGTCAAAATAGGGGCCTGGGTCATGAGAAAAATTCAGAAAATATCCTGCTCAGACTGCTGGATGGTTTATCACCCTTGACCTTGGAAGTCACAATCATTTTAGGATTCCCAGGGGTACTCTGATGCTCCAGCTTGAGCACATGGGTTTCTGAGGTCTAGAGCAATTCCACAACAGGACTATGCAAGTTCCCCAGCAGGCACAAAGTCATTTAAACCAGAAAATTCTCAGCTGAAACCTCAAACATGGATAGGCTAGGAAATGGCAAGATGTGACTTCCTGCTTTTCTGTGAGACTGCTTGTTAAAGCTGCTTGTTGCATTAAATCATAAGCTATTAAAAATGTCTTTGTTCTCTTGTGAAGTCACAATTTACACAACAGAAAGGACTTTCTAGGTATGTGACATTTGCTATAAGTGCTATACACAAGCTGTGAAATTAAAGCCAGAAGAGAGGATTGTGACCATCCAGACAATCTATTGCTTTTTCCAGCAAGATGAAGGAGCACAGAATGTCTAAAATGTCCCAGAATGTCTAGCTCAGGAATCCATTCTCTCAACTAGACACTTCCACACTAAAACTGTATGTGTACTCAGGGTTTAGGAAAGCTTCATTATGTTTTCTTTCTCCTTTATATCCCAAGCAGCATGAGAGGATCCAAAATGCCTGATACTGAAACAAGAGCTGTATTGGGTTTGCGTGGCCAGGCTTTGGTAGCAGGGGGTTACAGGGTAGCTCTGTGAGAAGCTGCCAGAAGCTTCTGACAGAGCCCAGATCAGATGGATCCAAGAAGGACCTGCTGCTGGTATAGACCAAACCACCAGTGATGGTGGCAGCACCTTTGGGATAATGTATTTAAGAAAGGGAAAAAAACCTGCAGAACTGCAGCCAGAAGAGAGGAGTGAGAATGAGTGTGAGGAAAGTTCTGCAGACACAAGGTCAGTGAGGAAGAAGGGGCAGGAGCTGCTCCAGCTGCCAGAGCAGAGATTCCCCTGCAGCCTGAGGTGCAGCCCATGGTGAGGCAGCTGTGCCCCTGCAGCCCCTGGAGATCCATGGGGGAGCAGAGATCCATCTGCAGCCCCTGCAGGACCCCACACTGGAGCAGGGGGATGCCCAGAGGAGGCTGTGATCCCATGGGAAGCCCGAGCTGGAGCAGGCTACTGGCAGGACCCATGGATCAGGGATCCATGCTGGAGCAGCCTGTTCCTGAAGGATTGCAGCCTGTGGAAAGGATCCATGCTGGAGCAGCTCAGGAAGAACTGCAGGGAAGGACTTACGCTGGAGAAGGTCAAGGAATAGTCTCTCATGACTACCTTACTCTGATTTAATTTCTAATAAATTAAACTCATTTCTCCCACGTCCAGTCTGTCTTGCCCACAATGGCAATCAGTGAGTGATCTCTCCCTGCCCTTATCTTGACTCATGAGCCTTTTGTTACATTCTCTCTCCCCTGTCCAGCTGAGGAAGGGAGCAACAGAGTGGCTTTGGTGGATGCCTGGTGTTCAGGCGGGATTAATCTACTACAAATGCCAAAGCCTTCTTGGCAGCAAAACAATGTAGAAGAGAATGATGTGAAAAGTCCCTGAAACTGGGTTTCACAAGGTAGCAGAGAAAGTAAGGGAGCTGAGAAAGATTGGTGTACGTATGGAGGACATTGTGAGTAAGTCTCCAGAGCCCTGAAACACCAACTCATTTTTGTGAAGGGTTTACAAAAGGCTGTTGGTTTGTTTTTGTTTAAAGTCTTGGTTTGTTTGGACAAACACATACAAGGAAGGCTCAAGCTGCTGTGTCTCTCAGAGACAGCATTGTTTTCTGACCTTATTTGCAGTTATTTTGCCCAGGACATTTTTAGCCACCAAGGTGAAAGAACATTTGAAACTGAGATGGGAGGAAAACTCTCAGATGTATTTCAGGTAATGCTGGCTGGACAAAACTGGAAGCAGTGTGCCCATGAGAGTCACCCAGCCTCATACATACAATGATGTCAGATGAAGAATCAGCACAGGATTTGGCCGAGTCCCTGCTTATTTGAGTGTTACCAGGACAGCCTGTCTATCTGAGAAAGCCAGTTTTACTTTAAGTTAAGAGTTTAGCAGCAAGAAAACACTTCAGATGTTGTTAGTGGAATGTAAGAATGAAAGTGAAAACATTAAGGGCCTCCAAGGTCATGGGGAAGACATGAAAATCTATGCCGAAATTCTGGCTGCTGAGAAAATGGGTAAAAACAAAGAGTTTTCAACCCACAGAAAAAAATATTTCCTTGATATTTGGAGAATTTTGCAAATGATTTTCCAGATGAAATACATCAGGCTCAGCAGCACAGCATTCTAAATAGAAATGGTTTGTCTGCAGAGTTCCAAAGAGTTCTATTTGAAATATGGCATGGACAGAACAGAGCCCTGCTTTCCAGTGTGCCGTAAGCATTTGACTCATGCTCCTCAATGCACTTTGGAAACAGATCTTCTGCAACAAATGCACATGAAGAAATACCAGCTCTGTTGCAGTGTCACAGAGAGGACACAAACAGAATGAACACTGTACAGGGTGCAGTAATACATCCTGAGTAACAGACGTCTGGAATCCTCATTTCAATGACAGGTGACTGCAGAAAATGTTTTGTGAGTTTGATTTTGGCCTAAACATTAGGCTGTTAGCATTTGTCATGGCTTTATTGGGATTTCTTCCAAATCTCTATCAACCATATTCAATTTCATCAGAAATTTTACTGGAAGTCTGCCTACTCTAGGTTCCTCTTCAATGGTGCATTTGTTAGATGAAATGGAAACAGCAGCTGAAATTTAGGAAACCAATTCAGAACTGCCAATAACTGAAAAATAAATTAACATGCTGAAAAATACTACTGGCAAATGGAACTGGAAATTTAATCCTGATCTTGCCTAGCCTAACTGTCATATTCTTTCATTTAAAAATACATTACTAGCAAGTTTGCTGATGCTATGGAACTCTGGGGAGAGGCTGATCCACCTGAAGGCTGTGCTGCTTTTCAGTGGGACCCTGATAAGGGGGAGAGTTGGGCAGGGAGAAACTTAACGGGTTTCTAAAACGGCAAGTGTAGGGTCCTGGGGAGGAATAATCCCAAGCAGCAGCACAGCTTGGGGTCTGGCCTGCTGGGGAGCAGCTCTGCTGAGAAGGACCTGGGAGTTTTGATGGGTGACAGGTTGCCCTGACCCAGCAGTGCTCTCTGGCAGCCAAGAGGGCCAGTGGGCTCCTGGGGTGCATCAGGAAAATTTCGGCCAGCAGGTCAAGGGGGGTGATCCTTCCACCTCTCCTCGGCCCTGGTGAGGCCACACCTGGAGTGCTGTGTCCAGTTCTGGGTTCCTCAGGACAAGAAAAGCAAGGAGCTACTGAAGAGGGTCCAGCAGAGGCCACAAAGATGATTAAAGGACTGGAGCATCCCTCTTATGAGGAACACCTGTGTAGGCTGGGCCTATTCGGTCTGGAGAAGAGCACAAACTAAAAGACAGAAAGTCCCACTGCAACACATGGAAGACCTTTTCTACACAGAGGGTGGGAGTGCATGGGAACAGCTGCCCAGGGAGTTGGTGGAGTTTCCCTCTCTGGAGACATTCAGATCCCACCTGGATTCATTCCTGCGTCACCTGCTCCAGGTGACCCTGCCTTGGCCAGGGGGGTTGGACTGGATGATCTCTGGAGACTCCTTCCAACTCTAACAATTCTGTGATTCTATAGGATAATCTACACCTCACATTTATGCACAAACCAAGAATCAAACTGCATAGTAATAATGATTACCCTTGTATTTAATAATGAGCTGTTCCAAAGCAAGTTATAAACCAGAGTCATTGACTCTGTCTCTCCAGTACAGGGCAGCATGACACTGAACCAGTTCAGATATTACTTCTTCACTGTAAGGCCAAGTACACCTACCATGCAGATCTGACCTTGGAAGTAGTAAAGTCAGATTTCAGAGCTCTGCTTACTGGGTGCAGTGATACTTGCAGGCCCAAAGATGCAGCTCTATGCCACACTACTCTACTTCTTGTTCTGTGATTGACACTGGAAAATATGGTTTAGATCTGTTCCAAACAATTAGTACAGACATGACTTCAACTGCTTTTCTTAGTGCAATATCTTTTCAGGAACTGAACTAGTTACAATCACAGCCATTATCACCAGAGCTCTGAAAAGAATATCTACGTGTCGGGAAGAACCACTGTGGTTTTGTTCACACAAAAGGCACACCAGCATATGGGAGCACACCAGATTTTTCTCCCTAATTCATTAGAAAACTTGTTATTCAGTGACTTGTCGTCCTCATTGACATTTCTCATAGGTGTGTAAATTTGACTTTTTATACAAGATATTAAAAGAACTTGTAGCTTCATACCTGTGTTATAAACAGGAACCCAGTGGTAGAATTCATTTTGGTAGGGAACTGTGTCAAATTCACTGCACTGCATCTGACGGAAGGTGGGCAAGTCTTTGTGACAGGGGCTGATGTTACACATGCGGTAGCGTTTCCTTTCTCCAGTGCAGTAATCTCCTCCAAACTGGGGTCTGCGAAAGGAACATTGAGACTGGGACATGAGACCAGGGGTAAAAAAATTGTTTTAGATGAACAATGTATTTCAGGTCCCAGGGGCATAACAAGGTGATTCTGAATCCTTGACAAGGTAAAGATACTGTTCACATGTTTGAGTACTCAAATATATCAGTATGAAGCACAGAAATCTAGACAACCCCTGTATCCCCAAGAAGTGTTTGGCACCACCTGGCTGAGCTCACAACAAATTAACCTATCAAATTGATTGCTTTAAATCCTATTCTTTGCAGTGCATTTGACAGCTCTCTCTGAAAAGACAAATGATTCCTGCTGTTAATGATTTGTGGAAATGAAATGTAGAGTCTTCATGAACTCATATATGTTGTACGAAATTCTCCCTTTCATGTTCTGTACCTGACAACTCATGTGTCTAAAGCTCAAGCAAAGCTGATGACTAGAACCAAACATGAAGGGTGAGTCCTCAGGACTGGACTGCTAGAAACTGTTCTCACCTGGTGTTTGAGGACATTTATTTAATCACTGCTGTAATAATAAAGCAATATTTACACTATTTCTGCAAAGCCTAAATTTTAAGTAGGGTTTTTTTTTTCATTTTGTGTTGAAATGAGCTCCATGGAGGGTGAGGAATTAAGAACAAGACGACTACTGTAAAAGATGAGCCAGCTGAATTTCACACAGGTATGCCTACATGGGAAGAGAGGTGTCAGTATCTGTGACATGTGTTGATGTGGCGCCTGCTGATAACAGTCTCATACAAGAGAGTTTCCAATGTCCTAAGAACCTCAAAAATCTTTAACAAAAGGTCAGGAAAGATAGTGCACTCAGCTTACTCTGGGTTATCACACGGCCTCTCTGCGCTTTGAACTCCTGCCCCGCAAGTCCTTGTGCAATGGGACCAGGATGACCAAACGCCCCACTCGCCATGGATTGCTTCAGGAGTCTTCCCCACTGTAATGCACTCACCAGAGAAGCACCACTGAGGAGAGAAGAGAAAGCACAAAGAGCTTCAGGTCATTATCACAGGGAAATGTTTCTGTGAATTATTTCTTATTTCAGCTCATGAGGGTTGAACACTTAAGTGGAAATGTAAATGGTGTAAATGGAGATGTCACAGGATGACCCTCCTTCACACTCAACAATGGCAGAGTTACTCTCGGCTCCTCTCTGCCCTTTGGTGCAGCACAGCTTGCAAACAGTGTGGCTCACAGTCACCTTGTTTTCTCCACAGCGAGTGCCATCCGCAGCTGCATCCAGTTTGGAGCGGCAGGAGCCTTTCACCGAGCACCACAGCGTCTGGCAAAGGTTCTGAAAGAGAAAGAAACTCACAGCAGTCTGTAGCAGGGCTGAACTCCTATGGCCAAGATTTTCAAAAGCCTCCCACAGCTTTGTACAGCCACTTAAAAAGCCTTGTAAGGGTTGTATTTCCATTTAGATTAACCCCATTTAGATCAGAGTTTTTTACAAGATAGGAACCACCAAGGGTCCAAATTTAGGTACTCGTCCTTACTGTGCAAAAAGGGACTATTTGAAAAATAAAAAATAGTAAATACTATCAAGTGAATTCCCTGTACTATGTGAGTTCAAATATTCTCCTAATTGGGTGCTCAGCTCCTAGAGAAACAAAAGAAAAATGGCTTAACAAACTTTGATCACTACTGTTTGCAGATAAGATGAACAGAAAATTGAACAATTTTCATTTGAGGAGTACTAACCAATACAATCTTCAATTCTGCATTGCTATCTGCCTGGAAACACAGTGAAACCATAGAAGGTTACAGATATCAGGCAGGCAAATATGAATAACATCATGTCTCCAACAATATTAATGGAGCTCCCAAAACTAGATGAGGAAAAAGTGATCAGGCCTCTTAAAACATCCGCTTGGCAGCTGGCAAGGAAATGATCTGAAAAAAAAAACCAGTCAGCTAGCTGGCAGAGAAAAAAAGCAGAGTGGGCTGGGAAGGGCTCTGGTTAGTGAATGCTTGCTTATTAAGTAACTCAGAAACTGGTGCCAGTTTAATGGAGTAGGTTGCCAATAAAGCACAGCATTCCAATTGCTGCTCCATGTGCAGTGGCTCAACTCCACAAAAGAGACAGAAACTCCTGAGAGTCAACAAAGAAAGCAGGGCAAGAAACATTCCAGCTACCTTTTACTAAACCCACTTCACTCAGTCAGAACTATTCTCTAGAACGGGAGGACAGATTTGGAGGGCCATTTCTCCCTCTTCAGTTTGCAGGCACACCAGCTTTTCTTTGTCTGGCACACAGGAGCCCTGCATGCTCTGAAACTCCTGACTGATCTGGGCTTTGCATGAAAGACCACTTCCAAGTGGAAGTGGAAGAAGCAGGGCTCTCAGAGGGACTGCACACTGCCAACAGGAACACCAGAAGCAAAAGCCCAGGTCTTGACTCAGGCTGTTTGGATGCCATAGTCCAGCTCTGGAAAAGAGAACAGAGCTGGCAGCATCAACCTGTGAAGAAGGGACAGCTCTAAGTATCATGAGACAAAGGAGTTGATAAGAAGGATCCCCCTAGCAGCGCCCACTGGGATCCTGAGAGCGAGCTGCATGCCAGATTTGGAAGCCAACATATGAACTGTGCCCTTCCAAAAATGCAGCCCCAATGAGCTAGCAGCAATGTTCATCCAAGTGGGAAATGAACAGTTTGGCTGCTCATTTCTGACCTGCTTCTGTTTAAAATGGCTGAGCTTGGGCACAAGCTTTGAGAGAGTTCCCTTTCATTTACTTTTTCCATTGTGTGTTTACCTTGGTTTGTCAAAAAGAGCACCAGAAAAAAAGCTGATGCCATGGAACATCTCAAAGCACTCCAAACCTCCAGCTGGAATACAATGTCTGGGCTGCTGCATCTTGGTTCACTGTTTTTGGGCAATATACACAATGCAAACTTTGTTTTGCAGTTCCCTGTTTATAGTTCAAGGGTAGCATTCCTTATGAAGGCCTTGTGAAGCCATCATTGCCAGGTTCTTAAGGCAGAGCTACCAAAGTGTTCTGGCTGATGAATTTTCACTTGTTACGAAATTCATCCTTTATTTTAACTCTTGTACATAGAATATGTTTTGTGGTTTTAGTGTATAAAGTGTACTCTTGCACCATGCATCAGATACCAGAGAAACTGGTTCAGAAAATGAATACAGCTTTTCACTGGCAGTAACTTTTTTTTACTACGTGCACCCACACATTCCAAAGTCAAGAATTCACAGAGGGAATTCTTTAGCTTTGGATGGATTTCTCCATATTGATCTTCATGTCCCAGGACTTTTTTGTTACCTCAAAACTTTTACCAGTTTTGAGGTAACAGGCAGAAATTCAAGACTCTGTCACGGACTCACTGCAAAGCAAGTGGGTTTTCTTTTCATCAGCAGTATGATAAACACTTCCCACCCAAGCTATGGGTGGGAATAGGGTCTGTGTCTTGAAGAAAATGGAATCCAAAAAGACTCAGTTTCACTGAAGCCAGTGGAAGTTTTGGAGAGAAAGGCAATAAGATGAGGGTTCTGATCTCCTACAGCTTGTTTTAAAGGAAGCTATGGATCTAGCTATGACTTGAAAAGTTGCTCCATCTAATACATATGTTGCTTTTCTTTACCTTATTAGAGGGACAATATTTATATACTTTGTAGGACACTTTGCTACCTAAGTGCTTAATGGAAATCACTATATGAATTATAAATATCAGTTTTTGCTCAGTGTAACCACTGAAGCCTAAGGCATCTTCAGCTAAATGCAGATTGTTCTCACAAAAAGGACCTGTGGATCAAATTCAGTCAGACATTAAAATGTACAAAATAAAAGCATGTTGTCAGTGAGCAAGGTTAAGTAAATAGGGGAAAGGCAAAGAAGAGTCAGACCTCTTAGACAAAATGGCAAAAAGACTGATGATTCAACATTCCAGGTTGACTCTACTGCTCACAATTCCATCCTGCCAGTGCAACTACCAGCAAAATAAGGCCTTTCAGTAAAATGCAAAATGAGATGACACCTATTAATTTTCTGACATATGTCTAGCTGTAAAACTGGTTAATCAGGAGATGCGAATGTAAAGGCCTATTAGGTTCAAACTCAAGGAGAGATAGACTGAACCAATACTGCAAAATAACATCCTAATTTTCCATCTGTACCCACAGACAAATCACAGTAACTAAGGAAACTGTAACAGCAGGTAATGAAAGCCATCTTTCAATACCTTCTTCAGATTCAGCAGTTGTAGTTCGATACTGGTAATCATGTTATCTATTAAGGTTGAGAAGATTAATCAGAAATAATCCGTCTAATAGAAGGGTAGATGGAGATACACATAATTATCTGAATGAATAAACAGTCAACATCAGCAGTGCCCAGTCCACAGCTGTGCTCATACCAGCACTGCCAACAGCCAAAACACATCTGTGTTTGACAGGGCCAGCAGGCTGGGGGTGCTGTCTCCAGTATTTATTGAACGTTGCTGCTCAAAACACAGGAAAATCAGTGATCCCTTAGCTAGGCTAGCACTTAGAAACACTGTTTGTGAGCTGTTCTCTGTATAAAAACTCTGTGCAGACCCAAAGAGCTCTGAACACACCTGGTACTGGTAAAATACCACACCACTGTACTTCTGCTAACACAACCTGTTACTCTACAGGGCTCCAAGGGCTGCTGTGACTACACTGCTCCCTTTCCTCTCCACACAATACTGCTTTGCTATGCTGTGAGACAGACCCCAAGGTACTTTGTGAATTATGCGATTCTGCATAAATATCTAATGTTCCATGCAAAAACAATGGTTTTTCAAAATAAATGTTTTTCACAGGGACTGAAATATTCTTTTCTTAGCTAGATCATAAAGAGTGTGAAAAATCAGGATGTATGGGAAGAGAACATGATCCTAATTTCTTCAGAAAACTCTTCCTGGAACTGAAGATTTGTTCCCAGAATGATTTGATCAATTGAAAGCCCCAAGGCTGAAGAATATTTTCAAATTGGACTTCAGTTGCATTAACAATTTACTTGAGAATTAGTATTACAAGTTTAAAACCAAAATGATTCCACACTGCTGAAGAACAGGCACTTAACCTCAGATACGGTTAAGATCCAGCAAAGATCTTGTGAAATAGAAGGCAGTGTAACAACTCACTTCCAGAATATGCAGAATTAAGTGTGTTAGGCAATGCCTGCACTGCACATATAGCCCATGAGACTCTAAACATGCTGCATTTGTAAAATCATTCAGAGTTTATTCAGAGGTGCACTGAATAAACTTCCAAGCTGCTCAAGAAGTTTGAATTCTTACTAGGAGAATGAAGAAAAACATTCAGCACTTACATCCACATCTTCACAGAATGTAGCATTAGGACCATACTGAAGCTGACATTGGTGGTGCACATCATAAATAACTCCAGGAGCAATGATTGGGGACTTTTGAACTTCTTTTTGGGGGATGTCATCCAGACAGAATCCCCACCCTCGACTAAAAGAGAAAAATTCCGTATTAAAAAACTCCCTACCACCACAGCTTTTTTCTGTACAGACTTTTAGTATCTAATTCTTAGGGATAATTTTGCTTATGGCCCATGGAAATAATACTTCCAGATTCCAGCTAATTTATGCTGAAATGCTGCAAACAAAATAGTTACTCCATCTTGGAAGAGGTTGTTTTATAATGGCAAAATACAGCTTGTCAAAGTGGAAATATCATGAGCCCACTATGGTTTGCAGAGTGGCTTCAGAGAAACCCATAGTCTCTGGTTAAAGTTATACCACATTGCTGCTCTTAAAAAGAATGGAACAGATTTGAACAAGTCACTGAAGCCAAACACAAAGGCAAAATCTATGAAGTTCTGTCAGTGTTCTCAATGGAAAGGCTTCTTTCTTCCTGGTAATTGCAAAAAGCTGAAGACTGTACCAAACCCGAGCCAAAATGACAAGACTTGAGTTCACTTTCAGACTACAAGACTATACAGAGCTTTTCCCAAATAAGTAAGCAACAGGACAGTGGTATATCCTGCATGGAAATTAACTCAAGCACACTAAAAACCCCCTACAATTATCAATAAAATAATACAAAATTTACTTTAAACTCCAGCATGGTTGTGCTAAACTTGGGCAAATGCTACAGCCTGGTAACTCACTCTAAGAACCGTGTGATGTACTCCTTGCTGCACTGTGACCAAGTGAGGGGAGTAGGATCGTACTGCAACTGCCGGGACATGATGTACGGACGCTTTCCAGCAGGCTCACAATCGTTCTCCTTCCCATCGTGCTGGATTCCAAAACTGGAGACAAAAAACAACATCTAATAATTCCAGTGTTGTGGTACAGTAATTGGCTGTGCCACAACACCTACCTACAGGTTCCACGCTGTGCTTAAAAAGACACTGACGTTGCTTCCTCCCCTGCAGAGCTGCAGTTCCCTGTTTGCTACAAGAAAATGCACACATAGAACATACGACCCAAAACCTATGAAAAATCTACACCCCCACAGGTTTTCAAACATGTCTGCTACGCAGAGCAATATTGCCCTGCACAAAATAAAGAACAGACTGCCACAGGTTATGCTTGAGTACTTTTAAGTGAGCCCAAACACCAGTTTGGCCAGAAGTCACAGTTTAAACCTAAAAGTTACGTTACAGCTGTTACAGCTAAGACTGCGTCCTAAATCTTGGACCCAGACTTGCACCACTCTAACTAAGATCAGGCTTTGTTACATTCTTTCTTAGACTCTCTCATAATTATGTCTCTACTGCTTTTTTCTTTTTAAAACTTTTGATAGACTGCAACAGATATAGTGTTTCCAAATTTTTGAATGTTCATTGCATTTGCCTCCAACGTCTATTCCTTCATCCTATTTAATTTTCTCAGTCTATGCCTTAGAGAAAGATCTCCATAGCAGGTTCTCTCCAGCATCTCTGACTTGCTGAGAAATTTCTTTATTCAACAGCTTGCATAAGTCATAAACACAAAAGTTTGGACGGGATTCAACTAAGTAAACATACATGCCTCTTCAACACCTCAGTGTGAGGACTATCTGAAATAATAACATACAAAGACATTGATATATGAAGATTTGGACACCTACATTGTTAACATCTGGAGGTGTGTAAGTCCTAAGAGCAGTGAAAGCTTACTCAGGTCATGATTCAGTCACGAATCAGATAAAATGTGTTCAAAACACTTAAGACCGCATTTCTCAAAAATGTAATCATATCATGACTCAAAGGTTCCAAAAGCAGACCTAATTTCAGTCAGAATCAACTCCAGTAATGAGTCAGAGGGATAAATAAAATAAATAAATGCATGGATCTCCCCTTTCTGACAGGCTCTTTTCCACAAAGAGGGTCTGTTGAATCCTAAGGCTGCAAACATCTCGAGGGACAGTGTGGTGAAGAGCTCACTTTTGGCATTCAGGTGAGGCGTGGGTGCATGCCTGTCTTCTTTTGTTCTTACAAACTTGTCTATACCTGAACTTCTCCATGTGTGTACACTAACCTGTCTTGAGGTCAACAGGGTGACAACAAATCCTACGGTATTCAACACTCCTTCTGGAGACAGTCCTTAAGGAGAGGCCCTGCCCCACTCCTGGACGAGCAGGCACAGCAGTACTGAGCCTCAGAGCATCCAAAGGACACAGAGGCACCAGCAAGCCAGGCTAGACAAGGAGAAGGTCACGTATGGATCAATCTGTGGGGAAGAGGCCTCTTCAGATCATTACTGTGAATGAAAACAGCTCCCTGCCAGCAACAGGCTATGGGGACCAAGTGACCTAAACCCACTGCACCCAGATCCAATTGCAGTGATTTCAGCATTATTTATTTGTACTATTTCCTCTCTGGCAATGGAGAGGCTGAATAAAGAGTGGCCAATTAATGGGTGACAGGGTCACTGCCATCATCATCATCATCATCATCATTACATCCTATCAGGAAATAGAGACTCATCCTGATTGGTGGCTGGGAGCACAGTGAAATTAATGTGACTGCAGATAAAGCAATGAACATGTGTCTTAGTCAAGCAGCACAGTCCAGTTGAAAAATGCAGGCATTTCAGTCAAACCACATTATCCATGAGATAACACTGCCCTGAGGAAAACAGCTGTGTCAAAACAGTTTCAAAAATCAATTTTTTTTCAAGTGAGTTAATAAACCATCTAACCAACTAAAACACCTCCAAAAATCTAAAATTCTGAGAAATTTAGTTCAAACAAAAAATACCCAATCACAAAAAAAAAAAAATTAACCATGTTAAAACTTAATATCCAGGAACTTTGTTTATCTTGACTTAAGTGTACCCACAATAGCTTTATTATACAGAAAATACCACTTACTAAGAAATTCTCTAAAAATACTATACAGGTTCATCAAAAAGTAGAACAAATATTAAATATAACACATTATTAGATTAACATATGAAGTTTGACTGTACAGGTTAAAAATGTTTTCTAGCTAGTCTGCACTACTGAAATGCCTTGATACAATACAAGGTTTGTTTTCTGTAAATGTTTTGGATTGCTCTGGAGATCATCTAAAGTAACTGCATAGAAATCTAGCACATGTTTGGAAAAATTTGCATGATTGAGTCAGGCTTCTTTGTAGCTTTAGCTTAATTATTTCATCCTGATGTCCTAGCGCAGACTGAATAGTTGCACATGTAAAACACAGGCCAAAGGCTTAAGAATTCATTTCTTATTCCTTTGCTTTGAAATAACAGTTTCGATTTTAATAATAGAGACATTAACTCACTTTTTGTTTTGTTTCTGTCTCACAATTTGAGTATTAACATGCAAATAATGAATTTGACCCAGGCAGGTTCCCCCTTCCCTGTCAACTGTACCTGTGTCCAAGTTCATGAGCGATAGTGAAAGCCAAGGGAAGGCCAGAGTCCTCGTTGATGTTGCAGCTCCTGTGAGGCTGACACATGCCTGACAGGTGGGACAAGCCCAAGGTTTCACAGGGGCGGTTCATGCCAGCACAAATGTCCTTTCTAGAATCACAAAAGAGATGTGCCATTTAAAGAGCTTAAAACCAACTGAGGAGTGTCACTGACACTGGGTGGCAAGTTTCTGTCTTCTAATGTGCTAAGTTGCATTTTAAGTAAATAGTAGTGGTAAGACTTTTACAAACATGTATGGAACAACATGCACTTGTTCTACTACTGTCATTATACTGCTGTAATTTGTGGCCCATATTTATGTGTCTGTAGTGCCTGGATACATTACACTTTTTGTCACCTCCCATAAGTCAAAGTTTGAGAACCTCCACATCTGACAGCATTCTGAAGCATGGTTTCACTTAAGTCACCATAGCTCAGCTGCATTCAAGTGAACTGCCTGGGTGCTTTTTATTTGGAGAGGGAAATCTCACATCATTGTGAGACTTTATTTCACATTCTTATTTTAAGATTTATGACCGCGAAAAGGTTGAGAAGGTGGGGATTGGTGAAAGGGTGGACTTGATGATCTTGGAGGTCTTTTCCAACCTAAATGATTCTGTGACTCTTTTTTACTGAGCCACTTGAGGGGTGTTTTAGGTTGGTTTTTTTTTGCCTGATAGACTTAAGCTGAGGACTGGTTTTTTTTTCAGATCAAAGACCCAATCTTTTCTGCCACTTGTGTGCGGACTGAAACCATTTTTGCAGACCTGCAGAAGTCCCATTTCATGCCATGACATAAACTCCCTGCATAAGCTCAGACAACCTCACTTTTAAGTTTTCTGTTCCTCCCTTGCTTGGACATTAAAAAATATTTTGTGCCTCCTTAAAAATGGAGATATTTAAAAATCATATGCTTTAAAGCTTAAAAACGAATGGCACCATGTTTGTACAATACTCTTCTTTTCTGAGCTGCACCTGCACATTTCTTCAGGAGCTGTTCATCTACATGCTACTTCGTTTTGGTAAGTTGTCTCAAAGAAGAACAGAGCAGCCATTGAGCACAAAATGAGATACGATCAAGTGGGGAAAATGACCTGAGCTATGGAAATTGCTCACCTCTCAGGACCCACAGATCTCAGTTTTGTGACCAAGATGCACCTCTAACCCCTATGCACACATAGTGTCATAAACATTTTGACCACGTTACTGAGCTCTGTGCAGGATGAATTAAGAGATGGCACGAGTCCATAAAAGAAATGCAACTGAACAACAGTCAGTCACTGCTGCCATACCTGGTGAGAAGGACAGCCACGTCATGGTGTGTGGGGTTGACATCACTCTTGGGATTGACACTCTTCTGCCACTTGCAGAAGCTGGCTAATGTCTTATCAGCATGGTGCACTATCTTCAAGCCTTGCTAATGGAAAATGAAGGAATGTAAAGACCACACTGCATTGCAATAACATTTGAGTGAAGTCAGCTGTGAAGATGGGTAATCTAAATATAATTGATTATGCTCCTGCCTAAAGTTAGAGCCACCATTAGGAGCAATGACACCTATTTATCTAATATTAAATATTAAGTTAAAATGCTGACATTTCTGTAATTGGTGCAGCTAAAGGAAAAATTGCAGAATGCAGAACTCTACATACATTTTGATAAATGAGCTTTGTAAGATCCAACATCAAACTGAAACTTTCAAACATTTTATATTCTCTTGAAATCAAATATTGCTCTGAAGAGAAGGTGAAGATTACTTATTGCTGGATTTAGTGATCAAATCTGTCACTCAATGTTACGTGAACACTGTCACATTCAGAGAACAATTACAAGACCCTAACAGAGTATTTGTTTCACAATATTTTTCAATTCCAAAGAGAAACAATGCAGTCATAAATGCTTCCTCCTCAACTTATTATTATACAGTTTACAGACAAATTACTGAAAACTCTGAAATAAAAAGTATAAAAAATAAATTCACCCAAAATTGAATTTTCTAATTCCTGATCTTGGACAGTCACTTTACCTCGCCTCAGTTTGCTTCATTTTTAACAATCTTCTGTATGGTATTAACTGTTACCAGACAGTAATTTCTGGGTAACTTAGAAACAAATTTTGAAAGATATTTAACACTGTTACTTCCAAGAGTGCCCTTCCTCAGTTGAACAGGAATCCACATTTTTTTATCCGAACAGCCACAGAAATTTAGCAAACACAGTTAAGTCATCATGGATCTCAGGTCCTAATTGTCCTGTTTAAATGCAAACTCTAATTTCTGTCCCACTTATACTTACACTGAGAGCTATAAGGACAGACTATCTCAATAAATACTTCTGAAGGCATAGCCTTGAGGTTTGGTTTACTCCCTTCAATCACACTGGGATCATCTGGCTTGTGATTATAAATTTTAATCTACTGAGAAAATCCCTTTAAGGTGTTCCTGTGGTCAGAGCTAGCTATATCATGCACAGCATTTTAGAAAATAACCATAAAATCATGACAATCAGTTAAGCACAATAGTAACATATTTGTGAAACAGAGACTTTGGAAACTATCAATACATAACTAGTTTACAGCAATTAATATCTACTTTGTCCTCATTTTTCTTTGTTTCAAAAGATATTTAATAAGGAAAATGTGTGTTTGAACTGCACGCTAAGAAATTTAGTTCTTCAGAGACCTGCAAATATCATAGCACTACAGTTCATAATACATTTCAGGCAAAGCTAGGTAATTAGATCCTGAATGTTGATACGTAATTTCTGTTTCTCATCTACTCTTCCTTGGCATCCATGTGCTTCTGACACTGGGGAGATTCCATTTCCCCATTCTTAACCTGCCTGTTTTAATCACATTTTCCTACACAATTTTATGCAAAAACAAAAAGTCATCAGCTAAAATACTTTCTTTGCTATCCAGGGTAGCACCTATTCTAAAACCAGACATGTCGATGGTTAATACCAGAGTAAACTTAAAACACTATTTTAAGCAAATATGATTACAAATTACAGTTTTCAATGTGTTGAACCCAGAAGTTTTGTAAGTGGTATTTTGAGGTAAATAAAAGCCTTACCTCCACCTCCTCAAAGAGGATGAGCCGGACCAGCACAATGTGAATTGCATTGCCAATGCTTGGATCATGGAACAACCCTGTGACCTGTGCCAGAGCCAGGAGATATGAGATTAACTGATTCCTCTATAGCAGAATACAACTTCAGAGAGAAAATACATTTACTTCTAGCATACTGTTGATCCGGGGATTGTTTTGCTTTTTAAAATCTCAAATTATTGAAAGCTTACTGAAATGCAGTAAATATTACAACCACTGCAAAGGCTAACTCTGTCAAATGGGTGATGATACAGCATTTGGCAAAAGTTACTAAGCTAAAGAGCAAAAGCCCAAACAAGATTATATTATGTCCTTTTCCCTTTCAAAAACCTCCGAGTTCATAAAAAACACTAGCAGAAAAGAACACATCTACAGTCATACAACACTGATGGAGAGGTCCACTCAGGGTGCAAATAAACCAGCATATCAAATCATCCTGTTTTAAATGAACAGGATTCTGTCACAAAAAAAGCAAAATGTAGTCAGTTCTAGGCAAAGAGAAATTAGTTGAATGATGGCTACTCTTGTGTTTTCAGAGTACAAGAGAGGATTATAAGAATAGAAGCAAAGATAATGACTGCATTCAAAAAAAACTCTATATAAAAAAGAACAAGAACTGAACTCTGCAAAAATGTGACCCCATTGTCATAAACATCATCACAATGTTGAATCAGGCAGGAGGAACAGGAACCAGAGCAGAAGACACTCACAATCCATCTATATATGTGACCTCTGCCATCTATCACAGGAAATACAAATGAACAAAATGGATTGCCTTTGTGTCAAAACTGTTATGGAGAAAAACACTAAAGGAGAAAATACCAAAATTAAGTAGAAATTGTGTTTACAGAGGTCTGATTTGGGTATGGATCTTTTCCAAGGTACTCTACTGAAAATTGAAACATTTTAAGTAACCCTAATATCTAAGGTCAGACTGCAGAGAAAATGTTGAATCTTGTTTGTTCCTGAACCTGATAACGACTGGGTTTTTTTCCAAGTATTTTTCCCTGTGTGGATAAAACCTCACGTGCTGGAACAACCTTTGTACCTGTTTATTCAGGCTCATTGCCTCAGCAGCAAGTCGGACTGCTCGGGGCACAGCTGGGAACATACCATATAAACTCACAGGACAGATCAGTCACCATGGCTAGATTAACTCTGATTAACTCCACATATATTGCACATTTCCATGATAATCACACTGCACGTCCTCAACACGCTCTCAAGCTCAGTATCTCTATCAGTATCTATAATATTGACACAGGTATTAATAACGGAAGACATATCTATGGGTAGATGCTATGGCTTTTCCCAGAACAACTTATATTTTGAAACTTTCCAAGCAGGAAAGCATTTGAAGGTCAACTTTTCTTTATTCCAATGTGAACTTTGTCCTCCAGGAAGGATACTTACCTGGAAAAACAGTTGTATTGGTGTTGCTCAGCTGGCAACAGAAGAAACACGCGGGTCTCAGAGCAGCAGTGGATTCTCCAGGCCGGACCGACCAAAAGTCCTGCCCTTCTTTATTTTCCTATTTTTATATGATTCTAAGGACAATCAAGGATTGGTCAAAGGGGTCAACACCCCTGAAGGTTTACAGGACAAAGACACGGTCAATTATCTTTTTTGACCCCAGCGAAAGGAATGAAAAACAATTCCACAAGTGCAAAACAATCCCGGCTGGTTAAGAAAAACATGGACCATGTTTACAGAACAAGAATGGGAAACTACAGTTACAGTGTTACAACTTATGAGGCCCTGTAAAACCAGGGCGACATATTGGCTTCAACTGGGACAGTTAACTTGCTTCATAATAGCTCATATATTGCTGTTTGGATTTGTGACCAAAACAGTAACAAGCTGGTATGTTAGCTTTTGCAAAGTGACTACAACTTCCAGCAGCTTCCTGTGTGCCTTCCTCATCCACAAATATATGAAAGATGCTTAAAACTTGTAAAATTTCTCTCTGCCATAGCCAACAATCTGAAATCACCACTGAGCAACAGGTTCCAAGGGAGACAGAGAATTTCAGTGGGAAGGAAGCTAGTGCTAGCATTTATAGCTATGAGACTTCTCTCGCATAAATCCAGAGAAAAATTGTGCCTATACAAAATACAAGGTAAAAAATACTTAAAAATATAGAGTTTCAATTAATATATATTAATGATACTACATTTTTCTCCTTGAACAATGTTGCAGACCTATTGGAAGATCAGCAGCATAACCAAAGTCAGTTTTGCTTCATTCATCTGTCCAAAAACCCCGAAATATTGTACATACCATATTCATTATAGTGAGGATATATGACTCCACGTGGTCACTTCCATGGTATTCAACCATTTTACTGTCTGCAACCACAAGTGTCTCCACCCATCGCTCCTTGCTGACAGAGCGCCGAGAAACCCTTCTGGCAGCTGCATGGTTTTGTTCCCATCTCTCCCTCCGATGCTGCTGCTGTTTGAAAAAGCTGTGGGTATCTGGAAGAGTAAAAAGCAATGCTGTCTTGAACATACTTTCAAGCTGGAACTGCATGGTTGTAACACTTACAGGATGATATCAGCTGGAAGTGACTGCTCCAGCTGCCACCCACCTGACCCTCTGCAGGGCCAACTCCAAAGTGACACCAGACTGCCAAGGGCACTGTCCAGGGGAGTTCTGACTTTTCTGAGATGGATTAAACACATATCAAAAAGTCACCTCACTCAAACACCAGGGATTACACTGTGAGATAGAGCCAAGCTGAAAAATATTGAATTGGGGATGCCATTTTCAAGGAGTTTCTCTCTTGTGGTTTGGCACTAACCTCTCTAAATAGACCAGTTGATCGTTTTAAGATAAGGGAAATGCTTTCTTCACAGGCTGCTCATTTTCTCATTGGGATGGCATATTAAGCCCAGTGCTGAGTAACATTCAAGAATGCCTTGTTCTGTGCATGGAGAATATGCTTGACAAGTGAAGACACTTGACCAGCAGGTGTCATCTAAATACCAGCAGGGCAGCCAGAGGATCCTTGCCTGCTGCCATCCTGCCTGATGACAGGCCAGACACTTACTGCTTCCACTGTAGTTTTGGAATCTGTGCATATAAAGCTCTTCAGGAAGAAGTCTTTGCTCTGTAGGGCTGCTAGCAATCCTGCACTGTGCTCAGTGGGGCTAATACCTCTCCACATATTCTAGCTTTGAATGCCAGCTGTCCATGTTACCAGGGAAATACCAGCAACGTAAATAACGCAGGGCCTGAAAAGCAAATCAGATGCCAGTTTGACGGCAACTGCTGGCATTTCTCCAACCCATAATCCTGAGAAATTCTTCTACAGTGGTGGGATTTTCCGAGTCCTACAAAGGGTCAGGAGCATTGTTTCTGTTACATATACAGCAGTAGTCCTTTGTCATTTCACTCACGGGAGAGGATGTCCTAATTCCAGATGAGGCACATCCGCAGAACAGAAAGACAGTTCCAAGTGCTTACACCCATTCCAGCATCACCTCCATGACTGTGTGGCAGGGGGCAGTTATCCAGCATTACCTCCGTGTCCAGCAGTACCCGGTGCTGAGGAGCAGTTACCCAGACACTCTGCCCTTGAAGAATGGATGACCTGGGAGCTGGGTCTCAATCCTTGTGCTCACACCAGCTACACCTTCGTCATGAATGAGCTGTTTGCCCTTTGGACCCAAGCGCAGACAGAATAATCACGGCATCTTGTGTACCTAACAAAACGTGGCACCACTGGATGCATGTATCTCTCAGTGTAAAAGATGGTAAGTATCTTGGTTTATACGCTCAGGTTTTCAGAAACGTGCTCTCTGAGGTCAGCCTGAAAGATGCCTTGATCGTGATAACACATAATGTGTACAATTGAAATATGCCACATTAATAAACAAAATCACACCGGCCACATTCAGAACTGAGCGAGCGTGCGCAAGCCTGCTGTACACAGCAGCAATGAGCTATCACTGCTGTAACCTCCAGCCTAACCCCACTAACCCACACTGCAGCACCACTCCAGCTGTCTCCCTCAATTTTTGTTCAGTTACAGCAATCGTCTCCTCAATGAGGGGCTATTTATGAGCTGGTATTCATTAACCTCCCTTGTACATTTGCACAGTTTTCAGCATCCTTATTTCTATAAAGCACAGTTTTCACTATCTACGTTTTTAAGGGGTTTGCGCTGAGAAAAACCTTCCCCACAGCTATCTGAACAAAAAACTCTGTTCGGACTGCTGGTTAAGTGATTTGTTTATGGCCAAATAAAACCTCAGGCCAGCTGTCAGGTTTTCTGTTTACAGCTAGCAAAAAGTATTGCTAATTGTCTGGGCAGCTGATAGAACTGGAGGTAAAAATGTTTAAAAGTCATAGAGACTACAGTGATGAACAACCCTCAGAGAAAAGTTTGGAGTCCTGGTTGAGCACGAGGCTCTGTAATGTATGAAAATCTCAGAAGAGGTGAAAATGAATGCCAGATAGCCAGAGGATTCTGCAGAAGAACTCCCTCCTCAGTGATGGACAACCTCCTGTGCAGGGTACATCACCTGGACAGGTAACATCTAAGGACTGGATCCCCACTGTCTGAAGTCTCCTGGAAGCTTTTTTAGTTAGGTGAAGCAGAGAGGAATAACCTCTTGGAGCCACACTAAAATACAAGCAGCTACAAAGTACAGTTCTACTTCTGCTTTTCTGTCTCTCCAGATTTTGACTGTCTTTTTTAACCATCTAATCGTGAAGTTAAATAACCTTACCTTGCTTTTACCTTCAATGAGTAAAGCGTTACAAGTGATTTCAGATTTACTGAGAAATCCCAGGCACCCTGTTGTCCAGGCATGAAAGTCTTGACTGGGAGCCCACCAGTTCAGGACTATCCAAGTGTCTTGGGTTGACTATATGA
>VZTZ01026543.1:0-37011 GCA_013400955.1 Drymodes brunneopygia | reverse complement strand
CCCCGTTCTTCCCCCCTACCCAGGAGGGCATGCTTGTTAATTTTTTAGATACAGTTTTTTTTGTTCTAGGCCTCTTAGTGATACTAGAAACCTTTCTGGAGAGTTTCTCTCTCATGGCAGTAAGATGATCTTCGATGTGGAAGTGACTTTGCAGTATAACTTTACAAGTGTGGCTTCAGCTGATTGAAATCAGGCTGTAAAGCATTCATAGGATAGTCACAAGTTCTATGGTGTCCATAATGTGTGTGGGAGTGGCTGCAAATGAGATGAAACCAAGAGTGTTGTTGTTCCACACCCTCTGGCTGTGTTCTTGAAGCATACAGATTGCTTTAGTATAGAGCTCATTGTGACTGCTGTATCCAGAAGAGTCTGCATTTTCATAAATATGTACATTTTATATTTTTGTTAGAGATTATTCGTGCAATGGTTTTTTTGCAACTGCTTATGAAGAATAATGTTAATGTAAGTAGAAGACGATTTGTTCAATAGAAGAGACAAGATGTATTTTATTTTATGTATTTGCTTATCTTGGCCTTATTAGGTTTTATAGGGAATCTAGCATACTCTGCAACTTGCTGAAGGATTTGCGTGCTGTTCGGTTGCAGAAATTTATGTCAGTCCCATGTGTGATGTATTACTCAAGGCCCTAAGGACAGGCATTATTTGTGTTAATGTGGAAGGGTTTAGCCTTGATGCATTAGATTCCTGTCTGTGGCTTCAAGCCAACTTGAGCTCTGCACCCTGTGTTCTTGTTAGTTTGACTAATCCTATCATCTACCTATGCCTGATTTGGATAAGGTTTGTCAGGATGCATTAGTGGCTACCCAGAGCAGAACCACGTTGCATCATCATGCATTTAACTGAAATTGTTACTTCAAAAGTTTTCTCTGTGTTGTCCTGTCCACCTCCCAAACGCTTTTTTTTTTGTTGTTTCTTTGGAGTTTTCACCATATTTGGGTTTTGACTTGTGACAAATAAGTTCTTTGATTTTTCTAGTGTAATTTCCCAGTGTCCTTATCATAGGCTCCTGAAAGAAGTTAAACATAAATTTATGATGCTCTGAAACTGATTGGTTTAGCACACTAATTATGAAACTTAGGTGGTCACTGATGCATTTCACAAATTGCTTTGTTGCAGATCTCACTGTTTACAGGAGTCTTGCGCTCATTACATATGGTTATTGGCTAGTGAAGAGAGGGTTTTTTGCTGTTTATGCTTGCACTGTGGGTGTACAGTTTAATGCAGAAAAAGTGGAAGTAGGAAAAAGGATGAAGAAGGTGCTTGCTGAAACTCGTACAGGAAGTCAGTTGCATATCTCTGAAAGGAACAGAGACAGATTTCAGTGCTTTTTATTCTAAGAAACAGAAACCTGGAAATAATGGTTTTAATGTTTACTGATTTATATAAGTCAATAGAGTAGTATAATCTAAGGATCTGTAGTATTTAATAAAAAATTTATTAACTTCTCTGTGAAGCACCAAGTACTCTGCAATAAATCTTGATGACTGTTGTGGTGCCACTCGCTCACACCCTCACCAGTATCATCAGGGAGAGAATTGAAAGGGTAAAAGCTGGAAAACTCATGGGTTGAGATAAAGACAGTTTCAAAGGGAAAGCAGAAGCCACACATGCAAGCAAAACAAAACAAGGAGTTAATTCCTCACTTCCCATGGGCAGGCAGGAGTTCAGCCATCTCCAGGAGAGCAGGGCCCATCACATCTAAGTGTCACTTGGGAGGACAACTGTCATCACGGCAAACATGCCCCCTTCCCTCTTCTTCCCTCCACTTGATGTTGTGAACATGATGTCACATGGTCTGGAATATCCCTTTGGTCCGTGGGGGTCACCTCTCCTGGCTGTGTCTCCTCCCAGTCTCCAAGCACCCCCAGCTTCCCTGCCAGCATGGCAGCCTGAGAAGCAGAGAAGGCCTTGGCTCTGTTTAAGCTCTGCTCAGCAGTAGCTAAAACATCTCTGTGTTATCATCCCTGAGTTCAACACAGAGCCAAAACACAGCCCCATATCAGCCAATGTGAAGAAAACTTATTCTTCCCAGTACAACTGCTCTGGTTATAGACATACAAAAATACCTTTAATCGCTGAAATTATTCTTGACATTATCAGCAGGTACATGAAAAAAGAATTGTTCAGAAATGAACCTGTACCAGAGTTACAGGTAGCTAAGTATCAAGAAATAGCTATTTACTTAACTAGTTAAGTCTAGATTTTGTTTGTGTTTTTAACTGTAGATGTTTGTTGGAACTGTACTTTAGACATCTATTAAAAATGTTAGTAGTGGCAGCTTTTGCATAGAGTTCAGCTAAATACCTGAAATTTAATGGAAACATTCATCTGAAATCTGTATGTGATGTGATTAATTTCAGCATTTGTATAGAGAAATGCTTTTATCTAAGGTAGACTTAAATGATTGAGTGAATGTGATCTTTGCATTATTGCCCCTTACCTTATTGTAGTTGAATTAAGACATAGAATCTTTCTTACCCTTGAAAATCACATTCTAAACTCTTTTACTGTATTTGCAGCTGTAATCTATATTAAATTAGATTTTATTTTTTACGACAAATATGGAATTATTTGGCAAGGCACTAATATTCTTCAATAGCCATGGGCAAAAAAAGTTGCAGCAGAATACTACTGATTGAAGCTGTTCCTGGAGGTGACCTTAAAAGTTACTGGAGCGTTAAAGGGTAAAACCAAGAAATGTTGTCCATGTAGGCTATTTAGGATATTCTTTGCCTGGACTGCAGATGGTCTTGGGCATGGTACCAGGTTTGGTCTGAAAGAGCTAAGCTGCCATAACATTATACTTTTATTTTTGAATTTTAAGTCTGTGTTGTAATTTTATCAATTAAAAATATTGTCATATGAACAGTAATGTCTTACTAATTTTGAAGGATGCTTTGAAGTAGGAAAAGTGCTTCAGACTTACATTATCTAAATATGTCCTAATTGTTTTAAAATACATTTCAGAGGTCATATAACATCTGCAGAAAAAGAAAAATTAATGTAAGCAAAGATAAAATATTCATGTTTATGTCTGTTTTGTGAAATAAGAGCATATGACTTAAACATCTGTGAATTATTGTAGTTGATTGGAGAGTTCTTCAGTCTTTCTGGTCAAACTTCATGCTAGTGTTTTTGGGCCAGAGCTGTCGGGCCCCTCCTTAAATTGTATCAAAATGCAGCATGCAAAGATAAAGGAAGTTGAAATTGAAAGATAGTGTTTTTGCAGGAGGGGATATTTTATTTTAGAATTGTTTACTTTAGAATCTGTTTGTTATATAAAATGTCTCTGGAAGGTATATGCAGAATTCTAAGGATTTCTTAAAATTGCAAGAAATTGTATTTGATAATGTTTTAATTATCTAATTTCTGGTTCTCAAATTCAGCTTGTACTTGGAATTTATGTGAATAGAGAGTTTTTTATCATATTTGGAAAGATCTTGAATAAGCCTGAAGAGGTAGTGTATTGCATAGTTGGTGGTATGCTTCTTCTTCAACTTCGCCCCACTCCACCACCCCAAAAAAGAAGTGCCCGTGTAATTCAGTTGTGACACTGGTTTGAAAATTATGGAATTCCAAAATTTCATACTGTGCTACATGCTGGTAAACTTAAAAGATTTGTCTGTTTTTTGAAAACCTGGTGATGCAGTGAGATACCATGAGGACTTGGGAGTGGACATGGGACAGGTGGTGGCCTTCATTTCCATCTGTATTTACTATGTTCAAAAAAAAAAAAAAAGGGGATTACATGTGAACACCTAATTTGCTTTCTGTACATGTGGAATGGACTTAAATTTAGGTTTGGGAGTAGAGCTCCCTTTTTCCTTCTTTGTGTAGAACTGTTACAAAGAAAGAAATTTTTTTTTTCCCAGAAAACAGTAAATTCATGACTTGCAAGAAGCAAGCATGTAAAGAATACAGGTATTTTTATTCTAGGCGAGCTACTTTGGCATTGAGCATTGCCTGCTCAACCAGTTTTAAGTCGTTACTTATTAGCCTACTGACTACTCTGAATTAAGCTTTTAATCTAGTTGTTTCTGTGGTGTCTAAAATAAGCTGCAGTGTGCAGTGTCACATGTCATAGTCTAACGCTGCTGGGGAAAGTGAATGCTCTAATGTGTAAAATACCTAAAAGACCCTTGTATGTGTTTTGACAGATTGGCAAAATGAGGTATGTGAGTGTTCGGGACTTTAAAGGGAAAGTCTTAATTGATATTAGAGAATATTGGATGGATCAAGAAGGTGAAATGAAGCCTGGCAGAAAAGGTATTGTTCTTCTTCATGTTACTTTGTATTTAAACATGGTATGCACTTTCCAGTCCAACTTCCTATATCATTTTTCTCCTTTGTTCCTACATGATACTTTTTGAGTGGTATTTTTACTTCCTTACAATTTATATTTGTATAAAGGATTAGTTTTATCTGTGGGTTATGGATAAAGTCTTAAGTGGGTTTGTTGGCCTGAGTCTGTTTTCCTAAAGAGATCCTCCATGATTTATGGAAAGGAAGGTGTCAAATATAAGCAAATTTGGTAGGGGAGTTGTAAACATGTTTATACCATAGCCATACTTTGCCCCCCTCAATTAACGTAATGAACCAAATTTCCTCTTATGGTTAGATTTCTTATTTCAAAATTACCTGAAAATCTGTAAAAACCAACCATGTCCTTCAGTTTCTATTAAATTTTAGATTAAAGCAACCTAAACATTTCATGTGACTAGTTTTGAAAAAACAGTTCTTAAGGGATATTATATTAGAGGGGAAGATAACTCCTAGTGTCCCAAGTTTGTAATCTGCAGCACAACACAAGCCATTGTACCTCTAGTTGCCACTCACACATTTGCAAGGCTTCATTGTGAACCACTTTCAGAACTTCCACATCTCAAGATGGGGATTGCAGGACAGTTGTAATAGTGGTGCTGTGCTTAATGTTATGTTGCTGCTCTTTAAGAAGCCTACTTTATATCTGTTTTCATATAGCATCGCTGAAAGGTAAGTATGAAACATTCTGCCCTGGGGATTCATAGAACCAGAGAATGATTTGGGTTGAAAGGGACCTTGAAGATTACCTTGTTCAACCTGACTCCCTGCTGTGGGCAGGGAGACCCTCCACTAGACCAGGTTGCTCGGAGCGTCATCCAGTGCCAGTTCCTCAACATCCTCACAGTAAAGAGTTTCTTTCTAATATTCAATGTGAATCTACCCACTTGCAATTTGAAGCCATTCCCCTCTGCCCTGTCACTACATGGTTGCAAAAAGTCCTTCCCCGGCCTCATGTACTGACAGGCTGCTAAGTTTGAAGAGATTTATTGTGCCATCACCATAAAGTTTGTTACATTCTTTTGGTGTGTTCAGGAGAAACCTAGTAAAGAGTCATTTAGAAAGTTTGGGAGCATTTTCAACATTTCTTAAATAACCACTGAGAATAGGTTTGCATGAACAGATACACTGGTGCTCTACAGGAAAATGGCTTGTTTTGAATTTGTTGTTGCTAGTTAACAGAAAAGGTTACTCTCACTTCTAAGGACTTGACATTCTGTGTTTCAAAGTGGAATTCAAAGATATATGCACTTGGAATGGCAAGCTGCAATGAGATTCAGTGGGTGGGCTAAGTGACAAAAATGACATGATGTAGATAGGAATTTTATCAATGCAGCAAGAGAGTCTGAATTTTATTATGATAAAATTAATAATAATCTGATACAGTATGTGAGTCTAATATTTTCTTGATGCACTCATAAGCTGCTTATCTAGCTATCCTGAAACCAGTACAAGCAGCCACAGTTTTGTAATAAAACAAAAATAAGCCCAGCAGTTTAAATTAATAAAACAAAAATAAGCCCAGCAGTTTAAATTACTGTCAGCATCTCAAGCAGCAGGTCTGAATTTTGTGTGTTTTATCTGGTCTGTGGTTGAGGGACATCTTCATGACATTTAATCCCCTAATAATGGTCAGCATACCTGACCTGTTTTCAGATGTAACCTGTCCTCCAAAGGCTGGTGGAAGACTGCTTAGAGAAGCTACAGTACTTGTTGCTTAAAATTATGATGGTAAAGAAAAGAAAAGGCTGTGGGCTTCAAAAATGGAATTCAGATTTTCAGCTGTTTTCAGGTCCTGCTCTTACCTTCAGGGAGAAAGCCATGAAGGAAAACTATCACTGGGAGGGGAGAGTGGCAATAATTAATGGAAGGGCTTGACAGGAGAAAGTATGAGAGGAGCCCTGGGAGCCTGCACTTTCCACCGGGTAGGTTTAGAAATTGTAGGGTAAGAATGGGTAGACCAAAGCACAAATGAAACATGTGCCTGTACTTAAGCTTGAGGAAGATGAAGTGAGTTGTGGGGTACTGAATGATTATTGGTTGAATGTCTCTAGAAATTGTAGTGAACTTGAAGTAAAAAGTAACTTTGATGTGAGTTTGTGAGTGCTAGGGAGTGATACAGAGTCTCTCCAAAAGGTTACTTGCAGCATGTGTTCTTTACAGTGCTTTAAGAAACAAGAGGGGGAAATCCCCACCCGAATTACTTGAAAAGTGCAGCAGACCTGTCTGCATAGGTATGGCTTTTAGGAACCAACAGCACTACAAATGATTTCCTGCTTATCACCCAGGGCTTTTGTACTGCCTTTTGTCAAGGCCAGAATTGTATTTCACTTCGTGTTTAGTCTATTACTTGTGCAGTTATTTATTACACACATTTTCTTTGTAAACTTGTCTAGAGATAGCCTGAAGTTAAGTTGAAGTATTGGAAGTGGGTAGTTTCACTTTGTAACTAAGATGGTTGTTGAACTAACTCAAGTATTAATATTATAACATAAGCTTTGTGTATGAAAGCAGCCTTTATAATAATTGCACAAGGTCCAGCACCATGATTTTCTTTTTGTCTTAAGTGTTTATTTTTAATGCTTTTCAGGTATTTCTTTAAATCCAGAACAGTGGAACCAGCTGAAGGAACAGATTTCTGATATTGATGATGCAGTAAGAAAACTCTAAAGACAGAGCCATACAAAAACTTATATCATTTAGTTGTATTAAGCAGTCTTTTTACATTGGCTTTAGTTTTCTAAAATATTGTTTTCCAAGCTATTGTATATTTGGATTGCAAAACAATTTGTAAGATGAATACTTTTTTTATGTGCATTAAAAGTGTATTCTGAGTGAGGCTATTTGTGTATACTTTACTAAAAGGAATTGTGTTGCTTTCACCCTATGGTGTAAAATAAACAAATCAAAAATATGTAAAGCTTATTTGTTCATGGCCTTTTGATTGAAGGTGTTTGCTGATAAGGCCACCTACTAGCTTTAGTCGTTGTTTTAATTTCAGTTTAGTTTACAGTTAATATGAATCTGTTTTCTGGGGGGATTTCTTAAAATGTCTCAGTTTCACTTTTTCTTTTATTCCATTTTCTTTGGTATTGCCCTGCAGCTTTCTGCTTTAAGACTTGATACAAACAGTGAATACTTGGAGAAACACATTTTTGTAGATAATTTTCAGTACTGTATTTGCTAATTTACCCTATTTATTCAGATGTAAACAGTCTTGAATATATAGCTTTTTTTGCATTACTTGCATGAAGGATTATGCTAAACAATAACACTTGAACACAAAACACATGCTCGCTCTCCCCATTTTTCTATAGCTTGCTTGACCTAGAAAATACAAGTAGCCTTTTTTCCTGAACTTTAGATGTGAGGCATAAACTTCTACAGTAATAGACATATACCTCAGAGTAAGACAGTATTTAAAGGCTCCAAATTGGTTATTAGTACAGTCTTCAAGGTTTGCATTAAATTAATTCTGGAACACATACTAACCACTTTTTCTATAGAAAAGGAGTGGTTTACCTGTCTGTAGGGTTTTTGTTCATTTGAAAGTACTGCATAAACAACGATGCTTAAATTAGACTGTAACACAAGTTAAACAATGAGACAGGGTTAAAACTGCTGCAGCCAAGATGTCTGTCTGTTGTGTTTCTGCCCCATGCATGCTGCCTGCCCAGACCACTGAACTTGGGTTGCCTCCTGAGGCTTTTGTGGGCACAGCTGGTTTATCTCTGTACAGAAGGTGCTTAGTGTGCACAGGTAGCTTACCCGGCACATGGCGCACCATGACCCAGTGAGCTTGGCTGGTCAGCCTGGTTCCTCCTGGACAGAAAAGCCTCTGCCCCGTGGAAGCTCTGGTACACAAGCTGCTGCCCTAGGGGAAGGGCTTCTTGGTGACATCGGGTCACAAACAATTGAAGGAAGCAGGGAGAACGTGATGGAGATTTGGAGATGTAAGGGGCGCACCAGGGTGGAAGTTAAATTGTGCAAGATCAAAGTTAGCTGGCATAAAATAACTACAGTGAAGAAATGGAAGCAGAATTGGAGGATTTCATTTTCTGACATAATTAAGTGAAGCAAGAAGATAAAACAACTTTATGAAAAAGGATATTTCAAGACTAGTGAATGTCCAACTTAATTAGTTTGGGTTTAATTTTCCCATTTGATAATAATGTAGTCTCTAAATTTTGTATAGATAAAGAGTATTTACTGTTTGTTTAGTTACAGAACATTTTAATACTGATGTTTATATTGCAGACATGATTGTAAGTGCCATATGCAGTCTGTTTATGTGCTGCAGAGTTCATAATTCAATGCAAATAGGTATTAAAGGCTGAGAAGAGAGACTTCATCAAATTAGGTGCATGTTATTTAATTTTAAAATGTCACATATCTTCACCTGCTTTTTAACTTTATCCATTGTTGACATATTACAGATAAAATTAAGGTCTGTTTTTATATAGCTCAAGAAATCTGAATTGCTTGAGGATGAATAAAAGGGTGAAGAGATGTTTGTGTTAGCAGATGTGGTTTTGGGCACAACATTCTTTTTTGAGTGACTCTTAACAACATATAGGGCTATTTGGACCAAATAGAATAAATATGAAATAGCTGCTGATGTTTCACAGATGAGTGAGTGAAATAAATTGCTTCAGCTCACTATAGACAGGTTCAAGATGTTTTTTATTGCAATATATATAATGTGATATTGTTCCTTTAAGTATGAAATTTTGCAACCAGATTTCATGCATTTTACCTCAGAACTTTCAAGTGGCTACTTAAAAGTGCATGGTTACATTAGAGGGAAGATTGTCCTCAGATTACTGTGCTAATAGGTCAATTGTGTTCAGGAAAGTGGGAAATTAAAATCATTTGGGGGGAGTAAATCAAAAAGTTTAATATAGCGTTAGTTTTCATGTGGAAATTGATGGTAGAGGTATTCAAATAAATTAGTATTTGTTAACCACAAATGGTGAGTTATTAGGAAGTATCAAAAGAGACAAGTCAGTTTCACAAATGAACTCAGAATGGCATGACTTGATCAGGTGACTGATGTGCTTATAAGATGCTAATATGCAAGTAACCTTGATAAAAGTGTGACACATTCAGTATTATTTTGAAACGGTAGTGATTTGTCATGTAATCACCTGTAGCTTCTGTAATTTGAGAAGAATATTCAAATCTTTTTTGAATAAAAATTATTTTTTGCAGACAGTGTTAGCTAGGATGAGTGTAGAAGTGTCCATGGAAGAAAATTGTGCATGTGTGATGAGGTTGTCTAATGCAAGATTAAAGCACTGCTCCCTCTCTCATTTAGATGACAAAAGATACATTTGATCCTTGGTGTTTATGCAGGGCATATTAGCAATATGTTTTATAAATTAAGCCTACTGTGGAGCTTAGGGGAAAAGACACATAACAGAGCTGCCAAAGTACTGTATGTGTGATAATCAATCTGTCATGTACCATGTTGCTCGTATGTAGAGATGTTCATATTGAAAACAAACAAATGCTGTCCTAATTTTGGTATTTCTTCTAAAGAAAATGGCCTTGGTTATGTACGTATGTGATATGTTGGCAAAAAAGAAAAAAACCTTATGATTGTAATTCTGGTAACTCAAATGTCTTATTGTTAGCCATGTGGAATGTTTCATGTTTTGCTCTGGTGGTGTCGAATGCAGAGAGGCCACTGGAAATATGAGCCCTTCAACTGTAATCACCTTAATGTTCAAATAAAAAATGGTTAAATGGCTTATGTGTAATAACAATTTGAACACTTGGAAATAAAAATACTTCTGTTGACATAGTGTTATTTTTAATAGAAATTTAGCTGCACTATAGTGTTACGATACCTGCTGTTTGTTTCTTGCAACTGTTGCAATTTGGAAATTTGAAAACTTCATTATCTTATATTTAGTCTGTGTTTGTGGGTGGGAAACTGATTGTTTAGCCCAGAGGGATAGAAATTTTTCACTAGGTTAAGAACAACTATCAAGTAGATACAGAAGCAGCAGATACAGGCACGTTTTCAAACATCAGATAGAAGGGAAGTGCCTGGTAAGTTCATATGCTCATCATTGATCAGATGTCAGATGAGGTAGGGATTGAGGTTGTGTTGAGGACTCAAGTTTTTAAAAGTTACCTGTGGGGAGGTGGGCTCTCAGTCCTGAAGATGAAAGGAGCTTGCTGTAGAACTGTGAAAGCTGGTGCAATTAACAGTCTGTTCTAGGAAATCTCTAGCTGTATTTGATAAGGCTAAGAAAAACATACTTGCTTGGTCAGTATGGCGAATAAACTGCTGTTAGTTATTAGCACTTATTCACTTGGGCAGGAGTTCATGAGATGAAAACTGTTGAAGTAAAGAAATGGTAAGATTTTACATAACCCAGTTACACGTTACCTCAAAAAGAGCTGTTTCACACCTTAGGAATTCAAATGCTTTATGCTTTCACAAATAGGCTAATGTGTCAGAATAATTTTTACACTGTTGAAAACGGCTCGTTTCATCTTAGTTCATCTTAAACGTCAGTTTATTCACTAAAGTACCTTCACACTACAGATCTGAGGGAGAGGTGAATGACGGTATATTAAGAATATTAATATTAAGAATAAATTTGAGATTGGCACAACCCTAACAATTGGCTGCTTGAAATTAAAGTTAGCAGTAACACTTTGCAGTGTGCTTATGGCATTGATTTCATGTAACCTTTAAAAGTTTTTACTAGCTGTCTAAATGTGAAATGGCTTTGCTGTTTCCTCTGCTTTACATTTGCTGTCCCTCAGTGAGATCTTCACCTTCTTTTGTATTTCCTCTACTGTTGGTATTCTGACTGGAATCATCCATCTGCCTCTTGGAACACAGATATCTCTGGCTAAACTCGTGCTGTCACAAGACAAGGAATATCTCAAAGATTGGTTCCTAATGGCCCTTGCAGATAGAGCTGCTGTTGCTAATAAAGGTCAGTTACTGTGTGCATGTACGTATTTTTGCACTGTGATAAAGTGTACCTAAAATAGTTGAATTACTCATGCCAACATGCATACTTCCCAAAGGAAGTAATTTTCTTTATACTAGCTTGGATTATTGTCTGCAGTGAAAGTACTGGACAAATGCTTTTCCCCCTGAAGTGATTATGAACAGCTTGGAGAATAGCACAGTGCGACAGTTTCTGGGGAAAAAGTGATGAGAGCTGTCACTTGGATGGGTATCCTTGACATAAGGGGGTGATTGTAATTGCAATGGTTTGGGTAATGGAAAGAAAACTTCTGTGCAAGTAGCCTGAAAAGTTCTTGAAGTGACCTGTAGTACAAGTATCTTTTATGATGATGTAAAGACTGCTCTCCTGTCCAAAGGAACCTTTGAACAATATTAATTTGCCATAGGCCTGTTTTTGTATAACCTGATTTTTTCCTTCTTTTTTTTCCTTCAGAGATGTGTCAGTGTATGTGGTGTAGTCCCCTTTCAGTAGTAGGAGAGCTAGTAACCCTGATTGAGTCATTCCTGTGGAACTGGAGGGGAAGTGTATTATTTTCACACATCATCAAGAATGTTAATATTTAGTCGTAATGCGCCTTTCATCTATCCAAACAGTTCATTGTAACAGCAGAAAATTTGTGGCTTATTCGTTAAATTGTTTGAGAACAAACACTTTGGGATTTGAGGAAAATTTTGTAGACAAGTTACCTAGGTATTTCCCTCACTCCTACAAATGTGCCTCCGTGTTTTGATTTTGTGGCACTTTCTTTCAGGATACTGAACTTTTTTTCCTTGTGATCCTTAAGGAGCATTGCAAATCCTCATTTTTAACATGCTGCAGTTTCAGATTTTGGTCAACTTGCAGGCGTCATGCTTGGATGCATTTTTTATTAGATTATTAGATTGTTACCTGGCTGAGACAGTTTGCTTTGTAGTCTGAGTAACTTGAAAAGAGTTTGTTAAATTGCAAGCTTGTGGTAATGCCATGTGAGAAGGTGAGGAGAGGGAAATGCACAGATAAAGAAATTAATTAGTTTTCAGAACCTTTTCAGAACATGATCCAGAAACAGTCTGTTCACATTTTGAAGGCAAAAAACTAACCCCAAAATGACTAAAAAGCATTCCACTTAAATTTGAAACTGCTTCTATTCAAACAAAAGTTCATAAAATGTGTCCTTTTTATGAAGGGTTTTTGAAAAACCTAATAGCAATGTTTGGGCTTCCTTTTATGAAGACATCTTCATAGATAAACACTACATTTACCAATACAAAATTCTTTAAGTGAATTTAAACCAAGATATAAGTTTAATTGACTTTGTGGTTTTGACACTTTGAAACAATTATCTTAACTAAATAGCTAAATTTCTGGGAAGCTTTGTGAGGACTTTGAAGGTTTTCACAAGCGGAGGTCATGTCCTTGGTTCAAGGAAGAGACCTGTTCTTGTGTGGAAGTTTTGGGACAAAGAGGCTGCTGTGTGTTCTGGGCAAAGAGTTCGATGTGCTTTGGGTCAGTATCACCTCAAAGCCTTGGTACTATTGGTCTGATGTATCAAATGAAGGGTACAAAGGACTTGTTTTAAATTTTTGTGTGTTCCACTGAAGTAAAATTTGCATGGATATTTAGCTTTATTAATTAAACATTCTTTTTTGTATGGTTTTGTCTGGATTGAGATTAGCACCTAGTCAAGAAATTTCTAATTCTGCAATTCATAGCTTGGTTTAGATAATGTTCAGGTTTATTTTGCATTTGATTTCTGCTTGATTCATTGCAAATGTGCTTCCATAGGCCTCATTGATCAGTGCAGCATTTAGAATGGGAGTCCTTGTGCAAGGTAGGGGAGCACTTTGCTATTTCCAAAGAGATCTCTTTTTCCATTATGGATCTTCTGCATGCAGGATGCGTGGAAAGTGTAGAGAAATAACTCATCACTGTTTTTCACTTCAAAGTATGCAAGATCTGAATTGAAAACTTCGCTATAAAAGAGCATGACAACCTACTGGCAAGTCTTCAGTAGTCTATTCAATAGTTCAGAGAAGGGAGATTTTTTCCTTTTTCCTGGATAAACCTCAATAATGACTTTTGAATAACTTATATTTTCTCTAACAAATATTCATACAAACATCTGTGTAAGGGGCTACTAAATGCAAGTTTTGTGCTGGCAGCAATACGTAAGTAATAAGTTAATGCAGCAAATACGTGTGCTGGTAAGTTTGGTGATGGGCCTAGACTAGGCTGATCCGNAGTGTCTGATCTCTACAGGGAGGTAAGGAGCATTTTACTTTTAGCCTAAAGGTATATTGTGTGCTAGTGACGAATATATATGTCCATTTATTTATTACAAGTGTGTTAAATAGTACAGTGTTTGACAGCTGTCTGAATTACTAAGTCATCATTTATGTCTTTGTCAAATCACTCATTAATACCCTTAAGTAATTAGTTACTTAATCACCATTTGATTACTATCTAATTTCTAGTCAGTCATCAATTACCTATCATTTGATCATAATTAAATCATTAATCAAATTCTTTTAGTTAGCAACTCAACATTGACTTGATAAATCACCAGGGATACCTAGGTGTCACTCCATGCTCTTCGATTTCTTGGCTGTTGTAGAGTAGAAAAGGTCGTTTCAAGCATTTATTGTAGAACTGAGCAGCTATTTGTGTATGGCCTGTAAGAACTTCGTTACTGCGTAGGAGTCCTTCACTTTGAAAGTGTTTCTAAGCATTGCAGATACTTTCTTATCTTTTAGAGTCAGCCTCCTCCATCTTCTGTGGAGGACTCTGTTGTGAAAACATTATAGTCCCCTCGGAGGGAGTATTGGGTAAGGATGGCAAATAGAAGTGAATAAAGCTAGTTGAGTTCTCTGTACTACTGGCTGCCAGTAGTGCTGAGGCATTTGCAGCACTCAAATGAAACATCTGTGGGAGGGCTTTTTTCCATTTCTTGACACATGAGTCCTCAGTAAATGCTTTGAATTTGGTTGGACAGGTATTTGAGTCATTGTTTTCAAAGTATTGAGAGTTGAAATTAAAAACATTGTCTTAAATAACACCCTCTTACTGTGTTAATAATGGGACTGGGGATTCAGAGAACAGTTCTCGCTAGTGCTCAGGAAAAAAGTTTCTGTGTCAATTCCTTGTGATGAGTTAATTGCCCAATGTTTTGCAGATAGATTTTTGTCTTGTTATGCAATTTGTTAAAACAAGACAATGTTCATTGTTCAAGATATTTAGAATAATGTGTCTGCTGTTGCTAAGAATTCTGTTTCAGCCTGTAGGAAAGCTACCAGAGCAATGAGATGAAAAGCAGCACAGATCACATGGGTCACATAGTGCCTCTATTGCCTCAGGACTTTGCTATTTCATACAACACTGAGCATTTACTGCTCTTAGATATATGAAATTTATGATTTTGATGAAGATGGATTGCTACATCTGGGCTTCTTGGCTGGTCCTCTGATGAGATGGGCTCAACTTATATCTGATTTTCTGGTACTGAAGTACAGGGGGGTTTTGTGCTGTGAAGTGTGAATTCATGTCTCTACCATGTGCTGGTTTTCCTGAATGATCACTAACTTTGGTATGGTCCAAACCAGCACTGTTGCAAAGTACAGCAACAGTCTCTTTGGACCTTTCTTGATGGAAAAAACCAATAGGTGTATGACATGTATTTCATAGAATGATTTGGGTTGGAAGGAACTTTAAAGATCACCTAATTCCAACTCCCCTGCCATGGACACCTTCCGCTAGACCAGGTTGCTCAGAGCCCTACCCAGCCTGGCCTTGAACACTTCCAAGATGGGGAATCCACAGCTTCTCTGGACAACCTCTTCCAGTGTCTTATCACCCTCACAGCAAAGAGCTTCTCCCCAATACCTAATCTAAACCTGCCATCTTTCAGTTTAAAGCCATTAACTCTTGTTCTATCACTACATGCCTGTGCAAAAAGTCCCTCTCCAGCTCTCTTGTAGCCCTTTCAGGTACTTTAAGGTGCTACAATGTCTCCCTCGTGCCTTTATTCTTCAGCCTGAACCACCCCCGCTCTCTCGGTTGGTCTAGGAGGGGTGTTCCTCTCTTGATCCTCATGTCCCTCCTTTGGACTCTTAACAGATCCAAGGCCTTCTTAGGTTGGGGACATTAGAGCTGGGCACAGTACTCCAGATGGGAGCCCATTTCCTAGTCCAGTAACTTGTTTGCAGATGAACATGCACCTCCTGTTGTGAGCGAATGGCACAATTGCAATTTGGGCATGAGAAAGGCTGGCTTGCTCATCTTTGGGTTGTCTGTTTTACTCCTGCACCAGGTGAAGGGCAGGATCATCCTGTGTTCTTCTTAAAAACCAACATTTTGTGGAAATCTTAGACCTGCTTTGCATAACTCTGAAGAGAGGGAACTGTCTCACAGTTTAGTCAACATGTGGATAGACAAATATTTCCAGTCTTTTCTTCAAGGACTAGATGTTTCAGTTATTGTGGAAAATCTAAATGTGCTGCAGAAGCAAGAGGTCTTTTCTTGCTTTCTGATCCATTAGAAGGCAAATGCAGTGAGGGAGAGGTGTGTGAGCAGTGATCATAATTTGTAGGAGATGTATCTATAAGATTTTTCCAGTTTTCTGGCAGTTAAAGTGAGCAGAGCTGCAGTATGGGGCCAAAATGAGATACGTAGAATTTTCTTTGAAGAACTTTATGAGAAAGAGGTTCAACCTTGTATAATTTGATTTCTTTTGTAGCCTATAGTTCTCTCAACAGAAAGCTCACTGTTCAGATAAGACAGGACAAGACACTGTTAATCTTTGCCCTGGCCATGTTTCAGGTTCTTTTTTGGCTGTCTTTGGAGTTTCTCAAAGTCTGGCTTCTTCTGCATGTGTTCTTTTTGTATGTAGGTCACTTCAGATACTTTAACCCAGCAAGTCTCCTCCCTGGTCAGCCCAGGAGCAGCAGTGCTCTTAGCTGGGGTAGGGTTAGTATTCAACATGCCTCGCTCCAGATCATCAAATCTCACTCTTTTCAGACATCTGATATTTCTGGGAAAGTCTGGACTCTTCTTCATTTTTCTGCAGGTCCAGCTGGCAGCAGTTTTGACCCCATCATCTTTTAATCGTCTGTCCTCTAATTCCTTTTATCATATGGTAATTTCCAACTACAAAAAAGGGGGAAAACTTGCTTTTTTTTCCCCTGCCTGTATTTTTAAAATTTAATATAGCTTATGTTCTCTGCAGAACGATGCACGTTCATTTTTCCAATAGTGCACAGTTGGGATAGATGTGACATTTCCAGCGGGAGCCTCTTGCCTCCAAAGGGTGAAGGGTGGCTCACAACATGCATGAAGCTTTCAGACCTGCACAGACCTCTGTGAGTGCAGCCAGCCACTAGATGTCAGCATTATTTTAAGAATAAACAGCTGTGCTACCAGTTGGCCATTCCTGCTTAAAATGTGCTGATGTGAAGTTGATGATACTTGGTAACTAGTGCCTTTCATATTTGTGAAATGCTCAGTGACACCTGTGTGGTTAGCAGCATACCAGGGTGAATCTTGCTGATAATTTCCCGTATTTTTAGACAGTGTGAAAAAGACAACAATACCTGCTAAAACGTCTGAGAACAAAGTAAGATTTTGTAATAAGACTTCTGAAGTTCAATTGTGCTTGCATTCAAGTGTGAATCTATCAATGGAGTGAGTGAGGCATCTCCCTGTCAGAAAAAATGCTTTTACATCGTGCAGCACCTCAGGAAAGCTGAAGAACTTTTCTGTGCACATTAGGGCTGCATTCAGGAGAGAAGGTGGCGAAACTGATAGAGTGACTCACTGGTGTAGACAAGACATAGTCTTCCTTACATTCTCTCAATTGCTCTTCAAGTGGCTAATTTGATAGAAAACAAGCCAACAGGGATGAACAAGTAGTTTTCTTTCGGGTAGATGATCCCTCTCTCATCAGATGAGTGCCTGTGTCAGCCCGAGAATGAGACTCCACAGCTGAGGGCAAGGTTAAAGAAAGGTGGAGGGGGAACCCTGTGACAAATGTGAGTCATTAGGTTTTTCCTGTTTTCTGTTTGCATTCTTTGCCTGGGAGGCACAATATCTACCTGTCCTGTAGAGTCAATTTCCATCCTCTAGCTCTTTTTCCTTTGAGGGCTATTCCTTCCTATTTCCTGGGTAGAGCTTGAGTGTTCTCTGCAGTTCTCTGTGCCAATTTTCCTGTCCTCAAGAGAGGACTAATCCATTGTTTCACTTATCCATCTCTTCCCATTCACATCACTCTTAAACATTTCCTTTTTCTCTATTTCCCACAGTAAGTAATTTGTAAAAGTGCAGTTAACTCTTTCTCTATTTCAAGTCCTGCACCATTATTTCAATGTAGTTTTTTGTGCAGTTGTAGGGTTTGTCTTGGCAGATCTCTTTATCCATCTTGACATTAAGAGTTTGAGAGGAGTTAAGAGTTGGCTGGAACAAATGGCAGAGGGCCTGCAACTGTAAATCCAATAGGACAAGGGCTCTCTAGTGAAGAGCTGAATAACATGTCAGTGCTTAACAACTAATAAAGGATAACATGATAATAGTTCATTTCAGGCTCTGCTTCATGTCAACATTGAAGCTCCATCTTCTGACTCACAAAGGACATATAAACTCCCGTTCTCTTCCTTTTTGGTGTATTCTTAGGGTTCCCATGCTGCATGGTTACTACACAGTGCATCATTTTAGGTGCTTTATAATTTTTTGTTTTTAAATTTTCTGCAGGCTTTAGAACACTTCTTCTAGGTAGATCTTTTGCTGAACTTCTATTTTATCTATTACTATTATTCACTTGGGGTAAATCCCACTTGACTTTCTGGAGGAAGGAAAGAAGTTAGCCCCCACGGCTTATGAATCCCTTTGTCCCAAACATATCTGATATGAAGAGGTTTTGAATTGTGATTGAGTCCTGTACTCCCCAAAGCACTTGCATGTTTGTGAAATTGTTATGTTTGCTAGAATCTAGTAAATACCAGACGTATACTTTATTCTGAGTTGGGAATTTCATATCCTCCTGGAACAAAATACTTCATTTCCCACATGTTCTGACTACATTATTTTGGCGCCACTCATGTCACTCCACTTAAAATTGTGTCAGCATTCTCATTATAAGTTTTTTTTCAGAGGTCATAACTTGGACAAAAAAATTTGCTTCCACTTAGAAACTTGGTCTTAGCCCAGAAGTAATTAGTAAAAACACCAACATTTTCTTTCTATATAATTTGTATTATTTTGGGAGGAGGAGAGAGAATAAAAAAACTACGCTGAAAAATGCAAAGTGTGCTTTACAATTTGTTCAACATTGACCAACTAAATGATGAAAAAAATCAGAATTTGTCAATCTTGTTAAACTGTAATATATTTCAATATCTTTTTTGTTTTCTCAGTTTGTTAGGTGGAAAGCTGGAGAGAAATAGGTCTGAACATGCATGACAAGTTGAATCTAATGCCTGCCCCTGCATGTAGGGTGTGCAGGTACTATCCCTTCCGCATTTATCATAGCTGAGAGTGCCCATCCTACTCTGGATTTTAAATCCCATCAATCTGAAACTGCCACCACCCCTGACTTCATTATATCTCTTGTGTGCCTCAGAAGTTATGATGCATAACACCTTTCTCCGGGGTGCAGGATTGCATGGAACTGAAGAATGGTAAAACTGAGCTACTCCGTTTTTTGTGGTAGCTGCATGTGGACCATATTCCTGGGCACAGCTGACGGACAGAAGGGAGTTGGGATGCCCTAGATGGGGCCTCTCTTTGAGTGAATTGTGGCCAGGTCCTGTTTGTTTGTAGGATCTCAAAATACTTCTGGTGAGTGATAAATGGTTAGCATGGTTTAACCCCAAACAGCAGCCAAGCCCAGGCTCACACCTCCACCATGGGGATTCAAGAGAGAATTGAAAGGGTAAAAGCTGGAAAACTCGTGGGTTGAGATAAAGACAGTTTCAAAGGGAAAGCAGAAGCCACACATGCAAGCAAAACAAAACAAGGAGTTAATTCCTCACTTCCCATGGGCAGGCAGGAGTTCAGCCATCTCCAGGAGAGCAGGGCCCATCACATCTAAGTGTCACTTGGGAAGACAACTGTCATCACGGCAAACATGCCCCCTTCCCTCTTCTTCCCTCCACTTGATGTTGTGAACATGATGTCACATGGTCTGGAATATCCCTTTGGTCCGTGGGGGTCACCTCTCCTGGCTGTGTCTCCTCCCAGTCTCCAAGCACCCCCAGCTTCCCTGCCAGCATGGCAGCCTGAGAAGCAGAGAAGGCCTTGGCTCTGTTTAAGCTCTGCTCAGCAGTAGCTAAAACATCTCTGTGTTATCATCCCTGAGTTCAACACAGAGCCAAAACACAGCCCCATATCAGCCAATGTGAAGAAAACTCACTCTGCCCCAGCCAAAACCAGCACATTGGGTCACTGGAGTTACAGCGATTCTTGGGTTTTGTAGGATCGAAGACAGGAAAAATGAGCAAAAGGATTGTTTTGGTGTTTGGATTTGTTGAAAAGGTCCTGTAAGGGTCCAACTTGATCAATGTACCTCTTACCATGTACACTTACTGAAAACTCCAGGGAAAGGCTTACTGTAAAATAAATGGGGAAGCCAGGAGATGCCATTCTTGTGGTACAAGTAGGAACGAATGTTTCATTAATAAATCTGCTGCTGACGTTATTTTTTACTGTGACGGGGGACTCCAGTAGCCAACTTTAACTGCCTATTATACATGGACTTATGTCAAAGACACATTTCAGCAAGTGAGCATTCTGTGTAGTTAGGAGTTTCAGATGTGGTAATTGCTGAGAATAACTGTGCAGATACTTTTACTGACCAACAGAGACTTTTAGCTAAAAAAAATGTCTATCTTTTTACAGTGAAATGTAAAGAAATAAAACAGGCTCTTCTCACATTTAAAACCCAATGATTGTGGAATGTTTTACGCTTTCCACCCTGTACAGAATTTTATGAGACAAAGGGAGACCTTGCATCCAGTGTAAGGTCTCAGAAAATATTGGTCCATACAAAAGATTTAACAAATACAAATTTCTGCATAATGAATACTTTCCAACAACAGGTCTTTTGAGTCAAAGCAAATCAGCCTGGTGATCACAACCAATAACAAATGGAGTGAAAACTAGGCTCAGAAACCATGGAGACTCATCAATCCTCAGTGTTATACTGCCAGTAGTTTTTCTAATTTGGTGTTGGAAAGAAACATTAAAAATGAAGTCTAATATGCAAGGCTTCAAAGGACAGAAAACCAAATAGTTTTCTTCAGAAATGCATTTTATAGGGTTTAGTACAAACAAGTATTTTTTAAGTTCAAAAACAACTCCAAAAGAAGCTGATTCTGGAATAGGATTTGACCATAAATATATGTCCCCAAAGAGTCAAATCCTGGCCCAGGGAATCTGTTATCATGAGTCTCCTGTAGTTCAATAAAAATGTCAGCTGTGATTCAGACCTTTCTTTGTGAGTGAAGGTTATCATAAGCTGAGGGTGACTCTGGGATGGGCTGTTTTAATGGGGGGTAAAGAGGTGGCTGGTAATGACAAAAAAAAAATAGTGAGTGAAGGATATTGCCCTCTGTGTAAAAATATGGAGTGCAAGAATGGACTTCAGCACAGAAAAACTTGCGATATGAGCCTTGACTGACTGAGTTGAAGAGGAGGGATGTCTTAGCAGGAGAGATAACTAGGGCCCAGCTGCAGGGAGGAGAGAGAGATGAAAATGCACTTATGTGCAGTCTCTTAGGCTTTGACACTGCAAACTGATGTGTTCAAACCCTAACACCCACGCAAAGCCCCATTGTGATAACAGGATTTTGTGCAGGCTCACAAGAATCAGCTTGCTGGAGTGGGACCCCGAGACCTCAGGAGGACTTTACACTGACTGCAAGTAACACAAGGAATAGTTGGAAATTACACATCTCAGCAGTCTCTGATTTTGAATCAGGAATTGAGAGAGTGAGCTGATTTTGTGGGACATCCAAGATGACAGGGTTACATTTGTATTGTTGTGCTGTCAGTGCTCCTGTTATAACCCCCAGCAGAATTTACATTTGGTATCTTTTCCCCCACCTCCCAATAACTTTCAGGCTAAAATCTGGCAGAGGAGAGCTCAGCCTGGGAGGCTGGTGACTTCTGAAATATGTGTGCAATTAGTTTAGATGCTTGGCTTTGCAGGGGAGCTGGAAGGGGAAAAAATATCAGCTGGTTTCCCATTTGTTTTACAAAATAGTATTTCATGCTAGAAAAATTAGGTGATGTGGAGAATGTTGTTTAGGCTTGTCAATAAGACAAACTAGGTTTTTGCTTACCACAGAGCCTGTCAGAACACTTGTGATGTATTTTAGAATTACTGTGGACTTCATTCCTTGGCAGTCCCTATAATGTATATATGAATCTCACTGACAATTTCTAAACAGTAATTGCAGTTAGAGGGTCTTTAAACCTTTCATTTTACTGTGATTGTTTTACCTAGCAGAGCCTGACTGCTCTGAGTGCCTTGTTAGACCCAGCTGCAAAGGCCTGATGTGACCAGGTGATGACAGAGATCTTAGTACAATTTAATTGTTCTCAGGGCAAGGCTATTATTTGGGCTTCATCTTCCTTGATAGCATAATTCAGCTCCAGGTAGGCATTCTAGTCTACCACTGCTGGCTCTTTTGTGGTCACAGACTCCCCAGAGTTTCTATGGGAGGTGCTTTAGCTTCCTAATTTAGCTAAATCAATCTAGTTTGTGCCTAAGAGCAATACTGGTACCTTTAGTATGAATTCCTAATTATGAGTGATGAATTCCTTTATATGCTAGTAGAAAAAAAATATTTCAAAGACTAAATGGAATCTTCAATATCTACCTTTCAAACCTTACTCTCTGTCTGGATTTCATCCTGAATATATATTTGCTGTAATGAATGGCAATTACTGCTTATTTCTTTTTGCCATAAACTAGGGAGTTCACTAGTTTAATTCAGTGGCAAACGCTCTTGGACAACTAGATAGATCCATATCTGTGTGAGGCCCCAGCGAATAATGTGACTCCCCATTCCTTGGGGAGGTGGCTGAGGAGATTTACAATTAGGTTTAGGAAACACAGAAGGTGGTGCATAACTTAAATGAAGGATTGCTGTTCTCACAACTCCCACAACACAAGAAGTAGGTGGCACTGCATGAAGCTAGTTTGAGAGAGTTTTAGGAAAAGGAGAACACTTTGGTAGCCTATTGTCACAGGGGATGGTGGAGGCAGGTTCAAAAGGATGTGACAAAGGCATGTGAATAAAGGGAATCTGGAAGAAACCAAGGAGAAATGTACTCACTAACATCCCTGGTCCTGATAACTGGGAAAGAACAGGGGAATGGACGACAGAAAGTACCATTCCCTGAGGCTGTGGGTCTCATTTACCACTGCCAGATATGCAATAGTGGATAAACAGAACTTTGGTCTGAATCAAGGGCAGTTTTATAACAGCGTCAGGGCTCTTACAGATCCTGTCTCACATTTTCACTCATTAATGAAGCAGAGAGACAAGGTCCTTGTGTGTAGGAATGACAGAGTCATTAAGACTGGAAAACCTCGAAGACCAAATCTAACCATTAATCCAGCACTGCCAAAGCCACCACTAAATCATGTCCCTAAGTACCATATCTATATATCTTTTAAACACCTCCAGGGGTGGTGACTCAACCACTTCCCTGGGCCCTGTTCCTGTGCTTGGCAATTCTTTCTGTCAAGAAACTTTTCCTGATGTCCAGTCTAAACTCCCCCTGGTGCAACCCAAGGCCATTTCCTCTTGTCCTGTCAGTTTTTCCCTGGGAGAAGAGCCTGACCCCCACCTGGCTGCACCCTCCTGTCTGGGAGTTGCAGAAAGTGATAAGGTCCCACCTGAGCCTGCTTTTCTCCAGACTAAACACGCCCAGCTCCCTCAGCTGCTCCTCACAGAACTTGTGCTCCATTTCTTTTCCAATATCTGGCAGTTCAGACCAGTGCAGGGACAGAACTGAAATGCAAAGCTTCCTTCTGAGTGGCTGTGACAGCAAATGAACTCTCAGGATAGTGAATAGCTCCAGAAATGTGGCTCCTTGGATTAGTTCCTAGTTTTGCAACATGTGGATACATGGCTGGCAAGGCTGACGCAGAAGTTTCCAAATGTGATTCTGTTGTGGTCAGTGTGATGGCAACAGAGATTAATTTGGCCCTGGGTATCTTTTCTTAGCTTATTGAAATATAATTCTAAAATATTTTATTTCAGCTTTTAATAATATTTTTCTTTTTTTTGGAAGATCTGCAAATTAAGCAACATGTGACTGATAAAAAGTGGCTGTAGAAATTTCTTAGTTCATTCTTAAAAAATATTATCAAACAAGTATCAAAACCTATCTTAAACACATAGATGGAATAATTTTTAGATGTACATGTTCCTTTCTGTGGGTTTCCCAAACTTGTTTTCAGGTTAAATTGCTTTTTCATTTGTCCAAGTCTGTCTGACTCCTTTTAGTCTGCTTCCTGTGCAGAGCTGATCCACAGAACCTGTGGAATTTGATCATTCCTAATTTGTGTGATTTTTCTTAGATGTTTTCTCAATAAGTTATTACTTGTTACATCCATCTGATCCATGTGGATCCTTTGTATCCATTTTTAGTATTGAGACAAATTATTTCCTCTCTTCAGTTATGCCAAATACCTCATTAAATAACCCAGGTCCTTGAGTGTCACAGTGAAAAGCAGGCATTTAGGTATAAATTTCTAATCCATTATGATTTTCTGTGGTCCAACTTGGAACCCTACAGTCTACATTTACATTGCTGTTAATGCAATTTCTTGATGTAGCCAGGGAAAACAAAACAAAACAAAAGGAATGAAATAATACATTCTGATTTGGGAATAAGTAATTACATTAATAACAGTGGTAAGGAGGCCTTGTGACATCTTAAAAAATGGTAAATTCTTTTTCAGGGAACACAGACTTAGTGTGACAATGGCAAAATTAATTCTTTTCCAGATTTGAAGGTTACTGAACATAGAGTATGTGCCCTTTCATCACAGTATTATACACAATACAAACAAGTCTGTTCATGGGGGAAATAAACTGAAAAAAATCTTACTTCCAAGGCCTAGCTGAGACTTTTTCTGATTTTTTTTTTCAGCCCTTCTAACAACTGTTCTGCTACCTCTGTTTCCCACAGGAGGTATGATCTGACAACATATTTCACTCTTGAGTGTGCTGAGTAAGAGAACTCCTTTCTTAGCTATAAAGTTACTTGTCCCAAATGGTGAATTTGAATTAAGGGAAAAGGAGAAAGAATTTAGTCCAAGTGGTAGTATCTTTATCTCTTAATAATACAATTTATTTTCTCTTTTTTCCTAAAATCAATCAACCGGGAGATAGAACCTCTTCTTTCAGCACCATTTTATTTATATTCCTATATTTCTGAAAAATGTTTTGTTAGCCATCAGTCTTCAAAAGCAAAAGCAAAAGCAAACATTCAGGAGTATTCAATGGCAAAAGTCCTGTTGACTTCAATCTTATTGGCTCAGTCAGGCCATAATCTTAATTAGCAAAATACTCAGGAGCATCTTTTCTTCTGGACAAAACTAAAAGTTTAGGCACTAAACCATGCTTAATATGTTTCAGTGTATTCTTTTGAGGAAGCACAGAGAATATAATTCTTTGTCTATAAATAAATTTAGCTGGTATAAAGTGCATTACTCAATGTTTAGCACATTCTCATTTCTTTTGTTAATTAGCGAATTGTATCTGCTGCAAATGGCCTTTTCTGGCTCTTCCTAACCTCTGTTGTGAGGAGTTTTGCTGGCTGCTCTTCATTTCTGCTTCTCGTGCATTCAGGAAATAGCATTTCTGTATATGCAGTGCATGGCTCTGTCTCCTTCCTCAGGGCAGATTATTTCCCTTTATTTTGTGTTCCCTTCCTCACCTGTTCTTGCTGTCTCTTGCACAGCTTTCAATTTGTATCTTGATCTCTCATTCTTTCCTTTTCTTAGCTGCCTGAGTCTAGTGTGATAAATATTCTCATCCATCTTCACCTCTTGTGTGCTCTGTGCCCTTGTCCCCGGGAGTTCTGGTCCCACAGCACCGTGTGCTGCTGTTACAGGATCAATAGTGGGCTCCCAGGCTAGAGGGGTGACCCAGAGACAGAGGACAACGCCTTGAGATCAGCTTCAGATGATCCTTTTTTTAGGTTTTGGGGGTGGGATGGGTTAGTATTCAGGTATTTCAGTGCATATCTTCCTGTCTATTTGGCCGTGGAGGCTGAGAGGAAAGAGCAGGAGCTTGGACCTGGGCATGGGGTAAAGAGTGAGCTCACTCTTTTTGGTAATGGTGTAGGCATAGTTCAGCTCTGTCTGGTCATAAAACTACACCCTGACATTCAACCAGTTTACAGAATACGCATAAGGGGTAAAATCTGTTTTATCATAGTGTATTTTGAATAGTTAAGGGCTGGAAGCCTTTGGAAGGAACAGGCTAACCTGGAAATCTAAGTCTCCACACTGTTTATATCTGACTAAAGCTGTGCTGTCCCCACAAAAATATGCACATCTCACAATCTTCTGTCATGTATTTATGCCTGTGAAATATAAAAAACACAGAGAAATGACAGAGTGCTTTCTTCTGCACAGTTGGTAAGTGACCCCCAGCACACCTTGTGTGTGTGGGAACCTCTTGTGGGCTCAAGTGGGGATGAGAAAGAAAACAACTTTCTCAAGAAGGTTACTTTGGTGTAATATGAGCCACATAACACCGTCTACTCTGTTTTAAAAGGCTGGTCCTTAGGTCAGTGAGATAATTCACTGAGGTTAAAATGCCAATCTTCACCTCTCTTATCACAGGATCCTTTTTACCCAAATCCTTCTGGCACCCAGTTCTAAGTCTGGTTTGAAAATCACAGCCCTCATTTGCTGTTACATTTGGTGACGTAACTGATTCACGCATGATTAGTTTTGCCTTTTTTGACTCCTAGACATGGGCTACTTAAGTCTGGTTCATTGCAAACAGAAATCAGGAATAGTTTTGGCAGCTTTTTATGTCCAGAGTGTGTCTCCCAGAGGAAGGATTTATCCTACTTATTGCTCTGCAAAGAAGGGCAATTAGTTTTCTTAATTTGTTCCAAAGTAAAAATTGATGGGATCAGAGCTGTTTTTGCCATTGCTTAAAATGAATCTCCAATTGCTTGATTTCCTGCTGATGGTCATAATATTATTCCCTAATATAAATGAACAAAGTCAGCTAACAGGAGTGCTGCATTGAACATACCTGATCCCTCACTATCTAAATGACCCCCACTGCATTGCTGCACAAGCTTCTCAGCAGTCAGAGCTGTTTGTTCATCTTCTGGCAACAGGTGTTGTGTTACTCACTTTGAAAATAGGTCCTATTTCAGCCTGTTGCTTTACAAAAGCAAAAAACAAAAAAAATCTGCTGCAGTTCCAGGGGGAAAGACCAAAGCCAGTGTCTGATCAGCTACTCCAGTCAAACACTCCTGAAACAAGACCTTGTTTTCTCAGTTGCAGCAGTTTTTAGTGTAATCTCTATGGGCTGCATGAATCTTCTGGAGTCAGCGACTAATGGTGTCTCACCTGGGTTGTTTCTTTATTTTCTCTGGACTTCAGTGCTGCTTTGGGCACAGTAAACCAGGCTCTTTGGAAAAATGTCTACAAGGGTACAAGGTTGTCTGCAACACTGTTCTAGGGGCTTTCAGGTTTCCTTAGCAAAGGTTATACTGAACTTTAACTGTGTCCAGACTGTGTTAATTGTTTTTTCTCCTAGCTGAAAAGGCTCAAGATGGATTTTTATTTTGGAATCTGAGCACTGATCAGAAGTTAAATTTATGCAAATGCCTTTCTTTGGCTCATATTTACATGACAAAATGTTACACTTTCTGAAGTAATGGCTGTACTGTGCCTGTCTGATGTGGAGATAATTAGCTATGTGGCACACATCTAATTGTTCAGAAAATACTAGAGCTAAAAAGTATGAGAGAATAACACCTCACTGATGGGGGCTAGAAGTCCTGAATGCTGTCTTTCCTTTGAAATGCCTTTCATACTCTTCCATACTGTCTTTAAAACAAGGTTTTATTCTTCCTATTTAACATAAATTAATGAGAGACTATAGCTCTTCAGTGCTTTATACTGTGCTTGGTCTAACTTTAAGGCCCAGCATGCAAACTACTTCACATATATGAGCATGCAACAAAATGTACTTTGTTCTCATATACATGCTGACACTGTTAAGACCGTCATTAGACCACAGGGACATTAACTGAAATACTGAGTAATCTGATTTGTCAGAAGAATTTAGAAGCTAAATTTCAGACTCGTATCACTGCTGCTGAGAGCATTTTCTTGGCTCTCCTTAGTGTGCAACATTGCCTTGTATATGGGACAAGAGCTAATGCATTGGAATTACATTGCATTGCCATGCAAGAAACCCAGACAGGTTTAATTTCCTTTTATTCCTGAGCTCAGGCTTCAGTATCTTTCCTGTTTCTTCTTGGGAGACCAGGTTCCCAAGTTGTGTTTGGTTCAGGGATTGCAGAAGCACTTTTGAACTCTGATATGTAGGTGCGCACATTTGTCACATCTCAACTGCACAGGGGCAAGGCCCAAATTTTGTGACCAAAAACTGAATGCTCCTGCCAGATCTCCAGTCTCAATGAACCAAGAAACCACAAAACTAAGAGGTTTTTCAATGCACCCTCCACCACTTTCCTGTGCACATTCACCTGGAGAGGGGCAGATGAGAGTTAGATGAGATCAGCAGTGCACGCACAGCAATCCTGGCTAATGGTAGCCCACCAGGCTGCCAGCTGCAGAGACCCTGGAACCACTGCCAGCAACTCTCATGGGCTTGCAGACACCCTTGCATGTGCACTGACACGTGCAGTTGATGCAGAAGTGGCACTGTGCCCTGAGCAGGGGGGCTGCCCTGTGGTGTGGCTGTGATCCCAGAGCCCGCAGACATGCAGAGACTGGTGGCCTTCAAATCCCCCAAAACCTCTAAGCAGTGCAAATATTTTACTATTGTTATGTGTGTGGTGTTCAGCTTGTTTTCCTTTCCCATCCTTTCTCTTTCCTGCTGAATGATGGTGAGTGGAGAAGGGTCTTCCTTCATGTCTTCAAATTCACTAAAACATCATTTTGGATGGACACCTTCCTGTAGGAGAGGTCAGGCAGCAGCTCTTCCACCAACTCCTTCTCCCATCCCCAGTTTATTGCCTCCTGCTAAAAAAGAGGTAGAAAGAGGGAGTGCAGAAGAAGCAAAGACAAGGAAATGGTATTTGGGAGGACAATTCAGAAGCACAAGAGGTTTTCTGTAAAACTGCATCTTCACACTACTTTTCCCTGTCATCCCTTTCGGTGTGCCAGGCAGCTCCCACCATGTACCCTGTCTATGGGCAACTGAATCCTGGCTTGAGTCACATTAGGAAAAATCAGTTTTGGGAATGGGGAGAGCATCTGCTTCTCCCCCAGATTTATGACTGTGGTGGAAGTTCCTGTCATCCCTCACTCTGCACCTGTGTTTCCAGCCGCTTCTCCATTGTTATTTCCAAGTGATGACTGATTGAATCTCTGCTAATGCAGCAAGTGGGCTGGGGTTGCTCCAGGTGCATGCTCCAACTCTCCAAAATGTCCACTGGCCACAGAGGGCCCGCTGCCTGCAGACCTAGACATGTCTGGTGAAGAAGGAGCAGCCAAAAAGTACATTTTTCTGTGTTGTTGGAGTGTGCATGTTCTATTTTTTTCCAAGAGTTCCTGCCAAATAGCAAGACAGCACAGACACAGAGCTACTGCACAGATCGTGGAGGGGGAAGTTGTTTTCAGCCACAGCTGAAGGTGAGAGCCTTACAGATGGCTCCCTTGTTCTGGCATCTCCCTCAATCCAAACTCAGCTTGGTGGTGTGTATTTTACTGGATCTGTGGTGTTGCACTAGCACAACTCTTGTGTTACCTGGTTATAGTTACGACTGCCTGCAGCTTTGGATCAATGCAGGGCTCGCTCACGCTTGAAGGTTGTGTCTCTGTCCTACACCTTGCCAGGCCAAGCAGTGAAACTCACAGTGAAAACCACCTTCCAGTGCCCCCTTTCCTCAGCTCTGCTGCAGTGTAATTGTTTGCTCCAACAGGATTAATCACCACCAGAACAAGGTGCCCTCTGCCCTTCGTTAGCTGGTCAAGCCCCAGAGCTCTGTCCTGTGCCCATGGTCACTGGAGGGCTTCCAGCACAGCCCACACAGCTCAGTGGCCAACTGGAATTTGTGTGAGAGAGGTCAGAGCCACACAGAGGGCCTTGAGACCCTGATCAGCTTTGAGGAGAAAAATCTTCATCCTGAGAAAGCCACCAAGTCCTCCAAAAGACAAATCAGTAGCAATCCCATGGCAGACCACTAATACTCATTCTTGAGGTTAATGTAAATGCTACATCTCCTCAGGTATTTTGATAAATCATTCCACCTGAGTTTACATTTACCTTCTACTTGGTAACACTATCCCTTTTTCAATTACTCTGCCACTTTACCTTAATGGTCACTCCTACCCTCCAAGTAAAGTTTTGGCTAAGGCTGAGCCCCAGCACTACAGAACAGCCCAGGTGAGGAGCAGGCTGAAGTTAAGGATGCTGCTGAATCCCTTCACTCCATGTGCCTGTGTCATGCAGCAAACAACAAATAAAAGCAGGAAATGAGGCAATTCCACAGAATTCAATGAACTGTTAAGAGCCTATTAACAAAATATGGCAGAAATGCATCTTGCAAAGCAAAACTCTTTTCCTTGCAGCTTATGCCAAATACATAGATACAAGAAACCAAAAGCTGAGGTTTAGGAGATGATAATCCATTGCCCTGAATTTTGTATAGCAGTTAAAATCTTTTCTGTAAATGTTCACTATAGTGTACTGTAAAACCCTGGAGAAGGGTTCTGCTCTTGTTTTTTGGAGGATCAGATAAATAAACTAACCCATCTGGATCCATCTAAGGTTGCTCAATGAGGAGGACCTTAATGTATCAAAAGATGAAGCACACCAGCTCCAGAGTTAGGCTCTTAAATGTTCTGAAAGACAAGGACTAAAATGTCTGATTATTTGGGCTGGTTTGGGGCTCAGCCTTCCTGGGAGTCAGAGTCATACTAGTAAAAATTTCTAATTCAAATGTGTATTTAGATACTGTCCCATGCAGAGACCTGAAATTGAATCCAATAAGCAGTGTAACCAGGGCATTATAACATCCAAATCTGCAGGTTTCCCTGAGGCTGGGGTGGGACAGGAGGGCTCCTCTGTCCTTCTTGAGGCAACCTGGAGGCTGCCTTCCCATGGTAACACCAGTTTTCCTCCGGGGTGAATGGTCTCTGAACCAAGCAGAACCCTGTGAGCTGTGCATGACCGCTGGAAAATGGGACTTCGTGCTGGCAGGCAGACACAGGCTCTTTTTCTCCAGTGAGAGGGCAATTCAGAGGAAATTACTACACACTGCACAGGAGAAAATATTTTTCCCATTGTGCTGAAATTTATCTAGAGCAGGGAAAGTACACTTAGGATATGGAAAAAGGGGAAATAACAACATGGGGTTGTCTGCAGTGCAGTAAGGGAAGCAAAACACCAGGAGAAGCATCCTGAGGTATGCTTCCTGCATGTATTGAATGCTTTAAAACATGATGCTTTTCCTTTCAAAAACAGTGAACACACTGGCATTACAATCCCTTATTTTTTTGGGTTGAGTGATACATTCCAGTCTTTGCAGGACACTTTTTTTTCAGCTGAGATGGCATTTGGCTGTGGTTACTGTGACAAACAGAGAAGAATTGGCATGTGGTGTGCTTCAAAAAATATGCAACCACGTTCTGTGGAGAAAAATATCTATAAAAATGAATCAGATACTTCATTGTCATCTATTGCATGTTCAGAGGTCCATGGTACTGAAAATAAACAATATTTATAAGCATTTCATGGACCATTATAAAAACACACTGCATTTTACTTTGTAACTTTATAGGATGTTTTTCAGCTTGTGTGCCTTTACAAAAGAGCTCTCTTTATTAATTATTTATTTTCTTTTAGTGTGGAAAATAGTTTCAGGCTCACCAAAGACGAGAACACAATACAATATTTGATTAATATTCTTTATTATTGTATCTTGTTTCTCCAAGATGAAAAATGTGCTGTTATTCCCAGAGCTTGGTTAGAATAGCAAACCAGTCTCTGCAGGGTAACCCTGAATCGAACATCTTCTTTCATATGCCCAGGCATCGGTCAAAAGGAGGGGGCAAAAACAGAACACACAGTGGGGCTCAAGGAATTAATGAGGTTTCTAAGGACAATTCATTATTCCGTTATCCTAAGTAACAATATTTTTATTTCTTTATGTTTAGAGGCTTCAAGCTGGAGGACTGAGGGCACAGTAGGTACATTCCTTACATGAAAAAAAAGACAATCCCTGTCTGAAGAATTCTGGACTGCATAAAGGAGAAAATATGAAGGAAATAAGAGCTAAGAATCCAGAAGAAGACAAAGAGGTCTGAAACAAGTTGTCCATAAGTGCCTGGAAACAAAGTTCTTAGCTTTTTTGTATGTCTTACATGAAGTTATCTCAGAATCTTTTAATGATGAAGTAGTGATCTTGTTTTCAGCAGAGACTGTCAGTTGCCACTGGATTCTAAAATATTTTGCTGCTCTTTCTGGGAGCAATCAGGGATGAAAGGCTGCAGCACAGAGCATTGTTCTTCATGAACAGTGGATGTCAGGGAGGTGTTATGGCTCTAACTCCTCATAGGTACCTGGCTGGATGTCACACCACAAAAACAGAGTGGGTCAGCATTTCACAGACAGTCACTTACCTGGCAATTTTGTGCACAATGAGTAACTCCACTCAGAGTAATCACTACAAAACACTGCAGAAATGCTACAGATCATTTATAGAGAGAGAGAAGCTAAAGGAAATTTATAGACCATTCATTCACCCTGATAGTTTTGGCACTGACAATTGTCTAACAAGGCTGGTGGATTGTCTGGCCCAACAGTTTATAGCATGAGATAATGTTGTTTTTTTTTTACCATGATTTAATATCACAGGCAATATCTACCTTCTAATTATTGATCTTAACCTAATGTCTTGACCTACTCATTTCTCCTTGATAGGATTTGATGTAGGGTATGAGGCCCTGTGCATGACACATGGGTGTGGTTTCAGTGTCCATTTGTGTGTGACAGAACCAGACACCTCACTGTCCAGATCACCTGCACCTGACCCACATGGCAAGCTGTAAACCAGTTGGCACCCACGACAGATACTTCCTCAAGGGAAGAAAAGCAGGACAAAGCAATTGAATCTGCAGCCATGTCTGTGTCCAAGCCTTTGAGATGGAAAAGGTCAGTGGATAGAGCAAAGATGGTTAAATTCCACAGTATTTACTTGTGTCCAACTACAGGTGTAGGCAAGCAATCTGTTCCTGCTGCAAACAATAGGCAGCAACCTATTCAGATGGCTGATATCAGATGGCTGATATCTCAAATGATGGGAAGACTGAGTAAATAAAGAATACGTAAGAGGAAGAGACAGAAAAGGAGAGGAAAGTGTCTTGGAAAAAATACATGAAGTAATAGAGCAGCTGGGAGAGGAAAAACAACTGCTGAAATAAGCAAGAACACTAACAGCTTCAAGCAGAAGTCTTGAAAAAGCTGTGAAAAGTGAGCATAGCAAAGAATCTGTGAACATTTTGTATGCACGAACCTGGGAATTGAAACTGCAGCAATCCCTGCCATCTCCACCTTCCCAAAACCTGCCCAGTCCTGAGGCTAGATCTCCCTGCCCAGTTTTGCATGCTGTGTGTGTGTCCAGGGCAGCTGGTTTGTCAGATGGCTTGCTTCAGCCTTGGCTGCTGATTGTTGCCCTGCATTCACCACTTTGGATATCACAGGCCCATATTTTGAAGGCTCCTGGTCAAGGCATTTTCAGTGTTGCCAAGGTGCCATCTGAAACCACTGCTCAGAAACAGATCAGTCATAGTGGGCAAGAGCTAAAATCTTGTTTTCACTCATAAAACGTAGGTATGATCCTAGCCAGCAAACTGAACATTCTTATTTATTTGTGTCAGCATCTGGCACGTGCCGGGCATTTTATAGACAAGCAAGAAATGATAAAATATTGGTTAGACAGAGAAGCAGACAGATGCAGGGGTGGGGCAATAACAACAGATTATTTCAGTGTAAAGTTAACACCAGCCTCTCACAGCAGAAAGACTGGAGTGCATTTTCTAAAACTACTTGGAAAGAGTTGCACAGATAGCAGCTGAAGAGACAAATAAAGGAACTTGAAAGATGGGCAAACTTTGACTGGACAGTGTTTGGAATTGCTTCAAGTGCAGTGTGTGCAAGAAGACGGGATAAGTAATACAAAGGCATTCAGAAAGCAGATCATCAGCTTTTTTGCTTTTGGGTCTGTAAACTTGGGAGGGAAGAACCTTGTTTAAATGTGGACAGATTTTGGTGTTGCCAGTCACACTAACAGGAGAGACCATTCAGAGTTTTACACTCCTCTGCAAGCATTCACTCGTTTGGGAGTCACATCCAGTGGGACATTTAATCAGACCTGAACCTAGCTTAAGTGAAATTAGAATTGTAAATACAGATAAATATGGTTTGGAACTCAAAGTCCTCCACAGCCCTTTTCTAAGGGAAACAGAATATCTTACGTGAAACAGTGGTCCTACGTGATTCACTTACTTATCCCCACCCTTAGAAAAAATATATTTTGGATGCCTCTCTTTTAACCTGACTTTAATTTTCATGAAAACATGTCTGATAGTTTTGGAGACAATATTGGTATGTTCTGTGCAGAAATTTTACTAGCTGCTTTTTTACTTTTTTTTCCTTTGGCATCAACTTGAAAGAATTGTTGGAAGATGATGCCTGCTGGAAACATTTATCCATTTCATTTTAAGAATGTGAGTAATTGTGCAGTGTATGTCATGCATATTAAATGTTTCACTATGAAAACAAATTTTACTCATTATTGCTTCTTATGGCATTCCAATATGTTCTCTTAGAATACGCTCTGCTCTCTGCCATCTGCCCATTTCTGGAATTAGGATGCAGAACTGATCCAATACTTTGTACAAATCTCAATGGTTTTAAGATCAGGCTTTGCAAGAATGCATTCCACTGGCTCTCCAGCCTGGAACCAACAACAAAATAACTATGTGATGGCAGGAAAGGACACAGCCTGCTGGAAGTTTTGCATCGCGTGATCTAGCGATGGAGGAGTGTTGTTAAATCTATTCCCTGGCAGACAGGTTGTCAGTGTGGCTGAGCAGAACATCTTTTTTCATTGAAATCCTACACTATTTTAGTTCCTGTGCAGGTCTTTTTCTGAGCATGAACAAGTAGGCTTAAAACAGCAGAGACTCTACACAAAATTGTAATTCAAAGACCATACGATGCAATAGTTCAGAGGTCCCAAACATAGAGGGATAGACAGGTGCTGTGTCATGCAGGAATCATAGAAATAATGGTTTGGAGACTCCCATGTAATCAAAGATCCAGCCCAGCCTTCTGCTTAGGTCAGAACCTTTGCCAACACTGAATGCTAATTCTGTGCATCTGCCTGAATCTCTGTGGATGGAAAATCCACTGAAGGGCAACTAACAAAGCAGCAGTGAGAGAAACTGCTGGGCATCAGGAAAAGCACATAACCAACCCAATCTGGGGTTAAACTAGTTAGAAAAAAAATGGGTGAAATTTACAGACAAAAGACGTGAAAGGAGTCACTGGGAGCTCACTTACTTGTATGATGCAGAGTGGAGTTGCTACCCAAAGACAAAGTGAAAAACAAGGATATAAAAGCAGCAAAGCTAGGACCACAGGGGACTGTTCAAAGCAGGATGGGTTGTTTACTTGGGAGTGAGAGAAAATAACTTAGGCAAAGCAGATGAGGGCTATGCAGGGACATCCCCATCATTCGGATCTGTGATTGGTCCCTGCAGTCTGGAGCAGGACAGACAGCCAAGTTGTCCTGACATGCATGGTGCATCTGCCCCGCTGGAGCAGTCCACAGCCCGGGGTGATGACCAAGGGGTGTGATTTGGGATAAACCCATGGTGTTGTTCAGAGAGCAGGAATGTGAGACATAGAGCCACAGTGTGGAGAAGAGGCTTTCAACAGCTTTACCACGAGGGGAAACAGCAGCATGCAAAGGGATTTTTCCTGGGTTGTGACAAATGCAATTTCTGCCATAAAAAATATGGTGTGTTTTGATGTGGCTGTAGTTTTGGGAAAGGAGGAAAGTACCTCACTCCGCCCTCTTTCTCACCCCAGTCCCTCACAGTCTGTGACCAGAATGTGTTGAAATGTGTGAGCAAAGAAATAGGAAGCTCAATTACAAACTTTTAATGAAACTTCAGTTCCTTACAGTCCTATGAAAGCAATGGAGAGTATAGTGGGTCACAAGTACTGGAGTATGCATTGTGGCTCCCTGTGTGCAGCACGAGAGGCTTTGGAAGGGCTGGGATGCTTCATGCCAGGTCTTTGGGGTGCACAGACATAGCAGTCTTGCTTTACGTTCCCTGAAAAAACTTCTGGCAAGGCTGGTGAGAAGTCAGCAGGCACAAAGACTGCCAAGGTACAACCCAGAACCCCATAGTCTGGATAGCAGAGTGCTGGAACAGGAGAGAGCTGTAGGAACACGTGCCAGCTGGACGTCCACAAGACTGGCCATGCTGATGACCAAACACATATCCAACAGTGAAGAGGTACCTGATTTCAGAGCCCCATGCCCAGTTTATGCAGCCTGATGTAAGAAAAATAACTGAAGAAATCAGTCCACCACATGTATTTTCTGGGAAGGTCGAAGTCCAGAACGAATTTCAAGTGTGAGACTGTCTCAGTTAATACAGAGTGTGATTATACTAGAGTAAAATAAGGCATCTAAAAGCTGGAGGTGAAATGGGGAAGCAAAACAGATTTGTCAGCTATCACAACTAGATCTCAAAAGCATGAAAAACAAAAGTTAATGATATAATAAATCAACCAGATTCAGAGCCATCAGGTTTCAAATACCATTCCCAAATCTCACCAGACATCAGCTGTGTGCAAAAAAACCCAACTCCAGCTAATGGCAGATCTTGCTTTAGCTTCAATAGGAGCTGAACATAATGGTATGAATGTACAATCCTGGCTCTGTGCCTGCTCATTTCAACAAGATTTTGGTGGATGTTGACTTTGGAAAGTAACTTGAAGTTAAAGGTCTGATGTCCCTGTCTCCATCCAAGTTCAGATGAATTAATATAGCTGTCAGTGCAGATGGCTGCTGCTTGGGATTGTTGCTTAGAATCATAGAGTCACAGAATCATTTAGGTTGGAAAAGAGCTTTAGATCATGAAGTCCAACCATTAACCCAGCACTGCCAACCCCACCACTCAGCCGTGTCCCTAAGTGTCACTTCTACACAACTTTTAAATCCCTCCAGAGATGGTGACTCTGCCACTTCCCTGGGCAGCCAGTTCAAGTGCTTGATAAGCGTATCAGAGAACAACCTTTTCCTGATATCTGATCTAAACAACCCCTTACAGAACCTGAGACCATTTCCTTTTGTTCTTTTGCTTGTTTACCTGGAGAAGAGACCAAGCCCCACCTGGCTGCACCCTCCTTTCAGGTCATTTGTAGAGAGTGACAAGGTCCCT
>VZTZ01026529.1:399632-437753 GCA_013400955.1 Drymodes brunneopygia | reverse complement strand
CATCGCACCCAGAGCGCCCCCTGCAGCTGCGGGGAAACCATTGCACCCCGAGCGCCTCCTGCATCTGCAGGGGAATCATTGCACCCAGAATGCCCCCTGCAGCCATGGGAGAACCATTGCACCCAGAGCGTCCCCTGCAGCCGCAGGGGAATCATCGTACCCGGAGCACCCCCTGCAGGCACGGGGGAATCATTGCACCCAGAGCGCCCCCTGCAGGCACAGGGGAATCATCGCACCCACCCTACCCACCGGGAGACACCGGCGACCCGTGCTGGCTGTGACTGGAACTGCACCAAAAGGGAAAGGTGCCTGAGGCTGAACAGGCTGTCACTGGGTTTGGGTTCTGTTTGTTGGTTAATGCCACAGTTGTTGTTATTTGTTAGCTTTGTTTTAGAGATTAGTAAAGAACTGTTATTCCTATTCCCATATCTTTGCCTAAGAGCACCTTGATTTCAAATTTATAATAATTCAGAGGGAGAGGGGTTACAGTTTTCCATTCCAGGGGAGGCTCCTGCCTTCCTTAGCAAACACCTGTCTTTCAAAACCGAGACAATTTCCCTTCAGCATGACTGTGGAAACCAGGAACAGAGAAGAACATCTCACGTTTGAGTCCGGAGCTCTGGCTGTCCTCTGTTCTTATAACTCTGGTGTAGAAAGGTGACAGACTGGACATTGTGAGATCCGTTTGTTTGTGGAATGTAAAGAAGCAACTGTTCTGTTTGCCTGTTTGCTAATGGGAAGGCTTCTGGTTTAAATGAGAAAAAAAAGACACATTTTCTTATCTTTATCTGTTGAGAGAGAATTTTATACACTTAATTACATTTCAATTGGCATGTTTATTTTCATGTACACTAAATTTTCATATAATAGCTTCCAATGACATCTTATTTCTTTGGTTTTGAACAACCCTATTTTGAATACATTATAATTCATTTGCAAGCTAATTCTCTGTGTTCCATTTCATAACAATAAATTCTGTATTCCTAAATGTTATATCATAATTTAGTTTTATCTCATTTTGTATGATTTTTGATGGCTTTTTGATTTTTAACTTTATTTTGTCCCTGTATTTTTAACCTACCTCGAGACTCTGTATTGATTTGTCTTGTAATAAAATGAGTATTATTTGGAGCAAGGTGTCTTGCATTGCAAAGTTATTTTTACATGTTTTAAGTGAAAAATGCATGAGATATTTCCCTTAAATTCTTGCTCCCCCTTTTTTTTTTGTTGGAGGACACTAAAACAAGAAGTGCAGAAGAGGACCATAAGGCCTATACATAGATTTTTAAAATATGTAAAATTATGAAATATGTTTGTGTTCTTTAGGAAGTCAAAGCACCTGGTTGTACAGTGTTTCTAAGCTTGTTTTTTACTCTTTTGTAAAATATTTTCATACCATGGAAATAGTTTTCTCTTTAGCCAGCACCTGTTAGAGGCCTGGCAATGACTGACAAGGTTGCTGCAGGTGTATGAGGGATGACAGGCACTGGCCTAGTAGAAGGTACCCCTGCCCATGGTGTGGAATGAGATGGGCTCTAAGGTCCCTTCCAACACCAACCCTTCTACAATGATTCAATGACTGTATGTCCATAGTGTAAATAGAGGGCATTGTCACACTGTATACAAAGGGAACAAAGACACTTTTATTCACTTCCCTTTATGTAGCTGGGAGCATCATCACCTGTCCCACTGCCAAGTCCCTGCAGAGGTTGCTCTGCATAAATCACAATGTTTAATTGTGGCCACCAGTTACCACAGCCAGGCATGGGACTAAATGGGAATAAAAATGGAAAACTTTTGCATTAGAAGAAATAATTATTTTTTATTTTGTAAGTTGGGAATAGAGGAGGGGAACCAATGGGATCTGTGTGAGTTCTGGTGTAGAAATGCTTTCCCCCAAAAGTATTACTGCATAACTTTATCTTAAACCATTTCCATTGGGTGGGTGCTGCTGGGAGTGCTCAAAGCCCCGGAAAGCCAACCCATTGATTACTGGGGAAGAAGAGGAAGAGGAGGAAGTGTTGGTTTTACAAACTATGAGTGTGGCTGTATTTTGAAACTTGATATTCTGGTACTGTAAAACTGATTTACTTTGTTATTTTGGAACTCGATATTCTAGTATTTTGAAACTGGGTTACTTTGGCATTAGACCACAGCTGCCGATGCAGCCTGGAACAGTGCCGCTAAAGCAGACTGGTCAAAAATCTCAGATACATGAGGCAGACATGCGTGGTGTGCGTGAAAGAGGCGTCTGAGGGGGGCTAGGTCGGTAAGCACGGACATTCGAGACCCAGGTGATGGCACCTGAAGCCCATGATACTTGGCTAATTGGGCAAAAAGAGCTACGATGACATCAAGCCGTGACGAAGGCCTGTGACACGGAAGACCGACGTTCAGCAGCACACGGACCGCCTGCCGCTCAACCCCGGCGCCCGCGGCACCGCCCCCGGACGCTCCGTGACGCCACTGCCGGAACCGCCTCCCTGCGATCGCTGCCTGGAGGTGCGGCGGCCGCTCCGTGCCGGTGCCGGCCATGAGCAAGCGCAAAGCTCCCCAGGAGAGCCCCAACGAGGGCATTACCGACTTCCTCACCGGTAGGTGTGTGGGTTCTGTCGGTTCTGTGGGTGGGAAAGGTCACGGACCGGCTGCTCTCACCGCGGTTCTCCTGCAGAACTGGCCAACTACGAGCGCAACGTGAACCGGGCCATCCACAAGTACAACGCGTACAGGTACCGCCTCCCTCCCGCCGCGCCGCCGTCCCGGGCCCCAGCTTGTTCGGGCGCTGACCGGCACTGTTCCGCAGGAAAGCGGCCTCGGTAATTTCTCGATATCCGAGCAAGATACGGAGTGGGGCTGAAGCCAAGAAGCTGGTAGGTGCTCGTGCCCCGGTTGCCAGCGGGAGGATCTGGGGCAGCGGCAGCGGGGACGAGGTGCCGGAGGTTCCTGGGAAGCGTGCGGGAGCCCCACTTCTGCCAGCGCCTCTTTCCGGTTACCTGAGTCAGAGTTCGGAGACGGGGACGAGGTGTGGCCGCTGTGGAGGGTTTTAGAGCTGGAACTGAGCATCCCATCTGAGTCTCTGCCTGTAAAAATACCTTTCCCCTTTGCTCTCTTACTCCTTTGTTAATTCAGAGATCTTGAGCAGTAAGAATTATGGCCTTGTTCAAAATTATTGCTTCAGGGAAACTTGCTCCAGCCCTTGAATTACAGCATTTATGCCATTTGTACTGTACCCTTGAATTCTTGTGCTCATTTATGGTCCGGTCTTTTATTGTAGTCTTGGGTGCCCCATAGTTCTTTTTGGACTCTAAATTCTTCACAGTTTTCTCTTCTTCCCACATATAATGACTTTAAGTGATTTTGAAGTTAACTTGTTTGTACTCACCCCCCAATATTTAGGATGGAGTAGGTGCTAAAATAGCTGAGAAGATAGATGAGTTCTTATCCACTGGAAAACTACGCAAATTGGAAAAGGTGAGTTTCTTTCTCTTGTTTTGTGTTTCTCAGTAGTTGCTTTTCTTGATAACTTGCAAAGTAGCCTGCTTGCTTTGCACATCTCTGTTGTCCCTGGAATGGTGAACACAGAGTGCGTGTTAAGTAGAAATCATGGATTGAGAAGCTCGGCCAAAGCCTCAAAACTGTCTATTTATGAAAATATTTTAGCCTACATAATCAGCATGTGCAGATCTTCTGTCAGAAGTGGAATTCTGCCTCTGGAAGGCTGTGGATTTCTGGGCTTTAGGCCTGCTGTTCGCCTTAGCATGGATAGTTGGGTGGTTTTCAGGCTAGTTACCTGTGGCATTATTGTGATACACCGTGCTACCCTTGGTACTGTTTTGCAGTGGCTTATAGTGAATCTCCAAACCAGAGTCTGACTTAGCTGTTTTATCTTCCCAAGGCTTTTTGTTTGTTTGTTTATTGCAAATATAGTAAAGAAGGATTTGGGTTGCATTGTTTTGTTTTTGCAGATTCGACAAGATGATACGAGTGCCTCTATCAATCTCCTGACACGAGTCACTGGCATTGGGTAAATGTTTCTTGGGGTGTTTTTTTGTTTTTCCCTTCTCCTGTTCATTTGATAGACTCATGAGCAGAATTTGGGTGATTGCAAATAATGAAGAGAATGAGCCTGAGCTGATGATGCCATGCCCACACTGACACACTGTAGTCATGATTACAGGATTGACTGAGACGAAAGGGTAGAGAATCATCAATTACAGACTGTGGTACAGGAGTGGAAGTGGAAAACTCCTGTGTGCAAGCTGAGAGGGGAAGGAGAGAGATGTGGGTCAAGAATGGAACCGGGAAAGTCCGACAAAAGTGGAAGTGAGAATCTGGCCTCAGGGTTTTTGTAAAAGGAGAAGCAGAGCCTTGAAGCATGCAACAAAACAAAAACAAGGAAACAAAAAAACCTATCAGGACTCTGCTGCAATGTTATCATGCATTTGGTATTATTACCTGAAGCAATATTGCCTATTTGGTGTGATTTAGTTAATTTTTTACAATTATACATCACTGTATAATTATATCAATGCTAAAAAATGTGCAGGCCAAGCTTTGGATCTCTACTGACCAAAAGCATAAACTGAAAATGAGTATGCTGAAAAGATGTAAACATCACAAGCAACCTCAGTCTTGGCCTTTGAGAACTTAGACAGTTATAAAGAATTCTAATGTCCTATTCAGTGTTGTAAGATTCTTGCTGTGTCTGATGCCAGATTGCCTTGTCTCTTTACAGTCCTGCTGCTGCTAGAAAGTTTGTTGAGGAAGGAATTAAGACTTTAGAAGGTAAATGTAACTTTGGGGCCTTGGTTCACACTCCAGTAATCTTTTTTTCTGTGAAGCTTGCCTCTTCTGCAGTGGTACTATGGTAGCATATATGCCTTAGGTTTTAAGGAAGGCTTGGAAGATGCTAAAGCTAGTACTCAGCCTTAAGGCATTACATATGTATCCTAAGTAAAGTACATACAGGTTACATGGAAGGTAACAAGGATTTTGGCTCTTTGGTGGTCTGTTGAGTCTTTATCGGAAGTGCTCTGTGCATCAGCTGTTGTGTAGGTAGTTTGAAATTCCCTCCTTTGAGGTTATACTCTCATTATGTATTCTTTGCATGCATCATCTTTGCATTGGTGGAAACTTACTGTAAGATTTTTAGTCCTCAGTTAACTATTGTGTTTGGGGTTTTTTTTCCTAGATCTAAGAAAAATTGAGCACAAGCTGACTCATCACCAGCGAATTGGATTGAAGTAAGTTTTCTTGGGTACAAGTGCTTGGCATTTTTAATGACTCCTTCAGACACCAGGATGTAATGTAAGGTTACACAGGCCAAGTAAGGTTCTCTTCTCTCTGTACTCTACATGCTTTTCAGCAGTTATTTGGTGCTTTTGTTTCATTGGGGTTGAAAGGCTTAGACTCCATTCAGAAGGAAGTTAACATCAAGTGACTTCCTCAGTTAGCTCATGGAGAATCACTTTAGTGAGGTTGTGGTGTTGTTTCTTCACAATCTGCATAGAAGTGGCCCAGGCTATTTTTTTGCTACGTGCTGTGAACGAGGTAAGACCGTTGCATGTCTGAACTTGAGAATGCTTCACAGAATGTGTTTGTCCGTCAGTATTCGACAGCTTGAATGCTGCTTGTTGAGTGTCTGTTCGGTGTGCCAGTTCTGGAAGAACTATAGCTGTGTGTAGAACTGTTAGAAGCTGCAAGTGAGCCAAATAAAACCAAATGGTATTTCACTTGGCCTTTTTCTCTACAGTCAAGCAGCATGCTGACAATCTGATTTTTACAGTGGAAGGCAAATATATCTGGAGCTTTATTTGAGTCGGGAGCTTCCATTTTAGATCCTTCCTACATAGGTCACCTCTGATCATGGATGAGGGACCTGTTCCTCCTGCTCACTGGTGGGCTGAGTTTTGTCAGGAACCTTTTGTATTTTCAGAGGGCTATGTAAACTTTAAGCAATTGGTTATATGGTGATACTACTCCCATCTTATACAGTGGAAATACCGAAACCGTGTTCTGAGCATTGTCAAACTCACAGTTGTGAGTTTTTACTGTTGCCTTGCGAGATGTTTTCTAGGATGTTTGATAAGAGTTGGGAGATTTTTGCGGTGTGACAGTAAATTGGTATTCTTTCCTCTGATATACATTTAATTGACTAAAATGTTAAGATGCTGCCCCTGCCACTCTTTCAGATACTTTTATTTTTCTATTTGCAGATATTTTGAAGATTTTGAGAAAAGAATCCCAAGGGAAGAAATGCTGCAAATGCAGGTAAGAATCTCCTTGTTAAGAATGTGAGATAGTGATGGCCAGTGAATGGCCAACACCTCTAAACACACTTCTTTCCTTTTTACATAGGAAATTGTTCTGAAAGAGATAAAGAAGCTGGATCCAAACTACATTGCTACAGTCTGTGGCAGTTTTAGGCGAGGTTGGTACTTTGTGATCTTGTTATCTTTATTTTGGGATAATAAGCAAGACAAGTTACTCTGTATGTTGTTCTTACAGAGTCTATGCTAGAACCTGGCCTTTCCTGTTAGTATTGTCTGGGCTAGCTAGTTCAGTGATGAGACACTCGCATACATCCTCGCTTCTCCACCCTTCCCCCATAAAGAGTAGTATTTTGCAACTTGAATTGTTTGCTTTGTTTTTACATTAAGAACATTTGTGCTTCATTGCTATAGAGCACAGCAAGAAATCCTTCGATATTTTCTTAGGTATGGAGAACATAAACTTTTTGATGAAAGAACAAGATCCTTTTACTTTAAGAATTTTTTTTTTGTTTTGCTAATGTCTCAAATACTGACCATTTTCTGCTAGAAAAACATGTTTACAAGAAGAGGTAAGATGGATATTCACCAATGTTAGTATACTTTGCCATACACAGAAGGATTTTTCTTTGTTTCTTTCTTTCTTTCGTAGGTGCAGAGTCAAGTGGTGATATGGATGTTCTCCTAACCCATCCCAGTTTCACATCTGATTCATCCAAACAGGTGTGTTTCTCAGATGCTGTGGATCAGTACTGTACATTGCATATAGCCTCAGACTTGTATTGCAGCTTTTTGTGGTTTTGTATTTACTGTAATATTAAACACTTCTCTTGGATCACCATGTTTATTTTGAGGAGTTACTTTTCAGGTCCATGTATTATGTTCTGTTTCTCTTGCAGAACTAGTCAATATGCTTATTTTTACCCTTCTGCCCTTCCTCTTCCTGTCACACACATTCCCCCATCCCCTTGAATTCATGTGCTTTTATAATGCAGAACTGGAAAGCTAATTGGATTAAAGGTAGAATGAGTATCTCTTTATATAGCCATAATCATTTAGATGATAGGAAACTGTCCCTCTGTGCTTGTAATATTTTGGGACTAACTCTGAACTAGTGTTAATGACAGTGGTTTTTTTCTTGTCTTGCTTCTGTAGATTCATTGTTTTAAAGCTGAATTAAATCTGTCATTTCCAATTAAAGGCAATCTCACGTGGGGGTGTTGGTGGAAATTGTTCTTATGTTACACAACTGTGATTTTATTAGCTTTTTCCCAATATTATTGTTATTTTTTTTCCCTTCTGGGTCAAATTTCATCCAGAATAGTACATATAATTATGATGGTATCCTGTACTTACATGAGCTTCTGTCTAGTAAATAGGTACGATATTCTTGTTATTTATGAAGTAGTTTCTTCTTCTTTGTTATCATTGTTCCTAGTCAAAACTTCTGCGTCAGGTTGTAGAACAACTGGAAAAAGTCCACTTTGTCACAGATATGCTGTCTAAAGGTGACACAAAATTTATGGTAAGAGCTTTTTTGGTGGTGAAGGATGTTGGGGGATTACTTTTCCTGACAGAAGCTAGGATGAATACAAGATATGTTGCTTGGACTGCTAGAATTGGGGGTGAAGGTGGTGTGTGTTTGTTTTTTCAGTTCTCCCACTTGCACTTCATAAGAGCTTCTTGCAGTTAACTCTTAGGGAATACTTTCTGTAAGATTTCAGTATTAGAAAGTGTACAGATATTTCTGTAATTCTGAACCCCACTGACATAACCTTCATCACCTAATGTCAGTTGTGTCTATATTGCTGGATGTTTCCTGGAGCCTCAGCACAATATCACTTCTTCAGTTGCACCAGCTTTTGTAATTGTGTCCTCAGGATCTTGGAAATATTTGTCTTTGATCTCAGAGCTATGTTTGCCTGATTTTGTCTAATACATTATATACTTTTGTCTCTTTTCGTGTCAGTTTTGCTGCAGAACAGATTTAATGGATAAGTTACTAGACTAGGATATAATGGGATTAAGTGGGATGCCTAAAGCAAGTAATGAATCACAAGAACATTAATTTTCTTAGATTACATGCTGACACTGCAGGGGTTTTTTCTTTTCTTAACCTACTGATATTTGTGCATACTGAAAAGCCTGATAATAATTAGGACAGGGAAATGAGGAATCCTGTGATCTTTCCTGGTGCAATAAAAATTTAAGAAGCAGTTATATGCTACATTAAACAACAGTTCTCATAACACTGTAAAATAGTGATTCACTGTATTCTGATATCTGGCTGTTCTAGTAAAATGTTTATTCAGTTCAGTAGGAATTTAACTTTACTTTCCAGGATGACTGAGGATTATTTAGAGGTTGTTTAGGGGTGGGGAGGTAAAGATGGTTCTCAAATCCGTTTAATTTCATTTGAATTTCTCGCTTGCCTTACTTCCTCACAGGGTGTCTGTCAGCTGCCAGATAAAGAAGATGGAACAGCCTATCCACATAGGAGAATTGATATCCGGTACATCAGAAACCCCCACTCAAACCCTTAGTTTAGCTGTCTGTTACAGAGTAGGCATTTGCATCAATTTTTGCATTCAAATTTCTACTTCCATGTTAAGAGCATGGCATTTACTAGGTTTCTAATGCCTTTGCAGTGTGGCAGCCACTGGACAACTCAGAGTAACTACAACAGGTTATTTGCAATAATGCTGCATTTCAAATCATGATATATTATTCAGATTCAGAATTGTGTCCTATTTTATCATCCTGCTTTGATGTTGATTCTTGGCAGGAGTGCAAGCACCAAAACCAGGTAGTGGTTGAACACCAGTAACTTCTGGGTAACGGTAGATATGCTGAACCTTTCTTTGATATGCAGTTCCTTTCACTCTTGCATCTGACTTGTGGAAAAATTAAATGTACAGAGTTGGAGAATGTAGACACATAAATACAAAGTAAACCTACAAGGGTCTGAATGACTGAATTCAAATGGCTTGTAACCTCTTTGTTATATATTTGTTCTAAGTCTGTGCTTCTACTTTTTATTCTAGGCTGATCCCGAAAGATCAGTATTACTGTGGTGTACTGTATTTCACAGGAAGTGATATCTTCAATAAGAACATGAGAACTCATGCTCTGGAAATGGGCTTCACAATCAATGAATATACAATACGCCGCTTGGGTGTTACTGGTCAGTCTGGGCCTTTGCACAGAGTATTCCTTTTAGTTACGCACTTTGTGTGATCTCCTTCAATTGGTTGCAGTGTTTTGGAAATATTTTTGATAAATGCTATAGTTCGTGAAATTTTTCACAGTGTCATTTTTGGTATTGGGCACTATTACAGCAAGAAGGGGCAGCCTATTTACATACAGGCAGCTCTGTGGCACAAAGTTACCTCTTTGGGTCACCGAATCTACTTAAAGTCTTACTGATTTAAAGATTTTTTTCTGTGTCATGCACAGCACATAATTGGTTTCCTACTCTTTTCACAGGGTATGCTTTGTTTTGGAGGAGAGGTGACTATATATACCCACACACAATTATAAATTTATTTAACTGCATAACCACATGACCCCAAAGTTAATTAATTACGTTATTTCCTTTGACACTAACAAGAATCTGGATGTAAACACTATGAAAAGTTCGCAGAGGGTGGGGAGGTTGTTCTGCGTTGGTTTAGGTCTTTTACCTGCAGCAGTTTTGTCTTAATCTTGCAATGCATTTGGCATTTCTGAATGGTACGCACTTTCCACCTTTCACATAGCCTGTGTAATTTGCTTGCAGGAGTTGCTGGAGAGGCCCTGCCAGTAGAATGTGAAAAAGACATCTTTGACTATATCCAGTGGAAATACCGGGAGCCAAAGGATCGGAGTGAATAGCTAAATGCTTGTCTAGGTTTGTAGCCTAGAGAGATGTTTTCATAGCTTCTTAGGAACACGTGAAAGTGCATAGTCTTACTTTGGATGTTATTGGAAAAACTGTATATTACTGATGTTTAAAGCAGGTCCATGGCAGTTGAACAGAGTGTGAAGATAAATCCTGTGAGATTTCATTTTCATGTAGTCACAGAATAATTTGGGTAGGGAGGGACCCCTAAATGTCATGTAGTCCAGTCCACCTGCCACGAGCAGGGCCATCTTTGACTAGATAAGATTGCTTAGAGCCCAATCCAGTCTGACCTTGAATGTCTCCAGGGATGGGGCATCCAGCATTTCTCTTTGTATCTTATATATATGTAGATACCAGAATGAAAAAGCAGGCTATATCATTTAGTACTCCTAAAGAGTACCATTTTCAAATACTGTCTGTATCTCCCCATACCTGTGTAAAGTGTCTTGGTACAGTGCTGAAGCTCGTGATGAGTTGTTCCTAGGTACTTACTTCTAAAATCTTTCAGTATGGGCTATATGCTAAGGTGGCCATTCTCTTGCATGTGACCTGTGCTTTTTGTTACTAGATATGTTGTAGTACTATTGATTGCAGTGCTCTGTGTTTTGTAAAACTTGTTTGGCTTGGTCTGATTAATTGATGCACTGCTACCGCTCCTGTAGACTCAATCTGCCCTTTTTTATATGCGAACCTGTCAAATCTTATTTTATACCTCCCCTTTAATGGTTGGGAAAGGTAATGAGTATTTTGGATGTGAGAAGAGGTCTCTTCAAGAATGCATTACTAGTTGTATTTGGGACAGGGATTCTGTTGGTTAACCTAAAACTTTCCAAAGTAATAAACTACTAGCTTCCATGTGTTAACAGAGCATGAGCATGGAATGTATTGCTTCTACTGTATTTGAATACCTTGTAGCAGTAAGGCAACTGTATTACAGAACGGCAAGCTTGAAAAGATGAGACTATTTTGTACATAATCAAATTGACTATTGCTAACACTTCTCTTGGTTTCTTAATGCTTAGGTTCTCTATTGGCATCTATAAGGACAGAGAAGATTTTGTATAGTCAGACTACTTAACCTGACCTGATTCATGAAGCAGACATAATACTATTCCTTATTTTTATCTCACTTAAGCCTGCAGAACAACTACATTTTTAACTTGTTCTTACACAAGGAGAGTTGATCAGTCTTAGTAATGGAGATTATAGGCTGATGCTCTTACTTATCCCTTTATTTTCTTCCATTTTTCTTGTTGGGGGTTTTAATTATTTTCTGGGAATGTTCCCCAGTGCTAATGCATGCAGTAGTATGTAAGGTAACTAGAAGTTAACTTGGTAGTATGTGAATTACTTTGATTCCTCATTGTAAAAATATTTATATAGCTGGGATATTTAGTATTTTCTTCAGTAATCAGTAGGAATAAACAAATTGAATATTCCATCATGAATGTGCATTTGATTTTGTCCCAGTTGCCAAGTCTTACTTAAAGACTGGGTGGGCCTGTCTCCTTCTTTCGCTTCAGGGCTGTAGTGGCCCTTACTAAGAGGTTTGTCTGAGCAGAAGTTCAAAACGGGGCTGACAATGAGTCAAGGAGTTCTGTTGGTAAGGCAGGTGAAGGGTTTGAGAGGACCTTTAGTACCTGCTGGAGTCTCATACCGACAAACAGGCTGGGTGAGGCAGGGCTGGCCTGCAGCTCCATGGGCGCAGGGCCTGCGGCACTGAATACCTCAGCAGGCCTCTTCCGGTCCCTCCCAAGCACCAACTTTGTACCGGCCGCCGAGACCGGAGGCGGCTCCGGCTGCGGTGCCGCCTTTCGTGGCACCGGCAGGAGGCCGAGGCGCGGCAGGTGGGCGGGGCCGGAGCCGGAGCGCGTGCGCAGTGGTGACGCCGCGCATGCGGACGTGAGGGCGCCGAGAGCCGTACCGGAGGCAGCGCGGGCGGCAGGTAGCGCCGGGGCTGCGGCGGGGGCCAGGGCCGCGCCGTGCCGAGCCGGATCGGGTCGGGTCCCACGGCGCTGTCCGGCCGGAGCCCAGTGGTGTCCTCTGGGACTCACCGAGGCCGAGGCGGGTGTTCCCGAGGCACCTTGCCGCGGCAGGGCTGGGCCAGAGGCCCGAGGGGGCGCCGGCCGCTAGCTCCGGCGGCAATTCCTCGTCATCGCGCCCACGGGTTGCCGAAAGGGTAGGCCCGGGCCGCGGGCCGCCTCTGTCTCCGAGACCGGGCGGCCGGGGGTCTTGCTAGCCGCTCCGGTTTCTCGGCCGGGAGGGACAAACTTGTGGGGCGGCTGCGACCGAGTGTTCCCACGGCGCCGGCATTTCGCTAGGGAGAGGAAGAGGCGCCGGAGCGCGCCCGCTCCGTGACCCTGACCCGTTGCGTAACGCGGACAGTGCTGAGGCGGGGGCGGCGCTCGGGCTCTACCGCCAGAGGTGCGTGACGGTGATCATGGACAGGGCCCCGCCGCATCCGTCGGCAAACGTGAAACCGGCCTCACGGTTATTGTTATTTCTTGTGCAAGGTTTCTTTGGGGGCTTGTTCAGGGGCTTTTTGGATAGTTTTCTTGTTTGTTTGTTTGTATTTTTTAACACTGATTCCACAGACCGATACGTGTATCCTTATGTTTCTTTTCCCACTTCACACTGGGTTTTGTCGTCTGTTGCCATTGCATCTGGCTGATTCAGATTTAATGTTAAGAGTTATGAAACCGAACTCGGTTCCTCTAGACCAGTCTGTTTTGCAAGTGGAGCTGCTTGTTGTTAGCAAAGCATTTACGTGTTTCAGTATGGGCTAACTTCGAGGATCTCTTTTTTTTAAAAAATACTGTTTAAGTGCTTGCATAAAATTTAACATACACATGGAAACACATAGCTACATCGTGTAAAGAGAGTGAACAGGCTCACAATTTTCAAGGTGTCTCAATAGCCTTATTAAAATGAGGTGTAAACACAACAGATTGTCACCCGTAAAGCTGAGATTTAGCTTGAGAAGGTGCTGAACAGGATGGTAAGTTCCTCCTTCAGGTGTTTTCAGTGAAGCTGCTGGGCAGAGCCGCAAGACTACTCAGCACTGTTGTCGTTTGTCTCTCCAAAGCCCATATCCCTCTGTGCAGGGAGGCAGAAAGACTTGAGAGACAGCTGGCAGAGCATGAAAGAGGTAGAGGAGTGGCATGTTCTCAGAAACTGGAGTAGGGGGTTATTATTTAAGTTCTTGTTTGATGTAAAAATCTCAGTGTAATTTGAAAGTTAGAGTAGACTGATCTCTTTCAAACTCTGAATCAGTCAGTCCCAACTCTCAAAGTATGTTGTGGCTTACCACCAACCATTATGAAGTTTTCAGGTTATGTGGTCTAGAGGCCAGCTACAAATCCATGATTATAGAGTGTTCTGTAATGTTACCGTGGGCTCCAGATCCTCTAAACCCACAAGTGTGTATAGAACCATAGAATATCCTGAACCGGAAGGAACCCACAAGGATCATCGAGCCTGTGTACTGATAGATACATATAGTGCAGGTTAGCTATTAAGTCGCTGAACAAAGAATGTTTGTATACTGTGCAATGTAAATTGCCCGAATGCTTCATTTTAGGAAGGGCTAGCTGTCTGAAAGCAAGACAGTAGTGTTGCATCTGCGACAGGGAAACTGAGTACACCAATAAGTGACTAAAATGGTGGAAGACAGGTGATAACTTTAGTACTTCCATATGTTTTGCTCACATCATTACTTTTTAGTCTTTCAGTCTGGTATAAACAAATGGGAGATCAGGGATTTCTGGTGTTGGGTGTTGCAGAGAAGAACATGAACAAATGCATCAGCAGGAACGTCAAAGAATTGCCCTTCAAATCAAATGAAAGGAGCATCTTTGATAGTTTTTCTCTTCTGAGGCCGGTGTGCCTTTACATTTTTGCAAACTTATTTTAGAAGAGGAAGACTAATTTTCCACCTGCGAAGTTTCCTACCTCTTTACTGTGGACTTTCAGATGCAAAATCCCTAAATTGTGGTAACTAACAAAATGTATCAACTAAGCTGTTATATTACATGCCTGTCCTTTTGAGCTTTGTCCTCCAGTGTAGTTGTAGCAGTATTAGGAAATGAACCCGTATTAGCAGATTTAGTTTTTGCTGCTCTGTGTGTGTAGTGCAGAAATACTCACTGATGGCTACTGGATGGGGTACAGAGATCTCTTTTATATTTTTCACATCTCTGAAAAAGCTTTCTATGAATTCACAAGTGCAGATGGAAGTGAGACCTGTTTTCCTTTGGGATTGTTAAGTGCTGACATCGTTTGCCACTTGGGGTCCCTTTCTGAATGGGTCCTGTCACAAAAGCAATGTTTCCTTGTTATCAGAATAGCGATAAGGTTCCCATGAGTTCTTTTTGCAATCTAAGACTGTGAGGCCAGCATACGTAGTTGAATGTAATACCTGGGGTTCAGTGATTCTAAATAATGGATTGGCTTTCATAACTTCTTTGAATTGAAGTTTGTTTTTGACTAAGCAGCAATGATGCAAGGATGACTTTGATGAACTTTCTTCAAAGATCTGACAGTTCTGTATGGGTGATGTACTCAGGGACTACTAATCATAGACATTTGTAAATGCTTTGGATATAGTTTAGATTTTATGCTGTTACAGCTAAGATTCTTACAGCTTCCCGTATGTTTCAGATCCAATGGCTGTCCCACCGTCATACAGTGACTTGGGAAAGTCTGCCAGGGATGTATTCAACAAGGGATATGGTAAGTAAGATGATGATGGTTTGATTGCCTTTCATATTTTTTCCTTAGGCATCTTGAAAATGCTAGTAAGAATATGAGTACCTCAGAGATTCCCTAATACCTTATGGCAGAAAATCAGCAGAGGCCTGGAGCATCTAGCCCCTTCTGACTCTGGACTTTGGACATGTGTTATGGAAGTACTGCTACAGGGAAAGGTTACAATTTTGACCTTAATATGCACTCCAGAACAGTCTCTGAAAAATGCTGCGCCCTTCTTTTACCTTCTGTTTTTTTCCGTTTAGAGTCATTAAATCAGGGATACTGATGCAGATTGCCGTAGAAGACCATACGTGGCAATAAACAGGTTCCTGAGGCAGAGCGATCTTTATGTTAATCAGAATAACCTATTGTTAAGGCTGGAGTGCAAATATTTTCACAGTATTTGCATTTGTCCCTTTTCAGGAAACAGCACTAGAAAGTGTTTATTTTTTAAAATCTGATTCTGTGTGTAACAAAGATTTCATTTGTATCCCAAATCTATGTGCTACATAAAACTAAAATGCACTGTGGTCTGGTCTCTCCCATCCTGGAATTCAGGCTTTGCTAAAAATCAGCTCAAGTTCCCTGCTTTAGTGTCATTTACTTCAAGCTTTTCTACTTTGTGCAAGGGCCCTAGATTCAGAGCAGACAGAAAAGGAAGAAAGCAATAGTACTTCTGTACGTGGCACTGATTGAAGTAAGTTGAATCATATGTTTTTTGGAGTAGAGATAAAGAAAAATTTCCTGCCCTTCAATCAGAAATACAAATGTAAGTAAATCAGAAGAGGTGGTTAACTGTATTGATAGGTCCCAGATTGCAGGTAGCTACAGAAGGTGGAGATACTTGATGATTAGTGTCTGTTATGACTATAAAATCAAGGCCACTTGGAGTTGTCAAAATTCCTTCAATCATTCTTCTCATAATTCTCGTAACCCTCAGTATGATCAACAACTGTTTAAACATGAAAATAGGCTGTACCTGGCATACTTTGGGTATGTTGGAAATAAGCCTTGTTTGTATCTTGCAGTGAAACAGGTGCTGTGTGCTATTTTATTTTCAGGATTTGGAATGGTCAAGTTAGAGTTGAAAACCAAGTCTTCCAGTGGGGTGGTAAGTATTGGGGGCTTCCAAGATCACCAGCACGGCAATGGAAGGACAAATTCCTGAACTGGTAACAAGTATTAAATTGCTAGCAGGTGTTGCTTCTCTCTTTCATTTCTCATTTTAAAACTCATAGCTGACTGAGATATTTCTACAACAGCATGTAGCTGATGTAGCAGTACTTCTTTTCCTGTGACATGCAGGAATTTTCACAAAACCTATTACTTTCCTTCCTGTTCCACTGACACATCCCAGACATGAGTTTCTCTCATTTCTACTTACGAATGCAATTGAGTTTCCCTGCTGTTAATGGTTTTCATGGGATTTTTAGTCCAGAGGGACATTTATCTGAAAGGTCAAGGGGCAACTAAGCACCAGAGTTTAACTTAACTGTGTTTTCACTCATTTCCACTGTGCTTAAAATTCAGGACTTAATTAAAACTGAAAAGAGTCCTTCTGCAGTACCCTGTATGTAGAATTTGAGAGCTTAAGTAGGCTCTAGCATTCCAAGTAATGCAAATATTCTATGATCCCCATTTTAATGATGGAGAAGTGGAGCTTCCTTGCAATTTCCCAGGAGGGCTGGCAAAATCAGAAATGGGTGTCATAATTTTGATCTTTAACCACAGGCATATATTGTCTATTAGATTATATTTTTCTTACACTGGCTCTGAGTTCTGCACGTCTCACCACTCAATGCTGTTCTAATTGGTAAGATGAGATGCTTTTCAGCCCACTTTGTAACCATATTTGCCTTAGCTCCCTCATTTTCATGCATTCTTATCATGCAAATGGTGTAAGTCCTTAGTTTTGTATTACTGTATTCTATCTCAGTTGAGCTTTTGATGATTACTTGCATTGTGCACCAGGAATGTGTGGGCACAAGGAACTATGTGGTCTCCATACTATGGCTGCCTCCACTTACTGACATCTCTTGATAGGCAGTTTTCCTGGCTGGAAACTTTCCTGGCTGGAAGTTTTGATTCTCAGATAATATGCTAATAGTTAATTATGCCGTCTTCTGATTGTGATGGAACATGAACAACTGTATTAAAATGGGCTTTTTCTTTTCCATGCAATTTTCATTGGATGTTTATCCAGTTGGTAAGAAGAGTGACTGTTTTGACATCCTGGCTCTTTATTGCTTTGTTTGACAAGGCTTTCTGTGCTGCATACTGTCATTTGTAAACTGTTGAAATGTTGTTAGTCATGTTATTAATCACGTTGTGCAGTTTGTGTCCATAGCTCTAAACCTGCTGTATGATCATGTATGTAAAGCCATTTGCAATCTTTGTCCAACAGTCCACAAGAAGAACACTGTAAAAACAGCAAGAGGGAAAACAAGATAGATATGGTATTGGTACAGTTGTCTGTTGTTTCTGGTTTTGAGCTTGTTAGTGTTTCTGATGAGGATTCTGATGCAACAAGATCGAGTTTTGGGGATGGAGATGAAGTTAGGAACAAAGCATGAGATCTAACTCATACATGGATACTAATAGTACTTCTGACTGTTACAACACAAATGTTTGGGTGATTTTCCTGTGGACTTAGAAAACAACAGTGATACCTGTAGACTTAGAAAACCACAGTGATAGTGTCTGTTGATTATAATTGTTTCATAGACTGCAAGTGGTTTTGCCTACTAAGTGCATGACATTCCTGTAGATGCTGGGCACCGTAAACTAGAAGGACAATGAGAAGCTGTGCTTAACTGCTGATGCAGACTGGTGTGTGACATGGAGCCAGAATGAGTTTGATTTTTCAGCTACAAAAAATTCAAGAAATGATGGTTTGGTGAGATGTTCTGGTTTACACAGATAAAGACCGATGGCAGCAGACTTCTGTCTCTGTGACTTCTGCTTCCAGAAGCAGATTGAGTTCTTGATGCCTGACAGAATGCTTTGGCTTTTGATCATATGACAATGCAGGGTTTTTTCTTTACTTTGGCTTTGAGACAAGTGTTTACAATCTGTCTTTTGCTTGATCTGAGAAAGATCAGCCAAGCTTTTTTAATCAGTTGCCTGCTCTTAAGATTAGAAGAAAGTTAACTTCTGTATTCTGATGCAGGTTTGAGATATCTTCACACTGAATTTGTGAAAGTGACGTTAGAACACTGTATAGGAATTAGTCTTAAAGGGTAGTCTTAACACATCCTGACTTCTGTCACATGTTTTTGTTAGCTGGCTGGATGTATTATAAGGACTGCTGTGCTGTTGCAGTAGTGCATTAGCTTAAGTAGGGTGTCCCCCCTGCCTCAGCAGCATCCCTCACTGCCCCAAACTGTGTGTGAAGAATGTGACCTGGCTCCCCAGCACTTCACAGCCATTTAAAGACAGTCTTTGTATCCTTGTATGCTCTGCAAAGTCCAGAATTGTGAAAGTAATGTACACAGCCTCCAGGAATACAATCCTGGACTGGGAAGGATCTGTAAAGTCAGGGTTCCAAAGCTTGGATGTGTTGGCAATGGGTCCTGCTATCTCTTAAGCACTGTATCTTTCAATATTTAAACTTCAAGAGAGACATAACTTGTAGTGACAGATTATTTATCTTTCTTCAAGGGAAATATTTGAGATGAGGATAACAAATGAGAGCAGTTCTCAGATGCTTCTTAAAACCTAACTCATGTACCTTCAGCTTACTACTGTGGCAGTATGCCTATTTACTGCTTAATACTCACCTGTGCACGAAACACGGAGTAGACTACCTCTTGAGCTGTTCCAGGAGAGATGTATATTGAGACTTCAAGTCCACTAAATAACAGGAAGTTCTGATGTGTGGAGGACTGGCCGAATAGCATGTTACAAAATACATGTTATACAAAATTCAAAGTTGTTGGTTCCATTACACTACTCAGTGAAGGACCAGCCTGACAGAGAGATGTCAAGGTGCTGTGCGGGTCAGGTTATTTTCTAATACTGTAAAGGAGAAAAGGGCTACAATTTGAAGGGGCCTTATGAAGGGTGACAGCTTCTGAAGTGGAGTTACTGGCTGAGGTAATGAAAGAGAAGTTGTGGGGGAAGGTACTAGAGTCATCACAGTATACGAAGAGTCTAAATTACAGTAGTATAAATGGTTGGCATAGCCACAATGTTAGGGTGCAGTATTCAGTGTGAAAAGAATCAGTTCTCCAGAAAACATTTTCACTGCTGAAACACAGGGAAAAAAATAATTACAACACACAAGATGTTTGGAGAAATGTGAGAAAACACTCTTTTTTTCTTTTTGCTATTCATTTAACAGTGTAACTTGAATATAGGATTGCTTTTCCTAAGGGCTAGCAGATTTAGATTTCCAGGACAGCAACAGGTGCTTTTTCATCCTCAATTGGGACAATACTAGTAAGATGATAAAGGGAATTGGAGGAGATTGTGAAGAAAAATCAAGGAATATATACAGCTTTATATCCCAAGCAAGTATCTTTTTATATTTGGGTATGGATTCACGTGAGGGTACAGAGCAAATTGTGGAATGTTGAAATAAGTGACACTTTGGCAAAAAAAAAAAAAAAGAGTCAGAAAAAGGATTTTTTGATGGTTAAGCTTGGGAAAAAGTGCAGTAAAGTTAAGATGGGGGGAGTAAGTAATCAAACCCCCATGATGAAAAATAAATGAAGGTGTCAGGTCTTTGTGTAATAGGGCTTTTGCCAACCTAGGCAAGTTCCAAGGCTCTATCAGTACACCTCAATAAAAGAAATATTCAGCGATGCCAGAAGGAGTAGCATTTTGTGACACAAAAGAAGTCATTTTAGGTGGGGATAGGGAAGAGGAGGAGGATGATTTTGAGAGTTCTGTCAAAAGGCCTAAGGGTGTGAGTGCTGGCACTTGACAAGTGGAAAAACTGAATGTAATTAAATACAAAGAGTGCTGAAACTCATGACCCTGTGATTAGCTCAGTTGATTTGAGCATGGTGCTAATAACGCCGTGGTCACAGGTTCGATCTCTGTATGGGCCATTCATGTAAGAACTGGACTCGATGATCCTTCTGGGTCCCTTCCAACTCAGTCTGTTTTGTGATGCTGTGATATTGTGCTCTTGACAGGAATTCACTGCAACTGGTTGTTCCAACACGGACACAGGCAAGGCTTCAGGCAATCTAGAGACCAAATATAAGGCCAAAAACCATGGACTTACATTCACCCAGAAGTGGAACACAGATAACACATTGGGAACAGAAATTTGTGTGGAGAATAAGGTAAGACCAAATAGATACTTTGGAAATGTTTCTGCAACTGGTATGAGAAAATATTGAGCTGAACAGAAAACACTGTAGAATGAAAACTGCACAAAAGTATCTGGAGTATTAAAAGAAGTTATATATATTTGCAGAACACACAGGCTGGGTGTGGGAGGTGCTGGCATTCTCAGAGCCATGTGCTGCTGGGTAATGATTTGCGGGGGTACGTTACCTAGCAGTAATGTAATGTTACAAGTGTATGGAATTACCTAGCTAGTTGAATGAACCTAACTATGTAGAACTGTCACTGCTGCGACCAGGCAGGGAAACCAAAGATGGGTCTCATAATTTTACATGCTTTAATGTATAAGGACTCAAGTTTGGCTGCCTTGAGATTGAAAACATTTTGTAAGGTTGAAGAGAAAGATTAGTGTTTGCAGCTTGGCACTGCTTACACAAACGGTTGCTTGCATACAGCACTCTCAAAACACAGTTCTTTTTGGCATTAATAGGTTTATGCCTTTCACTTAATGCCTCAAGTATAAAGTAGTGATGCCAAAGATAGTAAAAAATCTGTGGTGCCGTTCATGTTTGTACTTTTACTTGTGCTTTAAAATGGAAAATGCTGTCTAGCTAATGACAAAGGTGGGGGAAAATGAGATGAGTATATGCTTTGGCCTATGAAGAAGTACTGTGTCTTAACAGAATATCTGTAGACTATGAGAGGGATTTTTGAGCTACTGTATGGATTGTTGGAACTATAAGGAATAAGCAAACATGAACTGAATAGTTTTCTTTCTGTCATTATTCTGTAGATAATTTTCATGTTGTCAGCACTAAATGTGTCATCTTCGTGTATGTAAAAACATACTTACAAAGTCTGTGCTGTTAAAGGGCTGCATTGTGGGAAGAAAAAAACCCTATTTTAATCCTTCATCATGCAGAATCTTCAGATTTCGTTGTAAATCATGAGGGAGACGTGGTCATATTTTGTTTTCTCTTTAGATAGGAAGTAGAGTTCTAGTTGTAGAATATAACAAATTATGTTTCAACCGATTTTTGAGATATCTATTTTTCTTTGCAGTTGACTGAAGGGTTGAAGATGACTCTTGACACTACATTTGTACCAAACACAGGGTAAACATTTTCTATTACCTTTATCTAAGGAATGCTAGAATTTGCCATGACTTGTAAAAATACTTGTTCTGCTCATTGTGTAAATGCTTAGCATTTATTGGAGAAGATTCTGCAATCACTGTAGAATCTTCTGCAAGCACTGGATAATACTTAACTCAGAAGAACAGGGTCTACTAGAAAGCATTCTTCAGCTTTTTAGCTAGTGGCAAATTTATTGTTTTGCATACTAAACTCTCCCCTTAAACACCTAGGTCTTCATGGTGTTGACAGTCCTAACGCTGTCAACTCAGTAAACCAATGGGGTTTTTTTGCTGATGCTTTTGGCTAGATGTCTGTGCACAGTTGAATGAGGAGGTAGAATGGGCAGTGGAATAGCACTTAGTTGTCTTTCTCAGTTCTCATGTACTTAATTTTGGTAAGTAGTAGAGCAAAGGAGGGGTGTTATTGTTTGGATAATGCACAAAGCTTGAGATTACTTTGCAAATAATGACTGGTAGTTATTTATTGTTGGGGATAGCCTGTCAGAAGACTCTTGAGTTTGAAATACTGCTTGGATATGAGGAGTTAGAAGCTAAGTCAAAAATTAGACCCCAGGCCTAGGTTAGAGCAACAGGCAGCACAAGTGTCCTGCTGTGTCTTGAGCGGAAGAGAAAGGAGGTTCGGGAGAGAATTAAAGAGGTGGTAAAGTTTTGTCATAGTTGTGTTTGAATTGGTAGCAAAATAAATAGAGAGGAAGAGATATCACAAGAGGGACAGAAAAAGGCTGACTAAGTGGATGATGTCTGGAGAATGAAGAAACCTGTTTTTGGTAGAGGAGACTGGTACCCAGCAGTGAAGAAAAGAAAGCAAGCACTGCACAAGGAAGGAACAGTGGAGAGAACCAAACAGCAAAAATTCATTGAAGACAGCTGCTGCTGCATGTTTACAGATACTCCTGAAAGAAGGCGATGATACCATAAGGCATTACACTTGCAGAGAAAAAAATCTGAAACCAGATGGGTTTTAAAGCATTAAGGAGAAATGATCTTGTTGGTTTTGCTTCTTGAGGGTTGTAGGGAGTTTGAGGTGGTAGGGGGAAAAGTGGCACCATGTGAATATACTTAACACCATTATCCTTATCCCGTGCCCTCTTCAGCAGCAGTTAAGTTTTGAGTAGGCATTACAGTAGTTTCATTAACTGGCCTTAAGGGACATACGTATTGGAGTAAAACTACATGTATTACATACTTGTATACTACTGTGGATAAAACTGCGTGTTTCTCTCTGCAGGAAGAAGAGTGGAAAATTGAAGACCTCCTTCAAAAGAGACTATATACATCTAGGCTGCAGCATAGACATTGATCTCTCTGGACCAACCCTTCATGGCTGGGCAGTGGTCGGCTATGAAGGCTGGCTTGCTGGCTACCAGATGGCTTTTGATACAGCCAAGTATAAGCTTTCACAAAATAATTTTGCCTTGGGATATAAGGCAGGAGACTTTCAGCTGCACGCTAATGTGTAAGTACTACCTGAATCAAGAAATTATCAGAGGTGCCAAACTATACTAATAGCTAGCAGTAATGGCCTTAGGTCAAAGGTGGTTGAGGGGAAGGGGGTGCTGATTCATTTCCAAATGATTTTTATTCAGTGTTTTCATTTTCAGTACAACTAAAACAGGGGCAACTTGCCAACTCTTGGCTGTCTTGATACCTTGTTTTAGAGTAATTTTAGCATTTTTATATCTAAGATGATGATGTAAACTTTATGTTAATTTGTAATTAAAAGCTCTGAGCTTTAACTTCTGTTATGGCATGAGGCAAAAGAGCCTTCAATTAAACTACTGTACCTTTCTCCCCCTCTCCATCACACAGAATGTTTCTCCCTCAGAATGCCCAAGGTGAAGGAGAGAGGCATGTGCTGCAGCCTGTTTGTTTCCAGCTTTCATCACTGTGTAGCTCTAGTCTTGGCATTAAGATGGTTTGAGATGCTTTAAAGATGGTGTATTTATACAACTATAATGCAACAACATCATTTTCAGTCTTCTCATTCCCATAACTGAAGTCTCCTTTATGTCTTACTGCACACACTGGCTTACTTGAGACAAGCAAGCATGTTATCTGGGTGGGTTTGTTTTTTTTTTTGTCAGAACCTCAAACTGTAGGTACCTGGCTGTTGCAAAGTCTTCTTCCATTCTGCAAGCAAAACATTTTGTGTAAAAAAATAAGAGCAGGCGTCTGCCAGCTCCAGCTAGGAAGTAGTGAGCCTGGGTTCAGGGAAGTATTGGATCTCTTGGTTCATTATAGGAGATAATGATGAAATTATTGTGAGGAGGGGTTCATTTAAAGAGTTACTAAACAAGGCAAAGCTTGACACACTTGCATCTATTACAAACAGGAATGATGGCACTGAGTTTGGTGGGTCTATTTATCAGAAGGTTACTAATAATGTTGAGACATCAGTCAACCTTGCGTGGACTGCTGGCAGTAACAACACACGTTTTGGTATTGCTGCAAAGTACCAAATGGATGAGAAGTCTTCTGTTGTGGTAAGAATTTTGTTACAGAAATGAGTATTTCAAGCTCCCCTAAATACTGAAAATTAGTGTTATGAAGCAGTTGCTTTAACTAGTTACTGAGGAAGTATGGTAGATGGTAAACTGCGGCTTCTGTTGTGATGCAAATTTAAATTGGGACCTCACACATCATACTTGTGAAATTATGGGGGGAAAAAATTTAGGATATAATTTTGTCCATATGAAACAGTCTGACTACTGTGCTTGGAATAGTGTGCTAGTGTCATGCAAAATATATTTTAAAAGGTAATGAAAGGACACAGTTTCCTTTTAATTCTTAAATCCGTAGTATAAAACCATATTATAGTTACAGTGGTGGAAGTTCAGCTGAGGTTACAGCCTTCCCCAATAGTAAGTTAACCCTTGAAAGTCTGCTGACATATGTGTGTTTTAATATTGAGAACTGAAGTAGCAAGCATTTATGTTTCAAAACAACAATTAGTTCCAGGACCACTGAACCAAAATGAAAGATGAGAAATACTATTGCAAAGAGCTCAAAGCTTAGTAATGCAAAAATGATGTAATGCATATTCCTGTATTTATTGCTCATTAAAAGGAAAACCACTCCTGAGTGATGTGAACAAGACAGGCTCTGAGGCACTGTAGTAAGTAGCTCTCTAAAGGATATAAAGGCATAATAGAGGGGGAAGTGAAGAACAGCATGGCATTTTGTGTAGGCAGAACTGGACCACCATTTGCTTAAGCTGGAAACTCCTGTGAAAAGGAAAAGATTCGAACATGCTTCTAATAGAGGCTGGTCTACAAGTAGCTGAAGAACATTAACGCATAAGCCACCTTCTTAGGGCACTGGGACACTTCTGTATGAATACTTAAACACAGTTTGTAAGTATTGTAATTTTTTTTTTCTTGTAGGCTAAAGTGAACAATGCCAGTCTCATTGGAATGGGTTACACTCATGCCCTCCGACCTGGTATGTAATTCCCACTGGTAGCAGCAAATATTAAGTACTACACTGTGGTTTAATTCATTGTTATCTTAAGAACAGAATAGATGAACAAAGGAGCTAGAAGTTTTTACGCACTCAGAGAAGTAAAGGATGTATATGTATACAAGTTCCTGTAGCGACTAAGCCACATTAGTGGGGTCAAGTACCTGAGAGAGAACACTGTACGGGGATCTCAGTGTATGATGGTTCTCATTACTTGATTTTGTAGGTGTAAAGCTGACCATCTCAGGCTTGATTGATGGCAAGAATTTCAGTGGTGGAGGTCACAAACTTGGGCTGGCATTTGAGCTGGAAGCTTAACACAGCTTTAAGTAAAACAACTGGTGGTGCTCTGGAAGATGAAGGAAAAGTGTACCCAGTGCATTTCAGCCTTAATATTACTCTGAAATTTGAAGAAGTGTGAACTTTCTACTCTTCCCAAGAATGACTTAAACCCGATGCTGAAGTCCAGAGTGTGCCAGCACAACAAAGGAAGACACTTGAAGGCATGCATGGAAGTTGTGATGTTTGTGCCACATTTCAGTTTCCTGTATTTTAAATCTGTTCCAAAAAAACCAGAAGAAAACCCAACCTCTCCCTATTATTGTGTTGCATTTTGCATGTCCTGTACTTAAAGGAGGTCTCTGTGCTGTAGTGGAAATTTGGGGTTACATCAGAATGAAATAAATTGGTCACAGTCAGAACATAAGGCTGGTGTGTCTTGACTCTCACCAAGGTTCCATCGAGCTGGATTTTTTTGGAGTTTTTTTCTTTTCACACAACTTTAGGCATGGTTAATAGGTAATCTGCAAATGCTTTGTTACACAATACCTGTACACTGAAGATTTCATTTTCTTGTGGTTTCTAGGATAACATTCTTACAACTCTCATGTTTTAGAGACCTGCACAGTGAAAGCAGCTTTTTCCATTATAATCTCACTGAGGGCATCAAAAAGAGCAAACCAAAAGTTTACATGTTTTAGATAATTTCGTTCCCATATAGGAAACAAGTATTAGGTAAGTACAACCATTACACTTAAAGAAAAAAAGTGCAAATCAGCAAAGTTGAGAAATTAAGTTCACAGTTCATTAGGAAGGTGACATCTACCAGTGACTGGGTATACGTTGTTGTTCATTGTTAATTAGAAAGCCTAAAATGCAGCAAAACAGCCACAGGTGATGCCTAAGGGAAGATATATCAGGATAGAGAGTATCTGCTGTCTTAAGGCACAATCAGGAACATTTTCCAAGCATTTAGAACAGGCATTCCCTACTCTATCTTTGTGAAAAAGTGTCTGAGAAGTGGATACTAAAAGCTAGGCCGCATGTATCACGTAAGCAGGAGGTGACAGTAGAAGGAGGCAGTTGATACTCCCTTCTCAGAGGCAGCAGCTTTTCACAGTTGGCTTCCCAAAGTAGCATGGCTTCGAGGCAACCAAAGTGACTTTACATCTGGGTTTGTTCTGGACTGTTTGTTTCTTCTACCTGAAGCTGCAGCCAGCTCCAGTCTAGAGCCTAAAGAATAAATGAAGTTCAACACTAGCTCACAGTTGAGCTTTCTCTAGAATAAAGGGGAAGCATGTAAAGAATTTTTAAAAAATTTACTGCGAACAAGTTGGTCAATATATTTTCATGATGACTCGTGACTGCTGTCAAGGAAACCCTTAACCTACCTGCACTCTAGTATTTTACTCTCTTTTTAATATTCTGCATCATTAAATTAAGCATCCCTGCCCACCACTGTACTGCCACTGATCATCCCAAATTTGTGTGCAGTTATGCAGTATTTTTGTACAACAGCCATGTGCTTTGCCCCATCCTTCACTGTTCAGTGCAACAAGTTCCCAGCACATGGCTCCCAGTCTTGGCAAGCAGAGTATGTCAGTCAGCAAATTATGAGGGAGCAGGTGCTTCCTATCTGCAGCTTCTACTCTCCCCTTGTCCAAGAGTAAATTGCAGATTTCATTAGCTGTATGAGTGGTGGCAAAGTTGCACAAGCAGGACTTTGAAGCTGTGCACTTCCCCAGTCCATTTATAGAAGAATGAATACATTACCAAGAAACTTTGCTCTTGATCCTTCATTGTGTCATGCATCACGTTTTCTAGTTGGCTACAAAGTTTCTGAGACTCCAGCAGTAGCTCATCACTGAAAGGGACAATTATTGCACTGTTAATTTCTATGGCAGTTTAAAGAGATGCTGCCTCTATCATTAAGAACTATTTCTGGCAGATATGCTGCAGAACACTGAAGTCAGTCAGGTCATGGGCTTGTAATTCATCCTGCAACTTGAAAAGTTGCTGCCATCCCCTGATTTACTGGACAGGAGAAAGGAAACGTATTCCAAGGGATTGGGTTATTATGTGGAACCACTGTTGCTAGAGAAAAAGCTGAGGATAAATTTAAAGATGGGGCAACATGCAAATAAACCAAGGTCTCTCATTCCAAGTGGTGGCCCAGTTCATTTAAGCAATCCAGAACTACACATGCTTGGTTACAGCAGTCTCCTCAATGATACAGCTCAGCTACTATGACCTTACATGACAATGCTTCAACAGTTCTTGTTGGCAGTGTACTTCCAAGTGAGCCCAACCATCTCAGATTAAAGGAAGAAAACCAAAAAACCGCCTTTATTACTGAGGCAGGGGGAAGTGAAGCTATACATGATTCCCCATTTTTCATAAGATATGCAAGCCCCAGGAAGTCTAACAACTAAGTAAACCAAGACTGCTGACAACACAAGCTGAACACAAAGTGTAAAATATGAGAAGGCCTGTGTGCCATTATTTCGCAAAGCAGGAAGCCCAGCTTTGTAGTGCTGGCATTAGCAGCTGAAGAACTCCAGACTTTGCCTCACCTTTTTCTTACAGATTCTGATAAATTGTATGTTCCAGAAGGGACCTGCAGGAGCAGTTGACCCGAGCTACCAAGACGTGATGTGTTCATGCTCTCTGGACTGCCAGTAACAGGACCACGTACTTTACTCTGAAAAAAACACAGAATATTCAGAGTGCAATTATTTTCACTAGTTTTCAGCAGCCAGGAATATGAGACAACCTGGAACTTGGCTTAATACTAATTCAAAACAAAGAAAAGAACCATAGGACATACTGAATTTACTATTACTTCAGAAACCTGTGCTACAAACCATATTTTTGGGTTCAAGTGGAGTTTTTGTTTTACTTACACAAGCAATTTTCAGCAAGTTCCAGAGTTCTTTCTGTCGTTTCTCCTGAAGCCTAACAACTGTTTCTTCATCTTCACTCATCAGATTCATTACTTTCTCCACTCTGGGGAACAATTCCAATGCCTTCTGTTTGCAAACTACAGTTTTACTATTAAAAAAGTAAAAACTAATCAGATCACACGCAGGCCACTGCAGTAGGAGAAAATTTCTGAAGTTACTTATTTCCTGTAACACTGCAAGACCTCATTAGCTGGATGCATTGAGTTTTAAACCTTCTCTTGTTAGAAGAGAAACTGCCTTCTCTCAACTATGAATAAAATCTACAAAGCTCACCTGAGCTGAGCATAAATGACTCGAACTTTTTTTTCAAAGGTCTGGATTGCCTGTAGGAGCAGTCGTACTATTTCCTGGCTGTCACCGCTTGTCCTCTGATCTGGAATGAGAGTCAGTATTACACAGAAAGGTAGGTTTATAGGACAGAGTGAGAAGATTCTTAGTGGCTTGTTTCCACTACTGCTTCAATCCTGAAAAATCCGAAGTTCAATATAAGGAAGCTAGAGTGGAATGAATGACACTGAATTTTAGCCACCTTCTTCAAAATTTAAAGAACTTGAAGAGGAGAGTTGCAACTGTATCAAAGGAAGAGCCATGTCTTTCATCCTTCCTAAACAGAAGCAGCGGCATATGCTTGTGGCAACAGCCTGCTCTGAGAAGAGCTCCAGAGGAGTTTCAAGAACAGCTTACAAAGCACCAAGAAAGGAAGGCTGGCCTAGGGTGAAACTGACTCCCTGACTCCCCTCTCCAAAAAAAGGCAAGCCCAGGAGAGTCCATGTGCTTGCTAGTATCTGGGCAGGGCTAGAAGGCAGATAGTTTTCTCAATGATCATTCCTACATCTCCAAAGTTACTATCCACACAAAGCAAGCTGAACTTGAGCTAAAGTGTCTTTTACCTCTTGGCTTCTCTCTCAGTCTTCGGTACAGCTCTCTGGCTTGTTCTTCTCTAGAAGAAAAAAGCAGGAAAAAACAAAGGATTTCCAAAGAACCAAAATTAGGAACAAATAGTTTGAGAACTCAAATCTTTTCTATACCTGTCTGCCATTTCAGACCAATGACAGATTGGTCCAACCATCTCCCAATCCCCCATAATTTGGGTAGAAGAAACAGCCCTTTCATTGCCCTGTAGTGAGTAAGCTTAGCTAGGAAAACTCCTGAATCTGAAGCTCAAGGTAGTTCAACTCACAAATCCTCCAGTGTTCCTCCTTGTTTACGACCTAGTGGGCTCCTCTGCAGGTCCACAATATCTGTCTGCAGGGCCATCATCCTCTTCACTAACTGGTCCACATCATCCTCCTGAAAGCAGGGTAAAACATAAGCAACAGAACAGTCTCATACTTAGGGACACTACCACTCACATTAGTTCTTCCTTTCTCATACACATTTCTAAACATACCAGCAAGATGCAAACAGCAGCCTTGGCTGAAGACAAATGAGAATATGAGTCATTTCAATTCAAGGAAATTAGGTTGGTGCTCTTAGGTAAAACAACTTCCAAGACATTTTTGGGGTTTCTCCAAGATTTCCCTTTTCTCCCTAAGCCCTACAACAGAGTGAACTTCATGTAATACTAGTAATGGACAAAAATGGTGCCACGCAAACCAAGGCAATGTGAAATCTGGAATCGGTCCAGATACAGGGAGTTTCCATTTAAGGCAGGGACAGTGAAGAAAAAGGGGGAGGTGGGGAAAGGTAATAAAAACAACCCTCTTTTTCTTTATGATAAGCAGTTAGATTTAGAAACATACCCGCCCACAAAGTTCCACAGCTTGCTCCATCTCTTTCCAGGCAAACAGCAGCTTCTCAGAAGCTACAGGAATCAAAAAAGAATGACTGGCTTTCTCAGGTTCACAGAGAAAGAGGTAGGTGTTTTTGTGAGGATAAGAGGCATGAAAAGACCTGTTTGCCAGATGGTATACTCACTAATTCCAAATTCAATCTGCTCTTTATACTTTTCCAGATCGATTTGGATGCTTGTTTTAAAGAAGTCCAGCTTTGCTTTCAGCTGCTGAGAGAGGGAGGCCATAGAATTCTTCATCTTCGAGAGGGTACTATTGTAACGCAACAGATTCATCCTGCATGGACAAGAATCCTGCATTACCCTCCGAAACTAAATATCCACCAGCCTTCCACTTACATCCAAAGTAGATACTTGAGGTAGCATGGAGGACAAATGCAGTTATACCAAAGGGCTAACTCTCAGCTTTTTATTAATTGCTTACAACTGCCCCATTCCAACAGGGTCCATTTCTGTCTCCCCTTTCACCACAGCACAAAGACAGAGATAAGTATTCTAGAGAAACTGCCACCGTACATGGCTGCTCGCTGCCCCTGCTGAAGCCGGTTACAATCCTCTTTCAGCATCCGGATTGTGTGCCAGATCTGACCCCACACTTTCCGCAACTGGAAGAAGTGGAGAATCTTCTTGGGATCCTGAACTGAAAACAGAGAAGGCGGGGGAAAGGGAAATGTACATATAAACATGAAGCAGGAAAGTAGCATTATCACAAAACAGACCAAAACATTACTCCTTTGATGGGCATGTTAGCGCCTGCAAAGCCTAGAGCAGGATAAGCCCTGGCAGTTCCCCCAGTACATCAAAATTAAACACTTCCTTTTTTCAGTTATTCCGATAAGTTGAATGAGTGACAGTTCATTTTACTGCTTCTTCAGTCCCAATATGCAAAAGCTTCCTCTAGTCTTTGCACATGATACAGACCACAGAACACGGACACCCCTCTCAACACAGACCACCCCCTGCCTTCACATTCATGCCAGAGAAAGTTCTTACGGATGCAGTCAACACTTTCTGGATGAGGACGCAAGGCCACCTGAGCCTCATAGGAAACTTTCTTGTTATCAAAGAGGAAGAGAAGGTTTGTGTCTGCAGCTGCAGTATCATTCATCTGTAGAAGACAAAAGACCCAACTACGTTTCCTTATGAAAAACAAGCCTTGGTAACACCGTAAACAGAACAGTANGGATCAGGGGTGAGCTTCTTTGAGGATGGATTTGCCCACCAAGGGGAGGAGTTCAGAGTTGCAAGGGGCTTCTTTACAGAAAGAGCAACTCCAACAGTACTCCTCAGCCAAACACAAGAGTACCAAAGGCAATAGGGTGCCTATGCTGCAACAGCTGTTAAGTCTGTGTGGTTACCATGACAAAGGCATGCCACAACAGCAGGGAATGCTGTGATACCAAAGTGAGAGCAGTGCCTGCTGATTCACTCAAAAGTAAGAAAGGGAGTAACCTTGCTATCAGCTGTCTGTTTAGTGACCAACTTCTGAGAAAACAATTCAAGTCCTGCTTCCTGCAGTAGCTCCTGGTCCTCTTCTGGAATTCCTGTATCTGACTGAATCCTGGCCTTCACACTCTGCAGAGTCTCTTCCTCTGTCACAGGGTAGGTGTGCACACTTCCCGTAACCATGTTCAAAACATGAAGCAACTACAAGAAGAGTACCATGGCATGAGAAAGGCTGAAGATACATTGGTCATGTTAGAGCAGAGATTGAGGGACTAAGACAATGACCACCAATAAACAGTTCAAAGCACTTGGCAGACTCAAGAAGTCACTTTGCAGCTACTCTCCAACATTATGGCAAAGTTCTTGTCCTCCATCAAATGGAACAGAAGCCACATGGCAGTTAAATAGCTTCAGCTGTAGAATCCTCGATCAGGATATGGAACTATGCACGCACAGAAGTTATTCACTACTCCCAACAAGCTAAGGGAGTATTTGTCCTCAAAGAAGCAAGAGGAAAGCATCTGTTACTGTCAGGAAACAGTTCTACAAGTTTCTGCCTCATTCTTCCACCTAAGTCTATGATTCAAGCCTCTCCTCTCATTGGCTACAGGCAACTGTTACCTCGAAAACAGACTAATTGCTTACCTTCAAGTTCAAAATGTCATCCAAAGCTTTGAAACACCCATTGGGTCCATATGTAGGATCTGTACCTCTCTGACGTGGGTGCCACATTAACATGAGTTGCAGCCATTTCTCCAGCCTCCCAGACAATACACTGAGCAATAAAACCCAGAAGGAGATCAGAGGAGGTAGAAGTGCATTTACAGTAACCATATGGCCTGTTCTGTGTGGGAGGACTGAGAGAACTCCCCCGCTTTTTCCCTGAAACACTCCACCTCTCCCCATCACAAAGGCAGTGTTTAGAAGGCAGAAACCAAGACTCACAACTACACAAGTCTGACAAGCGACAAAAGTACTGCCTGTGTCAGGCACTCAAATTATTCACAGATTAACACAGTAAGGCATATAATATAATCTTGGTCCTTTTGCAGAAGAATCTCAGCACAGCAATTTCTAGTACTCACCTGTTTAGATTGTTTGGGCAGGGCAAACTGCTAGAAAACTTGACTTCTCCGGATAAGTCTTCTGAAACAACAATATCCAGCTCACTCTTCTGACGCACTTTTGTATGCCTAATGTAAGCAAGTACAATAGTGAAATAATTTCCTGCCTTTCCCAGCCTACATGTTAGTAGGCTCTTAAAGCTACTGTTGACAGATATCATACAGATGACACTTTGGTTTCTGTTATCTGCCCTGCAGGAGTCAGCCCTTATTCCATAGAGCAAGTATCAGGAATGCTGAACTTGCTCAGGTAGGTCAAACTCCTGTGAAGGTCAGTTTCCATAAGGGCAAGGAACATTGGGATATTATCCTCAGAATCAAGGGACCACACTTCTGCTTCCTGTAAACAGGACAGCCACATCATGCCCACTCATTGCCCAGCCACGGCTCACTCACCATTGCACTGGCTGCCAGTTGGGTAGGAATGGTCGGAAGCCTGTAATGCACTCAAAGGCAAGCGTGCCAAAGCTCCAGTAATCCACTGTCACCGTATACTTCTGCTGTTCCAGCAGCTCTGGAGCCTGATACAGGTTTACATACATGAGACAAAGCCACCCACCTCTTAGCGTTCTCTATCCCTTAACATCTCATTAACATTTGTACAAATGATAAAAGACATTACTGAACACTGCCTCTCACGTGCTTTAAGGCCCTCTTGGAGTGAGCAGCATAGGTTACTGGCACTCCTGCTTACTTATAACAGACGTAGATAGCAGAAAACCCAGTGTCAGCAAAACAACAGTCACCTTTGCTAGCTTCAGCACCACAAACGCACCCCATACCGCCCAAGTACTTAATCCCAGCCCAAAGCTTGGTGACAGTTAATTCTATCCCACTAGAAAGCAGTAGCTCTTCTTCTAGCTGAATTCCTTCCTTACCAAGTACTGCAGAGTCCCAACAAAGGATGTGCATAGGCTACCCTGATCCAACTCCTTAGCATAACCAAGGTCAATGATTTTGTGTATTAACTGAAACACACAACAGAGAATAAGAGTGCTAGACTGAAGTCCTATTAAAAGCACATCATACAGCAGAAAGAAAAGCTTCAGCTCTTCAAAGCTATGCAGGAAAGGTGCCAAGTGAAGAGACAGAAGCAGAAATGGGAGGCTACTGTAGGTTCCTAAAACCACTATGAATTTGAAGGTGTCGTGGCACACTCAGCAGTTATGCGTCTAGCTCCTTCTGATCTTTGGTCAATCAGTACAGTCTGGTTCTTTCCTTAATAGTTGAAAGTCAAAATGTCAGGTGTTAACAGATGTCTAATACAATGTCTCATCTCAGCTGCACAAAGAATACTATTCATCTGACACAGTGACCTGAGACAGGTGTTATCTTGGGCTGGGTGCTTTTGCAGAAGGACCATGTAACTGCATGAAGAACATGCATGTTCCTCTTAAGCTTACTTGTCTGTGCAGGTAGAGACAACTGGTTCCTGCTTACCCTCTGCTCTCCTTGCTGCAGCACAATGTTCTCTGGTTTCAAGTCTCTGTGGATGATCCTGTTCTCATGAAGGTATCTGAGAGCAGAAGCTGAGACAGAGAAAGACAGTTGTAAGAGCACAATTAACAGTACCTAGCACGAGCTCAGTAAGGATTCAGTTCTATCTAGTAGTAAGCATGGCTTTTGCATCAAACCTTGTACAATCAAACGTATGATGAAACACTAAGTGCAAGAGGTAAAGTCAACATCATAGAACTCTGGACACAAGCTGAGCTCTCTCTCTGGGTGTTCCCTCACATCCTTCCTGTAAACTGTAGTAACGCTGGCTAGCTTCCAGTAGGCAAGGACCTTCCCAGACTCCGAAGACTTTCGGTAAATGATCAAGATCATAAAAGGTCAGTCTAAAATGGAGTCACTAAGGTCACTGCTGCATATTTGTAGAGTGGATTCAGGACTAAAAGGCCTTCCATAGCTCAGACAACTCAAGGTACTGCTACCACTTACCAATGTCAGATAACAAGATGAGAATAGCTTCTTCCCGTAAACCACAGCAATTCTCCAGCTGGTTCAGGTACTGCAAGCAAGCAACACAGAATGTAGTCTTTCCCTCCTCTATCCTGAGTGACGCTCACAGTCCCACAAATTCTCAGGGATGCAAGAAGTTTCAGCAACAGCAATTAAATTCTCAAGAAGCACAAAACTCTATGGACTGTGACCTCTGTCAGCAGAAATTACAGCTTCATGCCTTGGTTTAATTGCATGGGAGGATAAAGGAGCAGGTGAAAGAAGTCAGTGTCATTCCATTCTCATCCTTCTATTTGTTCCATCCTTCTTTGCCATTTTCCCTGTGCCTGACAGTATCAGCTCCAGTCTGAGGTCTAAGGTCTGTGTTTTAGCTATGGGCAGATTATAGCAAAGGTTAGAAAAACCTTAGGATTAGAACTATCATGTGTTGTTTCTTCCTATGACAGACAGGAGTTAATGACTTTCAGGAGGGGTATAACCTACAGATGCACACACAATGGTCTTGGCCATGCTCAAATACTGTTGCACATCCCTTATGCATGCCCTCATTCTTTATGTGCAAACTCCTGACAGAGTCATTTGCATCCAAAAAAATACAAAGAGTTTCACAAAGCACTTAAGTCTTCAAAAGCTGAACATAATATCAAGGACCAAGCCACCAAGACCTGTTGATGTCATGACTAGAATTAGGAAGCATTAGGATGTGAAAACAAAGGTTTTAAGGGAAAACTTCAACAGAAAACCTAGGATCAGGTAAGAAGCTGATCCATTCCTTGGCCACCACCCAAGGGACCTCACCTTGCGGAGGTCTCCACCTTGGCAGTACTCCATGGCCAACAATGGCAAGTCATTTGGTGCAAGCTTCTGCATCCCTTCAGGGACATCACGGGCAGCCACCACATTGGGATGGTTCAGTCTGTGGAACAAAAATTAGGCAACTACACATGACGTTCTGCAACTGCTATACAGTTTCACATGCTCATGGTCATCACCTAAAGTCCTACATGGTCACATATCCTTTTAGAAACTAAATTAGTGAATTCTAAAGGTTTGCATCTTTCACGGATCTAGACTCATTCCAACTCCTGGTATTTCATGTGCAAGATAAAGTGTGTTTCTTCAACACATATGCATTACAGATCTGTCTAGAAGATATAGCAACTTGCAAAGGAGCGCAAGGCAGTCTGTTGCCACCGTCCAGAAAAGCCCTGAACTGCAATCAGACCTCTACACCCGAAAATGTCAATCCAACACCCCAAGGGACTGCCCCAGCACAGACATTAAATCAGGCAAAGGAGTAGCTAGGTAGCAGCATTGTTGTAGCGCTGAGGGCACGGCAGACGAGCCGAAGACGGCAGTGTGAGACCCCAAGAGTGTCACGCAGCACAACGTGAAGTTTTCTTACGCGTGAACTTCCACGCACTTTGCCGCCGCAGCGGACCGGGCACCTCCCGGAAGAGGATCCCTTGGCCGCCAACAGCCTCTTCCACCATTTCCCTCAGCGCACCCATCAGATCCGCGCTCCAGAGCCGGCTCCGCCACGAGTCCCGGGGCACTGACACGACCCCGCGCAGCGACCCCTCCGCCTGGCCCCGCCGCCAGCGGACACCGGGCTCGGCCCGGCAGCATCGCCGCTCCGCTTTACCTCTTCATGATCTGTATTTCCAGCGCCCAGCGGTCGCGGTTNCGCCCGCCCGCCCCGCCGCCCTTAAAGGAGACGCGCGGGGCAGGCGCTCGGCCTGCGGGGAAGTCGCGATGGTCGGGGCCGCGATACCGCGTGGGGTCAGGGGCTCGGGATGAGAGGAGAGCACAGCTCGTGGGCTGTGTAAGTAAAACTGCAGAATTGTCTTCTTCCCACAGCATCTCCTAAACTTGCCAATCCGGAATTCACCATTTGCGTTTCCCACCGCACCGCCCGAGCCAAAGCGCTATTCTGGGTATTTTATCGGATTTGGATACTACCTCCTCCTGGGGTGGCTGCCGTGAGTTGCTTTAATGCCACTGCAAAGACGCACAACAGCACGGGGTGGAAGGTGCACTCCAAGACCTACCACAACTCCAGTTGCCTGCGCTGGACCTGCCAAAGCCACCGGGCACAGAGGGTCCCGTCACGGTGACAGGGGCCTGCTGTGGGATGTCATGATGTCACACTTCATCACTGACATTAAACAGTCCTGCTGAAATTATCCCGAGGATCAACTTAGAGAAAAGCCAGTTGTCAGTTCTTGAGAGAGGAGACACTTTCATTCCTGGCTTTCCTAAAATACGTTAAGCACTACAAATGGCACCACGATCTGTAGACAATGATAGTTGTCCTCAGGATGTGAAAAGCCAGGAAATAATATTTGAAATCTTCCCCCATGGCCATTAGTTTGTTAGCATCTTTAATTCAGAAGTCAAATGTCTGTTATCTTTAAAAATAAAATAACTTAGCCCCTGCTTGCTCAGTAGTGTTCAATCATCTTTTTCTCAACAACTGGAAGTCCCTTCTGGAAACAGTCCAATGCAGCTACACTTAAATCAGATTTATGGCAGTAGTGTTATCACCAGCACTGTGACTCTTGTATGCATTTGATAATCTTGACATAGATCTCCATGCAGAGAAGAGCTAAACATACAGAGTACCCAGTGTTTCATCTTTATCATTATGCAAAATAACCACTGCCATGCTTTCCAGATGAGGACTCCACACAGCTGCTTCCTGAAGACTGAAGTCCCTCACACACCGGTTCTTATGTCTTACACTAACTTCTGTCAGGAACATGATTGCTAGTGAAATCAATTCCAAGCAGGTAGGACACATTTATCACTATAACAATTGCACCACTGACTGTTTTCATAACAGTACCCTAAGATCAGCTCTAAAACTGATCATCACATTTGTCTGCCACACTTTGAAAACTGAATACCTCATGACACCCCGGTGAATAGATCTTCATTTTCTAGGATGAGTAGTATCAGTGAACATTTAACTCTGGCCCTCAACATGCTGTTCCTTATTTCTATCTAAAGTTCATTAGAAGTTTTGCTCATTTAACTTGCAAGCTCCCCTGACTGTTTCTTTTCCCATGGCTCCGTTCAGTGCATGCTTTGCTCCACATGCAGGTTAGGGCCTCTCTGCCAAACCTTAATCAGGAGTACAGCACACTACATTTGCTCTTGAAACAGGAGTTTCTCATTATTAGGACTAAGTCTACATACTGCAGACTTCTAATTATATTAGAAATAATACAGCTGTGCATTCACTCACACTCCTAGAAGCATAAGGGGACAGGAGAGTTCATTGTAAAGTACTATTCTGTCACTGAACGGTAAGCTGTTCAATGGGGTAAAATTGTTTAGAAATCTGCTCTCTGACTGGAAGAAGAGAAAGAAAAGAACAAACTGGCTGTAAAATCCAGCAGCATGGCAGCAAGCAGCTGGCTTCCCGTCCCCCACAGGCTCCCTCCCCGACAATCCGGACGCCAGCCGCCTGCCTGGACTATCCCCTAGATGCTCGGGAAGGGGTGGGATGCGGACAGCACGCCCCATGGCCCAGGGANGGCTCAGCTCCTGCCGGCACTGCTTGATGGCCCCCTGCTCGCCGGTCTCCTGCGGACACAGCAAGGGTCGGGCTGAGCGCGGGTCTCGAGCCGGGGCGCCGCGGGCCGGGGCGCCGCCTACCTTGTTGTGCCAGCGGATGACGTTGCCGAAACCGCCGGTGCCGAGGCGCTCCCGCATCTCCCAGGGCCCGCAGGT
>VZTZ01026529.1:369205-399337 GCA_013400955.1 Drymodes brunneopygia | reverse complement strand
CAGTAGTGTTATCACCAGCACTGTGACTCTTGTATGCATTTGATAATCTTGACATAGATCTCCATGCAGAGAAGAGCTAAACATACAGAGTACCCAGTGTTTCATCTTTATCATTATGCAAAATAACCACTGCCATGCTTTCCAGATGAGGACTCCACACAGCTGCTTCCTGAAGACTGAAGTCCCTCACACACCGGTTCTTATGTCTTACACTAACTTCTGTCAGGAACATGATTGCTAGTGAAATCAATTCCAAGCAGGTAGGACACATTTATCACTATAACAATTGCACCACTGACTGTTTTCATAACAGTACCCTAAGATCAGCTCTAAAACTGATCATCACATTTGTCTGCCACACTTTGAAAACTGAATACCTCATGACACCCCGGTGAATAGATCTTCATTTTCTAGGATGAGTAGTATCAGTGAACATTTAACTCTGGCCCTCAACATGCTGTTCCTTATTTCTATCTAAAGTTCATTAGAAGTTTTGCTCATTTAACTTGCAAGCTCCCCTGACTGTTTCTTTTCCCATGGCTCCGTTCAGTGCATGCTTTGCTCCACATGCAGGTTAGGGCCTCTCTGCCAAACCTTAATCAGGAGTACAGCACACTACATTTGCTCTTGAAACAGGAGTTTCTCATTATTAGGACTAAGTCTACATACTGCAGACTTCTAATTATATTAGAAATAATACAGCTGTGCATTCACTCACACTCCTAGAAGCATAAGGGGACAGGAGAGTTCATTGTAAAGTACTATTCTGTCACTGAACGGTAAGCTGTTCAATGGGGTAAAATTGTTTAGAAATCTGCTCTCTGACTGGAAGAAGAGAAAGAAAAGAACAAACTGGCTGTAAAATCCAGCAGCATGGCAGCAAGCAGCTGGCTTCCCGTCCCCCACAGGCTCCCTCCCCGACAATCCGGACGCCAGCCGCCTGCCTGGACTATCCCCTAGATGCTCGGGAAGGGGTGGGATGCGGACAGCACGCCCCATGGCCCAGGGATTCTCCACCCCCTCGGGTGGCGCTGCGAGTAGGACAGGAGCTGTTCAGAGAGATCAGCGCAGAGACACAGAAAACACAAACCCATACTGGTCTGGAAAGAAAATCATCAAGAGAATACAGAAGAGAAAAAGCAAAAAGGTAGGCACTACTCTGCACCCGTTTCAAAAAGGGCATTTCCTGTTTTCAACATCAATGGCATTGTCATTTAATACTATTAAATATTATTCTTTAATAAATCCCACTGAAGCCCCATGATAGTTAACTAACTGAGCTATTGCCTTTCCGCTTTTGAAGAGATTCTTAGTGTGGGTAAAGCTGCTAACTTTCGGTTGTTTCAAGAAAGCTGAGGCTTTCCAGGGAAAGGGCTGACAGCCTCGGGCTCTGATCAGTTAAGCAAGGAGGAGTCTCTTGCACAAAGGACATTAGCAGAAGAACTTAAAGGAAGACTTATGGACAAATATCTTGATGGTAAAGTAAGGAGACACAGAGAACTAGCTGCAAAAGGGGAATTTATCTAATCTTCCTAGGAGGAGATCAGACTATGCCTTTCACCCCAGATTCCAAAGCACAATAATGGAGGGACATAGAGGAGGAGGAGGGTGGGTCATCTTCAGTTCTCCCTAAATATGCTTCTCTGTAAATGTGGCCAAAACCACAGGAAATACTGAGAATTATTCCCAAAACAAAGCCAGACTTTGAAATATTCATTTCCTCCAATGTCTTCAAATACTACAGCATCTTTTGTTTTCTTTTGGGTTTTTAGCTCTTTCCCCCCAACAACAGAGGTCTGTTTGTTATATTTTCTAAGAGAAATAGTACAAATCTGCTATTCATCTGCTCAGTTCAGAAAAGGGATACAGAAGCACTTTATCCAGAAGGCAGGAAAAGGCAGCAGGGGTCTGCAGTCTGTTGCTTCAACTAAATCAAGATCATCATCAAGAAAGCTATTAGTGCTATAAATTCAGAAACAATGTATTTTGGAATGGACACATTATGTCATTGGGAGGAAGGAGAGCTACTTTAAACTTCTGCATATATATATGTGGCACTTTAGAGACATGGTTTAGTGGTGGATTTGGCAATGTTAGTTTTACTTAAAGGTCTTTACTTTCTTAAAGGTCTTTTCTAACCAAAATGATTCTATGATTAATGACTTTTTGTTCACGCTTGATAAGTTACAGCTCTTTTTTAGGTCTTATTCCACATTGATAAGATAATGCTCACATTATTACTGCTTAGAAAGGCTGTTAGTAATAACAGGTTAATATCTGGGATTTTAAGTATTCCTGTTGATGCTTCAGCAAAAAGAGACAAATTTAGGGTATCATATATTTTTATGTCCTAATGTACTTGAAAGTGTAGAATCCAAATGTCAGAACATCACATCTAGGTCTTTGACTTATTGCTCTAGTATTTTTGATTGGAAAGGAAGCACAGGCAGAGATCAGAAGGCGCACACTATTTATGAGAGCCCTACCAGAATGCACATTGCTTGCAGGTTTCTGCTTAGAGCCTTGTAAACATATTTTTCAAACAGCCATATGATTTCAATTTGTCAGGGTTATCATTCAGGACATTCCAGTTGACTGGCCTGAGTTGTACCTTTCCCAAAACTGAAAATAAACACGTGGTAACATCTGTTACCAGTTTTCCATGCATAGTGGGACAGCAGCCATCAGTGGATGGGCAGGTATCCCACATGGAGAAGGGGAGAGGTGGGGGAAGGCTGCAGCATTATATGCTAAGATAGCCTGAAGAGGGGCAACAGAAATCAGTGGAAGAAAGGATGCGGCATCTGATGAAAAACAACTTTGGAGAGACTATTTGTGGCATTTTGCAGTATAAACACATGCTGTGTAAGGCTAGAACCTACCTATACAGATGAATATATGAGATAAAACTTGATTACCATGCAGGTGCTTTTAAAATAGAGACTCCTCATGTCAGTCTTCCAGGCAAAAAAAATAAAGGACATTTTTAAGTTTAAAAGATGTTTCTTGCTACTCCCTGAAAATGATCTCCAGTTTCCTGCTGGGTTCCGGTAGCTAGGACTTCTTCCAAGATATCAGGCCAGCTGTCCTCTCACCAAAACAAAACAAAACAAAAAACAAAAAACAAACAAAAAACCCCAAAAAAACAAAAAAAAATTTACTGATGTTGCCTTGTTTTTGGGACATCTTAGCAGGTACCTCAGAAATAAGGTCTCAGCAGTTCTTTACTGTGCTTCCCAGGGAGGAATTCTAAGAAGGCAGCTCAACTCAGATCTAAGTAGTTTCACTGAACAAAGCATTCCTTGAAAGCATCTTAGCTACCAGAATCTTGTTTCTTGAAGCTGTAAGAACTTCAAGCCTTCTCCACAGATAACAACAAAGATCACCAGTGGTACTAACAATTAGCAAGTTAAAACATTGCCACTATGGGATTCAGAACACAAACCTGCATAGCTGTAATAATGAGCCACAGCTGCAGGGAGTAAGGACAGTAAGGATAGTAAGGATACTCTAACACAGGGTTACAGCAGAAACCAAGCGACTGAATAGTGGTTCAGATCATTCACTTCGGCTTTGGGAATGCTGCTGATTTAGTTGAGATTCAATTGAAGTTAATGTGTATTTGAAAATTACTTGTACCGCTTTTAAAAAGGCTTGCTATACAATGCAAAATGCTTCCTAAAATGAAAAATGGCTTGAAAGTACATAAAAAGCGTACTATGAAATCTACAGGCTAATACAAATCACTGAGAGATGCTCTGAATTATAAGGATTTTATCATCAAGATGTGACCCAAAGATAAGGCATGGAATAATTAAGGTTCTCGGAAGATATTCTTGTGAATCTTTCAGTCTGACTTGCAACTTAAGTCCTCTCTTTGCAGCCTAATGATGAGAAATCACAGCCTAAAGTATCCTGCTGTACTCCTGTTTCTGCTTCAGAAACTGGACTATTTGTGCCTTTTGCTTTGAACAAATTAAAAAACAAACAAACAAATACAAAAACCCATGACAAAACTACTAAAAAACCACAGACTCTTTCTCCATATTAGCCTTGAATCCCAATTAATGACTCATCTATCATATTCACCAGCTGCCTTCTCTGGCTTTATATAAACAGAGTCTGAGCTCCTGATTTCTGTTCTACATATAACATAGATGATAAAAAGGTGATAGTGTGCTCAACAGTGCCTGAATATTATTTCAAATATTTGGAACTTTAGGGCAATCCTGGAGATTGGGAATTAAATTGTATCTTCTTGCCTGTATCTTGTGCCTGCTACTCTATCTCACTCCCAGCTCTTGGTTTGTATCGGAGGTATTATATTTTAAAAGGAAGAGAGAAAATGGACTTCTGATGTAGGATTTGTTCAAAGCAGGGAGGGTCCACCATATCTACATCACACCTTCACAATCTCCCACAAGGGATCAATGAAGGTTCTTTCTCAAGACTACTGATACAGGAGTCAGACTATGTGAATCAGTTTGGAGAAAGTAGAAACTCTTCCTGGTGGATTGAGGAGGGCTTTGAAGTGTAAAGCTGCTGAAGGGGTTAGAGGGAATAATGTGTAGTTGTGACTACATAGAAGTGACATACAGAAAGATGCTGCAACAAATAAATGAGAACATCAGAACAAAAGCTAGCCTGCCAGCCCAGTGTCATACTCTGCCTTTTTAGCAAAAGGATATGATAATAGTAAAAACTAAAAGCTCAGTTGGGGAGAAGCAGTAGAAATATTGAAAATAAAAGACATAGCAGTACTATCCTCATCTATCATCAAGCAAAGTATTTTTACCTGCACATCCTCTAGAAAAGAGAGAAGCCTTCACTCTCACCCAAAAGCAGCTGTCGTACTAAAAATGCAAATCCTCTTAAACCACTGTTACCACAAACTGACCCTTCAGCAGAGGTCTGTGCCTCTGCAAGAGATCTCTTAAGTTGGTGTCAGTAATCTGAATCTCAATTAACGCATTCAAATCACCATTACGCTGCATCATCAGACAAGCCCATCTCTTTAATAGTGCACATGGTACTGTTGGTGTCCAGCAACTCAGGGAAAAAATACTTGGAATTTACATCTGTCTTATTCTCCAGGAAACACCCTCTCAGTTTCCTCCAGATGTAAAAGAGTATGCTTTAGCTTATCAAGTTTCTAAGTTCATCAAGTAAAAGCACATCTAGGGTCCAGCCTGGCAGTTTGCTCAGGAAGACCAGGACATCTAGACCAGACAGCTGAGATGTGATGGGTTGAAAATGTGTAAAAAGAATTTTCTTTATTTAAAACTTTTGTTTAAAGTTACACCTTGAATTCCATTCACACTGTAAACCTCCTTTGTTCAAAATCTTATTTTTTGTCTTTACAGATAATTTGAGATTTGGAGCTGATGGGGAAAACACTCAGAATGGAAGGCAAACTCCCATGTTTCCTTGTGCTGGTGGGAGCAATCATGACTGCCCAGTGCCAGGTAAGAGGCTAATGCATCAAATCATTCTTTTGACCTCTTCCTGTATTTTCAGCCGCTCTTTCTTACCATCAACTCCAGCTGTCTGCATTAGGGAGAAGGAGAATCTGCTTAGCTCACTAGAAACCAGAGGAAGAAAAATTTTACAAAGTAGTTTACCTCTTGTTGTGGATGTATTATGTGTTATCCTGGTTGGTGTTCATTTCAGTAAGCAAGTCTTCTCCGGGTATTCTTGGTGTATCTATTCACTGTCACCTTTCACTGTTAATAAGAATTCCATTGTAACCAGCCTTTCATTTTCTGTAGTCATGATCTTCATCACTACTCTCACTTAAAACTGGACATCAATGGTTCCCTTGTCACCTCACTTCAAGCCTCACACTGCACACAGCTTGAGTAAATGCTACACAATTCTAAAACGTTCTCTCCCTTTCTCAAAAAATTACTATCCCACCCTTCCTCCTTCTTTTTATGGTCTTTCTTTTGTGGCCTAATCAATGAAGCTTTCTAAATTGGTTTCTTCCATAAAACTTTATCCAAAATATTTCATTTAACTGGCTGCAGGAGACATATCTCTTAAAGATAATCAAGCTACAAAGTCTTATGGGGAAACTGCATGTCAGTGAGCAAAAGTAACTGCTTGTTGACTTTACTTTGGAAATTATTTGCTTAAAACTCCTTCAAATAGCAGAAAGCTGACAAGCTTTAGTTAGCATTTGCAATGCCCCAAGAGCACATAATGACTTCACACACGATGTGAATACAGCACATCCAAAGTTCACTTCACTCAGATGACAAGCAATAACCTGGTAATCCATGGCAACTGAATGATTTACAATTCTTAGTACCCATACTGAGGGTACTATAGGCACTTTTCACTGTACTGTCTGACAAGAGGGCAGAAAGTTCCTCAGAGCTTCCCTGATTCACATGACCTCAAGAAAAGGACTGACTCTTTGAAGGTAGTTGTTCTCTCATCTTTTTTTAAGGGAGCAGTTACTCACAGAATTAACCTTCTTGGCTTGCAGGGCTTTCACATGCGTTTCAAACGAGGAGCCAGATCTAGAGGTAAGCTAGGCTATGAACATGGGAGGGCAAAGCAAATGATGCTGAAAGAACAGAGCCTGAAAGCTTTTTGTCATGGTTGTTTGATGAGAGATTCAGAAGGCAAAATACCAGACCCTTAATACCATCCACAACAGTTTTCCCCTCTGCTCTTCTTGAAAGAAAAAGAGGCCAGTCAATAGTGTAATATTACATCTGGCAGCACAGCAGTGAGAGAGAGGGGACAGTTGTGGTCTGAGAAGGAAAAAGGGCTCCCACCACAGATACTTTTCTCCTGGAAATAGAAGGGAGTCCTTTTGCTCAGCCAGGTCTTTTCCCTGAATCTCTAAAAGAGGATTTCCTTTCTCCGATTACAGCCATTTGCACAGATAATTCATCTGCAGAAATTTACCAACACAGGGGGACCTGGCTGAGGCTTTCAGGGAGCAGAATAGAATACTGTAGGTGCGACAGTGGTTGGAGTCGCTGCCACACTGTGCCTGTCAGAGGTAAGTATGACAAAGAATAAGGAAATGGTGAGAGATTGTCCATCTAATCATCCTAAAAAAGAACTCTACTGTCAGGGCCAGAGTTAGTGCACAAAAAATTTGTATGGGAATAGAAGAGGATAGAAATGACAATACCAGTGTACACTGACTTGGGCAGAACTAAGTGGGAGTGGGCAAGGGGCAGAGGAAGTCTAATAGTGTACCTAGAGAGGATGAAACAAAGAATGGAAATGCTACACAAAAAAGCTATAAGCACATGGCAATAACAGATGGGTAGAACAGGCTAAAGGAGACTGACAGGAAAATTAAAGATATGTACACATTGCCAGCTTCTTGCTTCTGTGAAATCTAACAGTATTTCCTGGCTTTTGCTTATTCCACAGCCTGCACTAAAAATAAATGCTACAACGGGGGCCGATGTTCACAGGTGTATTATTTCCCACAGCTCTTCATCTGCCAGTGCCACCAAGGTTTCTCAGGGAAGCAGTGTGAAATAGGTGAGTATACCACATCAGCTGTTGTGAACAATGCTTTTAGCTATGTAGGGACAAGGATGAGGTACCCAGAAGCTCCTGCTGTAACGAGGCTCTCTATTAAGCTAATACTGCAAAGAACTTTTAAGGACACCGGGGTTGTTCTAGGTGTCTCTTAATAAAACTCTGAATTTTGTAGCTGAAGACCTTCATATACAATTACAGTCTGCCTGACAGGACATTTTCACTGACTTACTAGACAAGATGTCTGAGAGCAGTTTAAACAGAACAGAGATTGGGGAAGCTGTCTGGGAAAGAATTGGGATGCTGTTCTTACAGAATCACTTTTCACTGTACTGTCTGACAAGAGGGCAGAAAGTTCCTCAGAGCTTCCCTGATTCACATGACCTCAAGAAAAGGACTGACTCTTTGAAGGTAGTTGTTCTCTCATCTTTTTTTAAGAGAGCAGTTACTCACAGAATTAATGTTCTTTTGTTCCCTTTTGTTTAGATACAGAAGTTAAATGCTACAAAGACACTGGAGTAACATATAGGGGTATATGGAGCATGACAGAGAGTGGAACTGAATGTTTAAACTGGAATAGCAATGGCTTGGTGGACTGGACATATAGTGGCCAAAGAGAGGATGCTGCTGAGCTGGGATTGGGCAATCACAACTACTGCAGGTGAGGGGCTGATGACACACAGGTTAGAGCCACAGGAATCAGCCCATTCTAAGAGCTTGGAGCAAAAGAATGGCTTCTTGCTGTAGTCTGATACCAAGAAGGGAACACTCTGCACAGATGCAGATACTGTGCAGCCCATGAGCAGTAATTGCAATGTCTGTAGACATATCTGAACTTCAGGATCTTCTTAGACTGGATATTTATTGAAGATTACAAAATGCAGGTATCTCTCACTCTACTGTCTTTCCCTTGTCCCTTTTCAGTCCCTAAACTGCATTTGTAATTCAGTTTCCTGCAGCTTCAAATCCTGATCAAAACTGTAAAAATATAGTGCTTCCTGTACGTGACCTAAACTGCACAAACATGCTGTCCCCTCCTGCTAGCTACTGGCCATCTCATCTTCACCTCAATGTACTCCACAGTTTTATAATTAAAATAGGAATGCAAGCAGCTTCTGATGTTTCAGTCCACATCTTCGCTGCAGAGCAGGAATAAGTTAGCAAATTAGATGGCCTACATGACACTATTGACAATAGCTTTATAATGATGCATAATATTGTAACTCTTTCAGAAACCCAGATGAGGATTCCAGGCCTTGGTGCTATATCTATAAAGGGGGAAGGTACACCTGGGAACACTGCAGTGTGCCCTCCTGTTCAAAAGGTACATGCAGGGAACAGGGAATCAACTTTGGGATTTCCATTATTCACTGCATATATAAGGGTTCTCCGTGGACTTGGGCTATTCCTGTAGCCTAAAATGTTGAGACTCTCATGTTATATCATATTTAGGCTTTTAATATTTATGACACTGAGAGGATGAGATACATATAGGTAATATGTAGATGCCTTGATAGAAATCACACCTAGGAACAACCAACAGGTTCGCATCCATTGGTTAATGTGCAGCTTTCTTACTGAAGTTAGGAACATCAACTGCAGATCTGGAAGAGGCACAGATTACCGTGGCAGCCAGAGTGTTACCAGTTCTGGAGCTACCTGTTTGAAGTGGAATTCTCGAATCCTTGTCAACAAGCTATATACTGCTTGGAGAAGAGATGCCTACCAGCTGGGCCTTGGTAGTCACAATTTCTGCAGGTATGTAGTCAGTTACAGAATAAAAAAAGAAAACCATCAAACTGTCTTGTAGTACTCTTAAGGCAGGGCTCTAGTCTTTTACACAGGTTAGTAAGGCACAGGAAATACATTACTGGTGGCAATGAAGCTCACTCACAATAGTAATTTTATTCCACCTGACCTATTTATGCTTTTCTAAGATCAGACTCTGTTAGTGCAAATTTCATGTGCCCTTAGGGCCCTCTGTATCTCTAGAAAAATCAAAAAGAATACACTTGGGTCACAGTCTGACATCTTTAGGTCTTTGCAAACTCCCTGCAGATCTGATAATACAAATAACTCTTCTCTTTCCTATGCTGCAGGAATCCTGATAATGACAGCAAGCCCTGGTGCCATGTCCTGAAAGGAAATCAGCTCACATGGGAGTACTGCAATGTGCCTACTTGCTGTAAGGATACCAGCACTCCTGGTTCTTCCCTTTCTTTGAAGCATTACTGTCCTGCATGCCATCTGTATTAAAATAAGATCTGGAGAAAAAAAGCTGTATTACACTCAAGCATCTTCCAGTAAAAAAAGAGCTGGAGTTAAACAAACAAACAGAAGCTTTTTAGAGCAGAAAGAGATTCTGTAGCTCCACTCATAGAAGTGCCTTTTGCTCTGCCAGAAGGGAAGATTGCAGAAATGGAGGACAGGAAAGGCAGGGTTTCCTTACTGTACTTTTCAAATCAGAATACAAGTTTCCTAGGAAACAGGGATGAGTCAAATACTAAACAGTTTGTGGCAGGCTGCCTCAACATGAACTGGTGACTAGCAGGCTCTTAACCCAAACTCAAAACAAGAGTGCCTGAACAAAAAGCCTGTTTCTGGGTTTGTCATCCACAGCCACCTGTGGCTTACGGCAGCGCAGAGTCCACCAGTACAGGATTAAAGGTGGTTCCTACGCAGACATTGCAGCTCACCCATGGCAAGCTGCCATCTTTGTGAAGCATCGCCGAGTGCCTGGAGAGCACTTCCTCTGCGGAGGAATTCTGATCAGTTCCTGCTGGGTTTTGTCAGCTGCTCACTGTTTTGAGGAAGGGTAAGTTGAGGATTTAGTACTGTCTGGGGGGAAAAGTCTGGAAAATAGAAGCATCCAATATAGCCTTTCTGGGAGTGTGTGAGACTTGGAAAACCCCCTCTTTATCCCAGTAAGTCTGCACTAAAGATTACAGTTAATTGCATTGAGCATTACAGAGAGGCATTTAATTGGGTAAACTAGCAGGATGGCATTAAGGTACCACAACAGAGTATCAGATACCTTGAGAACAAAGTTGTCAATACACATGCAGAGCCATCTGACACTTGAGAACAGCAAGGGGCTGGCAGAGGAGCTTTGCCATGATTGCTGTAAGCATATAAAACAAAAATTAAGGCAAATAGGTCACTTTGAAGTCAAACTGCCTGGGTAACAAAGTAGTAATAGCGCTAAAAAAAAAAAACAAACCAAAAAAACCCCAGAGGTTCTAACAGCACATCTTCAAGGGAAGGGTCCACTCTAGTTACACAGGAATAGAGACTCTCGTTCTTCAGCTTTAGTACAAATCAGCTGAAGATTGTGCTGGGTAGGACTTCCCGAGCAACTCCCGAGGAAAATGAACAGAAGTTTCAAGTGAAGAACTACACTGTGCATCAGAGATTTGACTCAGAAAATTTCAACAATGATATTGGTAAGAACTTTTCTGACTTTGTGACTGGAAAGGTCATGGTTGGCTCAAGTTTGTGATTAATGAAGTGGTTTTCTTTTTCCTTGTTCAGCTCTGTTGCAGTTGAACTCAGATACAGAATACTGTGCTGTTGAAACAGGCACTGTCCGTGCTGCCTGCCTCCCCATGCCAGAGCTGCAGCTGCCTGACTGGACTGAATGTGAGATCTCTGGTTATGGCAGAAATGAAGAATGTAAGCAGAAGATACATGTCTACATGCAAGTAGAAGATAGTATGTCCAGAGCTTGAGTCCTCTGCCCTTAAAGAATTCAAGCCTTTAGTGTCACTGAATGTGTAATGTATTGGCTTATATGAGCATTACAAAATGTGTGTAGGAGTTATTCAAAACCAAGTTTTGTTGTAAGTTATTTCATTCATCTGAGTTCTGTCAGTTGTATGGACTATAGTAGAGTCTTCTTTGATACTCTCCACAGTACAAAACAACAAAAAAATGGCACAATGAATAAGGTAGGAAAGACATAAGATTTGCAATCAGGGCTGCCAAATTTCTGCTGGACTCAGTATGTTTAGATACTGTAATTTGGACAGAAATCCGTTTCTGTCAAGGCTTGATATACCATACAGTTGCAGATAGATGCATTATTCTAAAAGATATATTGGCTATGCAGAGATTAGCAAAACAAAAAAGCTAAAGAAAAAACAATTCCAGATATACGTTAAAAGGCTGGCTAGATTGTTTTTAAAGTGAGCTATAACAAACAGAAATAAAAGCTATCTGAAAGTATACACAGGCAGACCTATATTTAAAGCAAACAAAAGAAAAAACCCAAGCTCTTATTTTACTTTCTTCCTTTTCCATTTTCTTTAAAATCTTTAAATTGTAAACTTTGTGAGACAGAAACAGTGAAGTATCCATCATACAAAACCTAATCACGGTTTGGACCCACAGGGGTTTTGGGACAGACCTAAAGACATAGCATATTAGTGTGGCATAAAGTGTTTTTAAAGTGCTTTTAAAGCTTTTCTTCAGCATTGCTTATAGAGAGTACAGGATAAACTCAGAGAGAGAAAAGATGCTGCAGCTGTAATTCAAAACTCTACTGAATAATAATCCTGCCAACTTTCAGTTTTGTACAATTGTAGCTATACAATAAGCTATACACCTAAGTGTACCAGTTAGTATTATGTATGACAAAGCATCTACTTTTTATTAGTGCAAGTCTAATATTAAAAAGTTAGGATCCTGTTTCATACAGTTAAGGCATTTTCATAGGCATTTCCTGTGACTTCACTTTGATTGATGTAACTGTGCAAAGATGACTTATCCACCCAAGAAATCGGGCAGTCTTTAATTTGGAGCCTACATAAACCTCTCTAGCTTGCTGAAGAAACAATGTTCTCTCTCAGTTAGATTTAAGCTGTTCTGATCATCGAAGTTGAACACCCAGGATATAAGACCCTTTCAGAAGGAAATTTTACGTTAGCCACAGAGCTACTTCTGTTCATTCTCCCCTAAACTATGGAAACTGGATTGCAACTTTAAAAAAACATATATATGCACATACACAGACATATATATGTATTTATATTGTCATTTTTCTTCCAGTTTCTCCATTCTATTCAGAGCACCTGAAGGAAGGCCATGTCAGATTGTTCCCAGCCAGTCGGTGCACAGCACAGTATCTAGACAACCGGACAGTTACAGACAATATGTTATGTGCAGGAGACACAAGGAACCTTGATGATGCCTGCAAGGTAAACCCAATTCTGTTCCTCTTTTTATTTTCCTTGTTTCTTTTATTTTCTCTGTACTTTGGGCTAACTAAACAAAAAGCTTCAGAAAATAGTTTAAAGAAGTTATGCATTTGCCTACATGGCAGTTCAAGTAGACTTTTGTTGAACAGAACAGAACTGGTGGCTCCTCTTTCATTTTTCTTCCCCCACCCCTCATGGAGGGGAAGGCAGGGAACACTTATGCAATCAAACCAGAGCAACATAGACTGAAAATCTCAAATACAGGAAATACCACAAAACTGAACAGGAAAATCCACCCCAGCATTTCCTAATATTTTCTGTTATGTGAGAATGCAAAACACTCAGCAGGAGGTTCTGTAGAAAGAACGGGGTGCCCCTCTACTGAAAAGTAGAGAAAAGAAGAATAAAGGCTGAAACAGAGAACAAGCAGCTATGACATGAGGAAAAAGGAAGGCATGCATTCAATCCACATCCCTTCTGTTTAAACAGCTTTTTAATAATTTTGCTTTACTGTTACACATAGCAGTATAAAACCCCTTGGATCTTCATAGCTTGAATAAGGGCCTTCCTCTCCTTGTTCTTTTCAACATTTTACCTGCATTTCACAAATGAGCTCCATACAAAGTCAGACACTTTAGTGTTACATTTTTCTGTGTCTCTCCCCGTAAGAGGAGCATTGAGGGAGTCTGGAACATAAAGGTGACTTAGGTAAAAGTACTGTTCCTAAGAGCTCTTCATTTGTGAGCTTACTGCATAGGGTATTTCTGTAAGCACTAATGCATGGCTAAAGCCAGTGGGGGTGGGAAAAACAAATCAAAACCAAACAAAGAGAAAAGGAGATTGTTACTAATCTGCTACTTCTCTGTAGGGCGACTCTGGAGGGCCTCTGGTCTGTATGAAGGATGATCGTATGTATCTGATTGGAATCATCAGCTGGGGAATAGGCTGTGGCCGCAAAGACATACCTGGTGTTTATACAAATGTGAATCGTTATCTTGACTGGATTCAGGACACCATGAACCTCTGAGAAAGAAAAAGAACCATTTGCAATCTTGGGACCATGCCCTCACAGCTTCCTTCTGGGTGCTTTAAGTATACTGACAGGACTTCCTGTTTGTCCAGATGTGTAGTAATTAACACTGGGGCATCAGACTTCTCAGAGGAGACTGTGATGTTGTATGGAGTTCTTTATTATACAGACAGAGACTAAGATTACTATAAATCACTCTATGACTACTTGCTAAGACTACTCTTATGATTACTACTATGGCTACTGCCATGGCTACTCCCTTATGGCTACTGCCTACTACTACACAGTGAAAATTCCCTTTATCCCATCCCACACCCAGGATGTGCCATCACATAAACAGCAAAGATAAACAATACCCTATAAGGTCACAATCTACAATACTCTCCCACAATGGGTGCAGAAGGCCACAAACCCATGATCCTCTTTTCCCATGTCCATCCCTGGTGACCTGGATGTGCTTCCTGGTCACCTCTGGGCCCAGGTTATTAGAAGCTAATCATGCTTTTCCCCAGCATCACCAAACTTCCACCTTGCATCAAATCACATAAGTACAATAAAAAGTTAATTTTGGCCCTGAGTGAATAAACCAAGAGAGAACATCATGCATCTCTTTAGTAGCTATATTGTTTTAAGAATGGGTGTGAACTGAAGGGGACAGATTTAATTTCCTGAAAACTTCATCTCCCTCCTTACTTGGCTGTACAATTGGAAGACATTAAGCTCTGTCCTTATGCCATTTGACTTTGGTAATTTAGGCTGGTTTCAATAGAAGCTGGTTTCCAGTAGAAAGAACAAAAGCTGTAGGCATGAGCTGCTTATTTCCAGAGCAATATACTACTTGATTCTTCAGTTTGGAACTGATTAATTAGCCGAGTTTGAGCTTAAACTCTGAGGAAGTTCAGGATGGCATACTTATTAGGACATTTTATTCTTTCACTTGGTTTTGCTCCTGGTGATGGAATAGGTAAAAATTTTAACACCAGCCTGATCTGTCACAGAATCAATGGATATTTTTGACTATTACATTTCTATGCATTATCTGATATTAAAGCAAAAGCTCTCTCTTCTGTGCAGCAGGGCAAAACAAAGGACAAGTGTATTGGTAGCTGTTTTAAGTGCCTGCTAGATTTACATCCAGAAGTAAAGGCCAAATCAGATGTCACAAGGCTGCCGTTGTCCTTTAACAGAAGACAGGACAGGTGCAACCAAGTCACCATGAACCAGAACCTCAGTAATCAGCATTACTTCCTTGCGCTGCAGGTGCCGTGTGACACTAAGTGCCATCAACGCACGTCCTAAGAGAGAAGCCTCTCTGAGAGCTTCTCTTTTGTCCCATCGTTTTGTAAAGAGAAAGCAGGTGTAACTACCATTTTACAAAAGGGAAACATTGTATTTAGGGTACAAAAGGAATTTAGCTTCAGCATCAATCAGTAGCTAGAAAACTAGCCTGTTGTATTTGGGAAATTCAAAACATTTTAACTCAAAATGTTTCCTCTCTCAGTTTTTAAGGAGCTCTCTGATAACCTACTAGCACAACAACTACTCAGATAAAGAACCTTATTACATAAGTGTAGTGGTTTAGTTCGCCAGTTTAAGTCTCTGGCCAAACGCCAATCCACTTACCAAAATTTACCTGATGTTTGCTGTGAGATGAGGATTAGGAGTAGGCAAAGCAGGCTCAAACTTTATAGAATATAAAGAAAGTTTATTAATAAACCTAAAACAAAGAAAAACCAAGAAAAACCAGAAAAAACTTCTCAGACCACCCCTCCTCCCCCGACCTTTCCATTTCCTTCCCCCTGATAACACAAAAAAAGACAACACTTCGACCTCTAGTCAGTTTACCACCTCTGAAATATCTTTTGTCTTAGTTCATTTAGGGAGAGAAGTCTCTTTTGCTTATACCATGGATTTCCTGTAAGAAAATACAGTTTTTTATGGGTTTTCAGCCTCACCACCAGCCACCCACCCGGGAGAAAAATTCGCTGGTGGTGGCCCCTTCCCCCACACCAGCAGCCTTCCCACAGCTACTACAGGGACGTCATGACAGTCCATGGGGTATCCTTCTAAGGATGAGCAATTCTATTGCAGCAGCGAAGAAAATCCCCTTTTTCTGTGTCTAGCAACACAGGTTCTTTTGGCAACACAAGTTCACCAGTATTCCCCAGGGCCAGGGACAGCTCACAGCATCTTCTATGTCTCAGCTCAAGCTTCTCATCGGACTGCACTTATTCCAGCACCCACTCATCTCCATCCGGGTGCCTTGGCTCACTGGCTGCTGTCAGAACATCACATCCTCCCCTTTCGACTATTCCTTCATATATCACAGGGAATTTATTAGCTCAGTCCCAACCATAGTTTTACAAAAGAATTTTCAGCTTCACTCTTGAAGCATTTCTCATGCACCTCCCTCTAGGCATCGGTTCTGTTTTCCTCACTGACTTTAAAGTCTCTATGCTCCATTTATGTACATGTCCTCACTCGTTCCTCTCTCTGTGCAAGGAAAGATGGGTGTCTGCAAGTTTAGTCCAGCTATGGAAAGAGTTCATCTCTCTCGGCAGTGTGATGATCACGTGGTCTCTGCCGGGCTGTTTGAAAATGTCCAAGCTGGATGACAGTAATAGAGTCTCTGTGGCCTGGCTCTGCAAAGCTGGCTCGGCCTGATAAGGCCGGCCGGGCTCGTGGTGACAGGACAGGGCCCAGCCCGAGCTGGATGGAGTCTGGCCTGGTCCCTGCCCAGCCCAGAGCAGGGGGCCCAGCCCTGTCTGGTGTAGCTGACATGTCAGCTGAGCTGTATCTGCAGCTTCCTCCCCCATGCCCAGCTGCAGCGGCACTGCCGTTCTAAGCCTCCCTTCCCTGCCCCTCCCCACCCCGGGGAAGGAGGGGTGGGCAGGGAAAAGGCCCAACCTTACCGGAGAGAGAAGCACACAGCTCCTTCTCTTTCAGCAGTAGCAGCAGGCAAAAGAGGAAGAGGATCAGAGGTTTCTTGCCTAAATGTTTTTTTCCCTGGAAGGCGGATCAAGTTTTAATTGGTTTACCTACATGTCAATACTTAAAACTACCTGGTTATTGGCTCTCTCTCTCAGGAATGCAGTCGTACTACTTCCTGCAGCATAGGTCACTTCCGAGATTTGACATCCCGTGGGCCAAACCAGGACATTAAGTAGGTACAGAAGAGAGATTTGGTAAGATGGCCATTACTCTCTCAAAGGGGTTTTGTAAATGACAACTTTACAAATGGTCTGTGACTTTCTAGCTACCAGCTTAGAAACTGACCTCAAAGAGATCTTCTCTAATGGCCTCAGAGGAACAGTGGTGAAAGTCTAGTTAGCTTCAGCAACAAGTCTCATATTCCAGCCAGTTGAAGGTGAAAATATGTTTTTTAAAGAATAGTCACATTTCAGGTTTATGGTGTGATTGTTTTGTTGCTGTTGCTAAGTTTTATTTTATTACTAACCTTGAGAAAAATACAAATTAAATTAAACAAATTAAATTTGTCTTCATTTCCCCTAAGCCCACTTCCAAGCGCTTTTGTACCTCACAATCCTGGCATTCCCAAGCCTGCCAAATACCTGCAGCCTGTAAACCAGTCTATTTTACTGAGTAACACAAGGCAGTGTCCTCAGGAAGGCAACTTTTGTTTTGCAATTCAAATAGTCTATTAAATACAATATTTGAGATCAATGCGATCTAACAGCCACCGATAAAATGTAACTGAACCACATCTGACACTGATCTCTTCTAGAAAAATAGAACCTACAAAAATGTAAGCTGGAGAGAACACTTTTACCTCACAGCTATTACCAATTCTTGGAAAATACCATTACATGAAATATCCAAGTTGACAAATAATACTAAGCCCTAGCTGCCATCTCTGCACTTGGTTCATTCCTTCCATTCCTTCCATCTTCTGAGACATCCTCTCTGTAGCTGACTAAAAGAATGGCCCACAATCAACCCCAAAATTTTAGAAATGCTTCTTTATCCTTCGTTTTGTAATAGATCCTCAATCTGGGAGATTTACCAAATCCTTGTCCAATAGCTAGCATCTAGTATTCTCTAGCCTTACTTTAACTTGCATTTCATTTCTCAGAAGTTGTTGCCACCTAGCTCAGTGCATTTAACTGCCTTTTTTCTGGCTTGTTTACCCATTACATCCCTCCCTAATAAAAAAATCCCTGAGATGGTTTCCATCTTTACATCTGCTTTTCCACTTCTTACAGTTTTTATCCCTACTTGTCCTCTTCCAGTACACAGTAGCACCATGTTGAGACAAGGTCTAAGAATAATAACTGCCTTCTGCCTGCTTCCTTTTATTTGACTTTGCAGCTGATATTGCCATACTCAAGTTGTTTCAGAATCTGAGTCGACATCAGCATATTTTGTAACTGAAGTACACAGCTGCACCTCATGCTTCCCCCCCAGAAGTCCTTCTTAGGTCCAACTTATGTCATAGATGTTGTTTCCCATTTCCCTCTTCTGCCCTACTTCATCTTCCATAAGAACTTGTAGCCATTTCAGACTGGTATGTCATAATGGCCAGATGCCCTTATGTATATAAGAAACCTTTCAATATCTCGAGTGACATGAATCACTTCAGCAGTAAATAAAAGATCCTTTAAAAATCAAAGCTACAAAGCCAAAGGACAATATCAATACTTGAGAAGCAGGAAGGTGATGAGGTATTTAATTGTCTTCATAATCAAAGCACTGCCCTTATCATGCTTCCCAACCCAGTACATAAAAATGGTTCAGGTACATTCCTAAAGACGTTTTCACTCGAGGTTCTAGGAAATGCTCAGAACTCCTTTTGGGAAACACTAAGAAAAATTACCAATAAAGTAATTAATTTTAGTTTTTCAGATAGCAACTTAGTCCCAGATTTATAATGCCAACTCCATAAAGACACTTATCTCCCTAATGTACTCACTATACAAAATCCAATTGGCATAATTTACCTTCCTCCTCAAATACCAACTTTATTTCTTGTAAAGCCTGCACAAACCACTCTGAAATGACACAGATGAAATGTAAATTAATGTAAAAATTAATTTTATTGATGCCCTTGCTGAAGATTTTGTTTGCACTGAACATGCTTAGCAGTAATGTCACCTCAGCAGAATGCCACCTGCTATGGAATTCTTCACTTGCACCAGAACTTGCAAGTTCACAAGCAAGATGCCATTCATCCACTGCAAGTATCCACCACATGCAAACCAGAATGAATGCTATCCTTTGTTTAGGGTCACCCTGCTGTGTTCACAAGCATGAACTGTACATGCTGGATTCCAAAGCCACATGTGTGTGGTCACGTGTACAGCAGCTTAGGTGCAAGTTCTGCCACCAAGAGAAAACACACTGAGCATGTAGTGGCCAAAGAGCCTGTTACAGACAATATGAATAGTGCAGGTGCCTCTCGTTTCCTTGTTCTGCTGTACAGAGGGGTGTACCACAGGCTGGAATGGGCAGATATAGCAACAGCTCTTGAGGAAGAGATTATCCCAGTGAAAAATCTGGCATAGGTTTGAATCCATCTGCACAGCACCTGATTGGTATAGGAACTGAAATGAGGTAGGACAGGAAGAACACTACAAAGGTACCAGGTCACAATTACCTCAAAGAAAGACATCAGTGATCAGGAGAACAGCAGTATCACCTTCATTTGCAATAGGCAAACAGAGGCAAAAAGAGGTTCCAACAAGTTACTAGTACAGTGGTTATCTTCATGTAGCCAGAGCTTCAATTCCTATCAGTGTTGTCTCGACAGAAGTTCCTCTATCTGTCTCTTCTGATTCTCCAAATAAGCTAGGAGAATTCCTGCCTTCAAACACTGATGAAATAAGAGAAGCAGAATTACATGGAGATACCACTGCCCATCAGTTACAAGATTTGAATGTATTTCAGGTCTGTATTCACAGACTCAAGATCCTTGATAACCAGGATGCCTTATGAAATATCTAGAAAAAGAATACATTTCTTCCCTTCCTTTGTGGCACCATCCCAATCTCAGGCTTCTCAACTTCCCATCCTGGGTGGAACAATCTACGCTTCCACTTCTTCCAGTCCTTTTGAAACAGAATGGATAGATGTTCTCCCTGCTGGCAAGAACCATACAGCTCTCCACCTTAACAGAAAGGCAGATGCTGGATCATCACATTGGAGATGAAGTTTGCGGAAATTCTACTTTGTATCATCTACAAAGGGATAAAAGCCAAACAAAATACGTGGAAGAGGAGTTACAAAAGGCCATAAATCCCTAGAATTTCCTTTAAGACAGCAAAATGAAGGTGATACAAGCTTACATAGCTGACTCACTAATCCTAAGGGACCTGAGCACCTCTCCCATCTGCTATTGTTCCAAATACTTCAGACTCAGGTAGGGATAAGGTGGTTTCAGGTCAACCTTACTTTTCCCTGCTTTCCAGCACTCTGAGCACTGCTCATGCTACTACAGACAAGGGAGCAACCCTAAATAGATGGATGGGATAAGAAGCTGCATCCAACAGCCAGGGACAGGGGAAACAGGAAAAGTCCTCTTCCTCACTATCTGGAGCCTCTAGGTTCGGACTTGGAACTTGCCAGCCTTAGTCATGTATTTTATCCCCTTGAATGGCTTGTACTTCTCCCCATACATGTCCAGGCGATTCACCTTCAGTCCTAGAGGCAAACAAACACAGCATAAGACTGACTGCTGCCACAAACAAAGCTGACAGGCCTTTGGGATAAAGGGACAGAAGATCATACTAGTGGTACAGAAAGCACAGAGAAAGTTTTAGCAAGCAGTAGACAGAAAGGAGAAAAGCTGTCAACTGTACATTGTTAGAGTCATTCTTTACAAACACATCTATACCCTAAATTTCTTTATAGGTCTGTAAGCACAAAATGCAAGGAAATGTAGGTAAGTTGTTTCACAGACCACCAGAAAGAACAGATCCATGTATCTGTAGTAAAAGCAGACAACTTTTTTGCTCAAAGAACATGTTTCAGGTAGAATGTATTTTAGAAGGTTTGTGAAGTTACTTCAGCTGCACGCAGAATGAGCACTGGCACAGCAGAGAACATTCCACTTCTTTACCTTACAGTCACTTACCAGATATAGCCAGCTGCTGAATTTTAAACTGCAGGTTAATGGTGGGGTTTTCATCTGGTTTCGATGTCCCAGCTTGCAGGCTCACACTCCCCTTCAGGCTTGGCAGTTTCTGGGGGTTTATTTTCCCAACATCCCATGACAGCAACTTTGAGGAACAGAAAATGTAGCAGTGAAACTCAAATGCTGGTAACAGCCTCTAAAGAAGAGTACCCTTCTAATGATCGCTTTCAATGTTTCTCTATGAAAAATGACTTTTTCTTAGTATCTTGCCTTTCATATTGGCCAGACACAGGATTAAGGAGCAGATACCTCTCTTTCCATCAGGCTCCCCAAAAGTCTACTATGAATGATATTTCCACTACTTGTACTAAAGGCCCCATGGGCAAGCCCATCAGATTAAAGTCTGCAAGAAGAAAAAAAAGTTAACTCCTCAGGTTCAAACAACAAAACCAGAACACCCCAATCCAAATCAAAACCATTAACCAACCCTTGGTGTTTGCAAAAGACCAACATGCAGCACTGGGCATGACAACTACATAGGCAGACATTTATAAGCCATCCACCAGACTGATGTCCCATCATCCAAGACCAGTGCTTGGATTTTCTTCACACACCAAGTAGCCAGAACTACAATCCACTCAGACACCAAGGTATCTGTTCTGGGGATTAAGAAAACTCCTAGCACGCAGTTGTTCAGAAAAAGTTCTCATCCCAAGATATTGCCTTCAGCAAAGCAGTGTTCATGGAAATGTTCATGTAAGCATGAACTGCTTGACTGCATTTTCTGATAGATAAGAAAGATTAAAAAAAAATTATCTATTTTCTCTCTTTCCTCCTACCTTTGTAACTGGATCAAAGACATGTGTTCCCTGGGAGGGTGTAAGGGTCATATTTAAGACACTTTTTGGCATCTGGCTCGTGACCATCACTCCCTCTACAGTCTTCCCCATAGTCTGCTTTGGCCCCACTGTGATCTCAAACCGTCCCAGTGAGCTGCTATCACGAAAACTGATGTTGTGCTTAACGTAGACAGGAATTGCCACAAGACTAGAACAAAGACACAAACAGAAAGTCCTTGTCGATCTCTTGCCTTCATATTTGCTTAAAAGAGAAACAAATTCTACACCCATTTGTTTGAGCTAGGAGCAAAGTCAGGATTCCACTCTCAAGTCTTAACTACACTTTTTGTAATCAAGCTTGCTGTATACTGTTTTTTTTATCAGAACAGGGAACTACATCCAATAAAACAGGAGGCATGAGCAAAGGATGAGAAATGTTTTTGCCTGTTAACATCCAGGCTGGCAAGTAGTTCCGGGCAGTGCAGCAGCACTTGAACTTCATGTTTGTGCTTTTGGTTGCATTTGCCACTCCTTTTCTAGGACTACAGATAAATCTGACAAAGGTGTAGCAAAATTCTTTAGCAGCTGCAACCCCAAATAGTACTTGGCAAGCTGCTTCTAGAAAAGAGTGCAAATGTGGACAAGAACTTGTGGTTCTCTTAAGAGGAATGTCAAAAACCTAACAGGAGCACCAAACTATCTTGTTTTATTCTAAAAAGTTTTAATAAACATATGAAATCAACAGCTTGATTACTCCACACTGCCTAATTCTTTCCCTCTCTAGTCTGTTTATCTGCTAGTAGCCTTTGAAAAATGCTGGCTGACAAGAAAGAAATTACAGAATCACTGCTCCAAACAAGGAGAAAACATGTAATTTTAAAAAAATACAAGTCACCATGCACCTCTACTTCACTTGGCTCAACATGCCACTTCATCTTTAACAGTTCCTTCTTTTATCCTCTTTCTAGCCAGAGGGACCCAAAATTCATAATTCACAGCACCAGATTCATCACCTACTTCTGAGCACTAACATGGTAGGACAGCAAGCGGAAATTTCCATCAGGTGGAATGAAGGAGAGTATTCTCTCTGACTCCCAGCGCTTAAAACGCACACATGGGTGAAAGCTGACATCATCCAATAACCGAGGGTTCTGAAACAAAAAGAAAGGCACAAGATTTGTGAAGGTAGTACAACTTAAAATGACCTCCCCTTCTTATCAATCTTCTGTGCATGAAGGGCCTATCATTTGAAACACTCTTGACCACTTCAAGGTGTCTGCATTCAGACATGTCTGATGCTGTTATATCCATATGAAGGCAGTACTCAATAACCTCGATCCTTTTTTAGGATATTTTAATCGTATTTTAGAAAACTTAGTCAATGTCACATAATTGCATTGGTGCATACTCCTAAAAGAGATGGCCCTTCAGGATACCTGCTTAAAGCACCACTGTATCTCAAAAACTTAGTCACAGCACATATTACCTGTGCTTTTAAACAAAGAATCTAAAAAAGCCCTTTTAGGCTCTAAGTAGCTGAAGTTCCTGATGAGTTCCCATTGTAATTTCTTTTTTTTTTTTTGTCTGGCATACCCACATTCTGATGTACTGGAGTCCATCATCAGGAGACTGCAATCTTAGCAGCAGAGCTGGGAAACCCCTTCAAAATACTTAAGTAAAGTATCCTTGAGCTTTACCATAAAGGAGAGTGTAAGGTCTGGCATCCCAGTCAGCTTGACACAAGCATCAATCACCCCTTGGATTTCAGCAGTAATCGTGGAACCTGTAACAATAAGGTAAACAGGTGGTTATGTGAACCTGATCAAAAAAATCCCAAAGTGGAAAAACTGTCAGTGAGAGGGAAGGAACTCTATTTTCTTAATGAAATGTCATGGTTCATTAAGTTGCCTGTTCAAAATTTTTATCATTCCCAATGACTCCTCTAGATTCATTCAACTAAGAACCATGGACAACAGCAATGTCCATTTTAATGGCCAATGAAAATAGCTCCCAATTCTAACAAGACTAAGAAGCACAAATACTAAAGAGAAAGTGCTATGCACAATTTTTACTTCTATTTTTCCAATACAGAATTGCTTATGAGACCTCATGAACAAAGACAAGTGAAAATCTTGGTGCCTCTGTAAAATTTTTGACTGAATAGCACATGCAAGTTAGCAACATTCCAGAGTAAAAATAGGAACAGAGCTTCCCACACTTGGATGAAGGTGCATCTATTTCAAAACCTAACTCTCTCTTCAGGCACTGTCAGGACAAGTTATCCTGTTCTTAGCCAGAAGTAACTTCCATACCCGATTTGTCAATGATTGCATCTATCTCCTCAATCACATCAAAATAGGCCTCATTGTTGGTATATTTTACACCAGTACGTCTCCAAGGCACCACTGAGAGCTGTCCAGTGGGAAGCTGGTCACCCACATTAGTGCTTCCTGGAAAAAGAAAGGGAATCAACAACCACAGAAGTTAGGCAATGCTGCAGAACAAGTCCTTGGCCTTATAGAGCTTAATTGTAATTAATCCCCGAGAACCTCTGTTTCTTTGTAGGAGAGCAATTACTCTTCCAGACTCCCTATACTGCAAAAATGCACATCTCTCTTACACCCAGCTCTAAAACATACCACAGTAATGCATGGGGAAGTGTCTACACAGGGGGATGTGTAAACTCACATCAAACTAACTCATCCTGGAAGTCATGTCATGGCTGTTACTGAAAATGTAATCTGACTTTTTTAGGTTAAAAAACCCCAAATCAGACCAAAACCAAATGCAAAACCGAAGTGCAGCTGGTGCTGAAACTGGAAGGAATCTCAAAACAAAGCACTAACACATGACTCCGTAAATACACCTGTGCTGCATGAATGGTATGGGACAACATAAATTTTCTTCACCCATGTCCTAATTTACTTATACAGGAATATTGCCACCTGGACTCCCCAGTTTATCTTCTTGTTTCCCTGTACCTGTGATGGTGTTGACGACTGTTCGCAGAATAGTAGGAGGCTTTATCAGTTCCTTAAGAATATTAGACTCTGTTGCCAATGGAAAGCCATTGTCCAGCATCTCCTCCAGCACCTCATAAACCACCACAACATTGTCCTTGATTATTACCTCTGAACAGACACCAAAATAATCCTGTGCAAAAGAAAGGATTATTCAACAATCTCTGAAAGAGCATCTTAGTGATCATTCAGTCCAGTGCCCTTCCACACAGGAATAAATTGAGCCTCTTCTTGGAGGAGGCAAAAACCCACTGAAACTCTCTGCATTACTACAAGCACATCAGACTCCCACAGACATGTACAACTCTGAGCACACCTCTGCCACTGCTCCAGAAATATGGCAAATTCCTGCATCAGCAGTCCCAACTAATTCAGGAATTTTTAAAACTGAACATTTAATTTACTTACTATCTTATTCTATGTGGACTTCAAGCATCTTTCAGGAGGGAGCCAAGTGCATGTGCAAACACAAACCCAAGCTTCCAGCCACTTACAGCAATTAAAGAGATCAGGCATTTTGCATAAAGAATGAGTATATGTATACTGTGACAGCAGAGAAATCCTAGTTCTGCATTACAAACACCCTTTTTCAGACATACAAGATTTTAATAGACATCTAAGCCAGTGACGACACACTCATGACTCGTACCCTCATAAAAAACAAGACCTAAGGGTTTGACATGATGCACTGCTGACCTGAACGGCCAATCCACTCCCTAAAGTCAGAGAAACATAACTCAGAATACAGTGAGGTTCTGACTGACATCTTGGAAGCAAAAGCTCCCATGATACTTGTTTGGCCAAGCACACACATTTCCTGTATTCTGGCAAGATGCCGGTCACAAGACATTTCAACTCCAGACAACAAAATCCTGTTGTTGGCAGGCAGAAGACGGACAACTTTACCGTTTTCCTAAACTGAACAGAAGTAATGTCAATCATACTACAGAGGGAATACAGCTACTCTGGGGCAACTCCTGCAACTCACTGCTTTAGGAAGCTTTCAAGAAGCATCACTAGATGTAAACGCACGGGTAGGTTGTCACTAATCGATTAAAGCATGTGGCTATGAATTGCAAAAGCTGCTTGTGAGAACAAGGCCAGTTTGGTCTTAGTTCACAGTTCCCAGAGCAGGTAAGGCTGCAGAACAGAAATACTGATTGCTGAAAGGTTCAGCCTGTGAGCACAGGTAGATCCCGAATCCATCGTAATCCTAGGCAGTGAATTCCCGACCACGATAAGCCCTGTCTATATCCTCACAAACGGAGGATGAAAATAACGTGATAGGAAACAACAAAAAACTAATAGCTGCGAACGAACTCTTTGCACCGCTCGCCCGTTCTCCCCTGCAGCGCGGCCGTGCTGAGGCTCCTCCGCTCCAGCCAGCGGGGCCCGCGCCCCTCGGCCATACCTGGAACGTGTCCACGACGCGGTGAAGGAACTCGATGACGAAGAGCGGCGGCACCTCACTCTGGATGACGGCAACGAAGAAGATCTTGTGGCGGTAGACGCTAAGGAGGTAGTGGTGCGGCGTGGGGATCACCGGCGGCACGTTCTCCGCCTCCGAGGCCCGCTCCTGCGCCTCAAAGAAGTAGTCACAGACGGAGCGGCTGACGACGCTCTTCCAGTGCTTCTCCAGGAAGATGTCCCCCGAAGCGTTGATCAGGAACAGACTGTGGATCATGGCTGCAAGCGAGGACCGGCTGGGCCGCAGCGAAACCCCCGAGAGTGCGCCCACACAGGCCCCGCCCCCTCACGCGCGCAGCACGGCTGCCGCAAGCACCGCCTCCGGCGCGCGGACAAGCACGCCCTCCCCGCTCGGGCCGGGTCTCCGCAGCGAGCGCTGCGATTGGGCGGCACGCCCACACCCACGCCCCATAGGTCGATGAGGCGCGTGGCTCATGACGCAAAGGGCGCGCTCACGCTCTGTAACTCTCCCGGCAGCGGCCGGAGGGGGATGGTGCCCGGCAGAGCTCCACGCGCCGAGTGTCCCTGTGTGTCATGTCTCTGTCCCGCTACCGATTCCGTACCCCCCCGTTTCACACCTGGTACACGGCTGGAGGCGATGCGGGGCCGGGCCACGCGGGGCCCTCAGGCGCGGAGCTACGCAGGGCGCCCCCGCCAGGTGGCCCCATCGCGACCCGGGTTTGTCCCGCACGGAGGCTGCTGCACGTTCCCCTCGTTCGGCGGGGTGGGCGTTTAGGGGTCCCTTTTCCAGAGGGGAACTGGAGTACAGTCCATGAAATGTGGAAATAACCCGGCTTTTGCAGGGCGGAGAAGCTAGGGGAACGTTTTTCACTACATTATTTTGCTGGTTCGTTGACCACGGAGTAACACCCCAGAAAACATCTAGCTGGTGTGAAAACAATTGTCATGCCAAATTTACCTAAATTCTCTTGCAAATTATTCGTTTGCATAATTAGAACTAATGTTTCATGTTCATTTAGCAGATCCCTGGACTTCTCAGTAAGACATGCCATGACAAATAATTTTCCTACTACAGTGCTGGGAACATAGAAAAGCAATAGAAAAGAAATCCTTTGTATCCCATTAAATAAGCTCTCTGAGCACAAAGCCTTTCTGACATGGGAAGGAAGGTCAGACTGTTGCACCAACACGGAGAGACTAAGGTCTGAGATTTCACACCCAACTGTGCTTCATGATTGTGGGCAAATTTTTAAGTGGTGATATCCCCAAGTCTGGAAGATGTGACAAAATATGTCAGAATGCAAAAAGAAGACCAAATTCAGAGTTGGTATTTTATTTCTATTGGTTCATTGTAGCTGTTTTTTCCCAAAAATGGAGCATAGGTCAGTTCACTTACTCTGACGCTACCTTTCAATACTACTGTATGCATAGATCCCTATTTAAAGCATTACATGGACTAGATGGGCTTTTTGCTATAGCAGTAAAAAAATGGAAAAGTGACCTCTATATTAATTTCTCCTTTATAGTCATTTGTATCAAATACATTTTTAAAACATCAAATAACATTTTAAAATGTCTAACTTAAATTACTGTGATGGATTAACACATTTGAGAGCAACGGAGGCAGCGATTTGTCTTTTAATTACATAACTTCTAAATTTAAAGTAATTATTATTTTAATATAATCAGTTTCTAACACAAAGGCATTGTAAAGATTATCCTGTCAGTCTAAGAGGAGATTGAGTCATATGGATATCACAGAAAGAAAGCAGCAGAATATAGTTAAACTGGCAACATAAAGCCTTTACACATTTGGTCCTCCATCAAACACGAAATGGTTCTGTTTTTAACCTGGACTTTAAAATCAACAGTCATGGGATATTCAATTTTGACAGTATATTACGTTATTTAAATCCTGCCATTTCCCTCTGACTGCCTGTACCCATCACCAAAATTTTATCTAGTTTATTATGTTGTCACTTTCCTATTTTTCCTAAGCTGCTTCAGATTTCTTAGCCATCAAGAATATTGGTGCTGATACAAAAGGAACCATATGGTAACTTACTATTCCTGTATGCCAGTGGAGAAGGTTGTTGAGGGAAGCCTAGCTGCTTCCAAACCATTAGACCATGCTTTGTTGTGAAAGGCTGCACAATGGTTCGGGAGCTTATAGAAACTAGAACTTAAAGGGAAACATAACAGAATATGCTGCCAGAACAGAATTTTGCTGGTTAACTTAAAGAAAGCCTGAAAACCGCTCAATTTAAGGGTATTTTACTTTCGTTATGTGAACCTCAAGAGAAAACTATGCACAGTCAAAGAGCAGTGCTACAAAAGGGTGCTGCCAAAACATCATTGTCTTTATGATAAAATAATTCCTTACCATCTGTAGTTTGCCATATGCAGGAATTCTGATGATTTAACTGTTAGCCTGTGCTGTGAAAATACACGACAGAGTTGATGAATACAGGCCATTTTTTATTTATAATAGTCTACAAAACCACTTAGTTTTGCAAGGTTGCCAATAATAACCTACTGCCAATTCTGAAACAGAATAAAGTCTACCGATTGACACTATTGTAGGAATACAATTGGGTTTCACTGTTTTGTACTGCATCCTCTTTGTCTTGCTCTACTTTCTCATCTGGAAATTGCATTTATGTCTCTATTAGCTTTCCTGAATATAGCACTACAGCCTTGTAATTTAAGACAGCCCTATAACTTGAAAGCCTTGCAGACTTGAAGACCTGTGAAGAGGTATGAGAAGATTAATTTGTTGGGAGAATCCAAGTCTGACAAGACAAGGCCAGACCTCTGCAGTCTACGTGGCAGAAACTACTTGTACAGTACCTTGGAAATAGCACCTCAAACTCCATTTACTTCAACTAATAAGCAACTCACTGGGAACATTTAACTTTCACACTGAAAAAACTTACTGTTAAAACAGTGTAATTCCTCTTGCTCAAAAGAGAAATTTCTTACCTTAAGACACTAAACAAAGCCATTCAGAAAACACCATGTTAGTTTTATCAATTCTGTCTCTAGAACACTTCTTAAGATTTTTTCTTTTCTGAAAACAGAAGCTCACACGAAGCTTGACACAATAGTTGTCCTTTAAGGCAATAGTGAAAAAGTCTATATAATGTGTTAACACAACTGGTAAGCTGAGCCAGAGGTTACAAAAGGTGAGAGAATTGCATGCAGCATAAAGCCATACAGAATGCATAACAAAATGAGACTCTTTCAATTAAATACAACCTAAGAGAGAATGCTGTTAAACAAGAGTCTGCTCTTGCTCATGCCTGCCAAGGTTCAGCACATGCCAGTGGGACGCTGTACCTCTGCAGAGCCGAAGAGAACCTGTGGTGTGAGCGAGCCAAGGCTGGACCTCTAACGGGCCCCTTCTGATGTCTGTGAGGAACAGCCAGCTCTGCGCAGCCAGACTAAAGTACCTGGAGAGCTCCCAAGGTACTGTCATGTGGCACAGCTCATGTTTTGACAGCGTCTTATTTATTACTAGACACAGTAAAATACGTCAAAAAGTTACACAAATTGCCTGGCAAAGATGGCCAAGGACAGAGCAGCCCTTTTTCGGGCACAGATGCAGAGGCACAGGCAAAGAGTACCCGCTCTCAGAGCTAAATGGTATCGTTAATTCAGAATTCCGCATCACTTTAGTAAAAGCCTACAGTCGCGGTTTCATGCGCAAGCTTAACTAAGCTTAAAGGAGGAATTTCCTTCTTTTCAGGATATGAGTATCGATCGCCAGCGTGCGCCCGCCAGCCCCAGCCCTCCCACCACGCTGCCCGGTTCTCGGCGGTCGGAGCCTCCGGCGGCGGCAGCATGCGTTCCCGGACCGCAGGGGTTCGGCACAGCCACAGCGAGACGCCCAGATCTGTAGTCGTTACCCGCCGAGTACGCTGCCAGTCAGCCTTTACCAAGCGCCACCGCCGCGCCGCACCTCACGGCCCAACTCGGCCCGGCCGCTTCCCTCACTCGCTCCTGGGCGGGCGGGGTC